>CM064542.1:28967708-29018750 GCA_032716605.1 Paralithodes platypus | reverse complement strand
ATCAAGACAGTTTAAAGAAAAGAAATATGCAAAGCCATACGATTTATATGCAGTTTCAAAATCCTGCATAAGTAAATCTGAGCAGCATTGTACATATATTCCAACTGCGCTATGGTAGCCTAATTGTATAGGACAGAAACGTTCAAAAACGCATAATGTATTCAGACCAGCTAATGTATAAGACACGTTCAACCAGTAGACAGGAACGTTCAAACAGATAATGTCTAGACAGAAACGGTCTCAAACAGATCATGTTATAGACAGAAACGTTCAAACAGATAATGTATAGACAGAAACGTTCAAACAGATAATGTATAGGACAGAAACGTCTCAAAACAGATAATGTATAGACAGAAACGTTCAAACAGATAATGTATAGACAGAACGTTCAAACGTCATAATTCAAACAGATAATGAGACACAGATTAAGCTAAACAGACACACATGACCATCTACTGAAGAGGAATTACGACCTTCCACCCGCTGCCCCAGTTTTTATCATACCGCCGCAACGATGCCACTGTCAGGGGAATGTCACCCCCACCCCCCCCCCCCCCCCCACCAACCACTATCACGTCTGCTTCCGCTTCAGCTTGTATAAATAGCAGTGTCATCCGGACAGTAGGCATCATAAGCCAGAGATCATCACAAGTCCTCATCATGAAGTTTGTAAGTGGCTCCCGCATCACTGAACTCTTTCTTTTTAGAGTAACAATTACCTCAATTATTAAGCATAGACAAAAAAGTTGAATTACATTAATTACTTGATGTAGATTTAGGCCCTTTGACAATGATAGGGCTTTCCTAAGCTGACATATAATGGTTCAATGTCAGCCTGACTAAAGAAAATATAGTGTCATTGCATTTAAACTATTAGCACATAATAAACACTTTAATCTACAGAAGTCCATTCAAGCAAATGTGACAGATTTTGTTTATCTTGTCAAATTGGTAAATAAACTAAAATAAACAGAAGATATAGATTAACACTTTCGATACCCTAATTCAATAATACGTGCTTTACTGTATCATACCGTTAAGTAGCTAGAGGGGAACTCGGTAGAGCGCATACCTCCGCCTACGCCATTAAAATTACAGGCCCTAAATACTCTCCTGGATCTGGGTTCCAGGATGTGGTCCGGATCGCCTCCTAAATCAAACCACCTTTTCTTTGGCGCATATCCTATATGCCCACCAAATTTCGTAGAAATCGGTTCATAACTCTGGGAGATATCTTGTTTACAAAAAAACAGGCAGACAAAGAGAGGTGACAACATAACCTCCGTTCAACTTCGTTGACAGAGGGTATAAAAAAAAAAAAAAAAAAAACGAGTGGAATTAAGTAAATATGAAGTACTAACTAAGTACTACATTTTCTTCTATATATTGAGCCCTAACTACACTATTTCTGCTGTATTTCTAACCATCCCCAACTCTCCCCAACAGACCGCATTGATCGTTCTATTGGTGGTGGCTGTGGCCGTAACTTTGGCTGAACCAGAACCCGGATTCAGGAAGGGCAGCAAATTTGGTGGTGGCCGTCGTCGTCACATTATCATCCAACCAGTCTACAGTCACGGTTACGGTGGCCACAATACCGGTTATGGTAATGGATACAATACCGGATACAACGGCTACCAATGCCGGCTATTGGAAACGGATACAACACCGGATACAACGGCTACAATAATGGATACAGTGGCTTGAACTCTGGCTACAGTTCCGGCATTGGTCTCGGTGGCTTCAGTAGCGGCATCAGCATCGGCCACGGTCTCAGCCTTGGTAATGGTCTCGGCTACGGCAACAGCTATGGCAGTGGCTACGGCAGCGGCTATGGCAGTGGCTACGGCAGCGGCTATGGCAGCGGTTACAGACATTAAGCTTCATCTTCCTACAAGAGCCTCAACACAGGAGGTTGACGTGAGGGATGGATTTTGATTTCACAGAAGAGATTAGTTTCCCCTCACCACCTCTCTCTGCTTTGACTCATCTCATCTTTCATCACGAACGTCATTTTCAATTTTATACAGAAATATATGAAAGACTAAATATGTTGTTTTAATTTGTATATTTCTACCGGAATGTCCACTAACACTAACTAAGATGCATTTATGAATTGTATATGATATCAATATTAGAATTTAGGTATAACACAATGAACAATTTTACATCGTGACAACATCCCCTATTGATAGAGTAGCTACTTTGACAATGTTATGAAGCCTACGTCACATACCACTAAAATGGCCATTGGATGTGTCTCATTAGCAATGATGAGCAACCTCTCTAGGAGAAAGAAACCATTGAATATATACCACACCACATGGTTTCTAGCATCCACAAAAACAAGCTGCATCTCAAATATATGTATGCTTCCTAAGAGGATTAGGAGTTGTGAGGACTCCCCGACCCTGACCCATTCATCCCGGCCACCTATTTGGGCTGGAAGGCTAAGAACTTCATGGTGAGCATCATGACACAAAGTAGGTTAATGGCCATGGGATCCCTGCACTCCGAGAGGTTAAGGGCCCCCTTGTGCAAATTCTAGGTTGTAGGATATTCATGGTAGTTACAAATTAATCACAATTCAAAGACTTCCACATCCATTATTTAATATTGTAGGGGTATTTGGGTCAGAACATTGAACTTCCTAACCACTTTCAAATGATCACAGACTGACCGTTCTATCGGGAGAACTACTGAGTTCCAAGGTTGTCAAGAGTCTCTTAACTCTAGTATGGAGCAGAGGACACATTTGGACTCTCATTGCTCTGGGTGACCTCACCACAGTCAAAGGTTCAGACAGTGGTGGGCTACGAGGCCTTGTGTAGGTCCTCATGGCTATAGTATCTGGAATGTTAATAGTACTCTCTTTCTGAGCTTCATCAGTTTCAAGGATTGAAGATTGTGGGATCCTGGGTTTCAAGAGACCAGGCTTACATTGCTAAGCTTGATGTTTCAATACTGGCGATATTATGAAATAGATGTCCCACTATTGCAAAGGCATTCATTGAAGAATTATTTTACGTGTAGGGTGTTTGAACGGTATGGATATAAAACGTGTACAGCATTTAGTGTTGCAGGTACCAACATCAATTATTTCTTATCTATCCCCTAAGCATATCAACGTGGACTTTTCGTTGCAAATACAGTAAATACTCTGTAATATATATATTTGTTTTCTATATGGATGAGGGAGACAAAAGGCAAAACTGCCTGTGACGAGTGCCTCCCCCAGAGTTAAAAGAGTGACAGGTCCAAAATCAAGGAACGTTCGAGCCAAAATGTCTGGACACACGGAGTTTGAAACAATTTAAGTCATAGGATGAGGGAAAGATGGATTCAGGGAGAGAGTTCCAGAGCTCAGCTGTTGAATAGAAGAATGATGGGAGTAACGTTTTACTCGTGAGTTGGAGAGTTGTAAAGAGTAGTGGGATTGTGTTGCAAGACGGGTACTACGTAGCCTACGTAGAGGAGGTGGTATGCACTGAGAGAGCTCTGAGGAACACTGATTATTGTAGTAGCGATAGAATAGCGAGAGAGATGCAACAATGCGGTGAAGAAAGAGAGATTGCAGTGAGTCGGTGAGTGGACGAGAGTTAATGATACGAAAGGCTTTCCTTTCTACTTTGTCTAGAAGTGCTGTGTGAGAGGATCCTCCCCACAAAGGTGCACAATACTCAATATAGGGACGCACTGTGCCTCTGTACAGAGCAAGAAGCTGAACAGGGGTTAAAGAACCCTTGAGGCGGTTGAGCGTACCCAGCTTTTGGGAGGCCGCCTTAGCAACACTGGTAATATGGTCCTTCCAAGAGAGAGCAGAAGAAAAAGAGACACCAAGAATACTGAGAGAAGATGAAGGGTTGATTTTTGTTTGTTGAAGAATAAGGGAAAGACCGCTAGGAGTTCACGGCGGGTAGATAGATGGAGAAATTGGATTTTGGAAGCATTAAAGGGAACAAGGTTTTCTCTGCCCCAATTGGAGATGGTAGTTAGATCAGAAGATAAGTGTTCTATGGCTTCATTACGTTTGCTTTTGAGGGATTGCTGGCTGGGGCGTTCTGGGAAACTAATTGAATAGTGTAAGGTAGAGTCGTCTGTATATGAATGGATAGGACTGGAGGAACACTTGAGAAGATCATTTATGAAAATTAGAAAGAGAATAGGAGATAAGACAGATCCCTGAGA
This sequence comes from Paralithodes platypus, assembly GCA_032716605.1. Taxonomy (NCBI): domain Eukaryota; kingdom Metazoa; phylum Arthropoda; class Malacostraca; order Decapoda; family Lithodidae; genus Paralithodes; species Paralithodes platypus. Next base: position 29,014,562 of record CM064542.1, on the reverse strand, counting down.
AACACCGGAGTTGATAGGATAAAGAAGTGAACGATGGCGAGAACGGATGGCCGTCCACAACCGCAGCTATGGAACGACCGGAAAGGAAATTAGAGACAAAGCCACAGATGGAGGGATAGAAACCGAAGGAGGGTAGTTTAGAAATTAGAGATTTGTGCCAGACTCTATCGAAGGCCTTCGATATGTCTAACGCAATAGAAAAGGTCTCACCGAAGTCATGCACATAAAACATGAACAACTGAAATTTTAACAGTGACCAACGTCATTCTACATCGCTGATTAATGTACTAGTTGAAATATATTACCATAACCCTATCTATCTATCTATATACTCCGGCAGTAACATCAATTTGGTATCGCAATATTTTTTTAAATTACTAAAGCATCATCTTAATAAATAAAGGTCAATGTTTGTCTGTCAGTTACTGTCAGTTACCCGACCTTTGTTACTAAACTCCTCCCACAGTTTTGGTGCCAGGTGGGAGTGTGGGGCACCGTTGGAAAGCCCAGGCTTTGGAGATGGTTTTAGGCGAGTTTAGTGGAAATCAGAGACTTTTGTTTAATAAAATTTTCGGCAGAACTTATGTAGTATACGGGAGCGGGAAAAAAATCGAAAAAAATTGCCGTTTGGGGAAGAAGGAGGCCTCCGATTGAAAAGGTGTATGGAACGAAAGTTGTTCGCAGCCCCCCAAAATGGGGGTACGAATGAGGTCAGATCCAAAATCGGAGGTCATTTAGCGGCCGAAATCGAGGTCGCCGTTTCATGAGGCACAGGGAGGTTATGGTAGTACAGTAGTAGTATTGTGATGATTGTGGTAGTAGTTGATTGATGATGGTGATTATGGTAGTAGTAGTGGTAGTAGTATTGATGTGATTATGGTTAGGAATTTAAACCCGGCAACGCCCGGTACCCCTGCTAGTATAATTATATATGCAATGTAATGTTTATAGGAGAGTGCAGGGTAGCATACAGGAGCAGTCTCAAATTCCCTGATCAACATGAAGTACTGTGGGACAACTTGAAATGTCGCATCACTGACTGAACATATTGAAGCTAAGCCAAGGCCAAGGAAAGTATATGTCTTGAGTGAGAGGCTGGGTATTATATATAAGAGCCGTGCTGCTAGATTAGCTGTAGTCTAGAGTACCTGGGTTTCTTCAGAGGGAAATGGAGATGTATTATTATGTTTTATACACCAACCAAACATCACATCCTAAACTCACTTAATTAAAATCAACAAATACATTGTGGCACTCCGAAGACTCGAACCTCGGATACTCCACATCTAAATTCCGCGCACTATGCATTACGCTATCAAGACAGTTAAAGAAATATGCACAAGCCTACGATTTATTATGCAGTTTCAAATCCTGCATATTAATCTGAGCATGTACATATATTCCAACTGCGCTATGGTAGCCTAATGGATAGACAGAAACGTTTCAAACAGATAATGTATAGACAGAAACGTTCAAACAGATAATGTATAGACAGAAACGTTCAAACAGATAATGTATACTCAGAAACGTTCAAACAGATAATGTATAGACAGAAACGTTCAAACAGATAATGTATAGACAGAAACGTTCAAACAGATAATGTGTAGACAGAAACGTTCAAACAGATAATGTATAGACAGAAATGTTCAAACAGATAATGTATAGACAGAAACGTTCAAACAGATAATGAGACACAGATTAAGCTAAACAGACACACATGACCATCTACTGAAGAGGAAATTACGACCCAGTTTTTATCATACCGCCGCAATGATGCCACTGTCAAGGCGGAATGTCACCCCCCCTTCCACCCCCCCCCCACCAACCACTATCACGTCTGCTTCCGCTTCTGCTTGTATAAATAGCAGGGTCATCCGGACAACAGACATCATAAGCAGATATCATAACAAGTGCTTAACATGAAGTTTGTAAGTGGCTCCCGCATCACTGAACTCTTTCTTTTTAGAGTAACAATTACCTCAACTATTAAGCATAGACAAAACATTGAATTAAATGAGTTACTTGAGGTATATTTAAGCCCCTTGACCATGATAAGGCTTTCCTAAGCTGAAATATAATGGTTCAATGTCAGCCTGAATAAAGAAAATGTAGTATCATTGAAACTATTAGCACATAATAATACCGTTAATCTACAGAAGTCCGATTCAAGCAAATGTGGCAGATTGTTTACCTGTCAAATTGATAAATAAACTAAATTAAACAGAAGATTTAGATTAACACTTTCGATACCCTAATTCAATAATACGTGCTTTTACTGTAATCATACCGTTAAGTAGCTAGAGGGGAACTCGGTAGAGCGCATACCTCCGCCTACGCCATTAAAATTACAGGCCTAAATACTCTCCTGGATCTGGGTTCCAGGATGTGGTTCGGATCGCCTCCTAAATCAAACCACCTTTTCTTTGGAGCACATCCTATATGCCCACCAAATTTCGTGAAAGTCGATTCATAACTCTGTGAGATATCGTGTTTACCAAACAAACAGGCAGACAAAGAGAGGTGACAACATAACCTCCGTTCAACTTCGTTGACAGAGGTAAAAAAAAAAAAAAAAAAAAAAAACGAGTGGGAATTAAGTAACTATGAAGTACTAACTAAGTACTACATTTTCTTGTATATGTTAAGCCCTAACTATATTATTTGTACTATACTTCTAACCTTCCCCAACTCTCCCCAACAGACCGCATTGATTGTTCTATTGGTGGTGGCTGTGGCCGTAACTTTGGCTGAACCAGAACCCGGATTCAGGAAGGGCGGCAGAGTTGGTGGCGGCCGTCGTCGTCATGTTATCATCCAACCAGTCTACGGTCACGGTTACGGTGGCCACAATACCGGTTATGGTAATGGATACAATACTGGATACAACGGCCACAATACCGGTTATGGAAACGGATACAACACCGGATACAACGGCTACAATAATGGATACAGTGGCTTGAACTCTGGCTACAGTTCCGGCATTGGTCTCGGTGGCTTCAGTAGCGGCATCAGCATCGGCCACGGTCTCAGCCTTGGTAATGGTCTCGGCTACGGCAACAGCTATGGCAGTGGCTACGGCAGCGGCTATGGCAGTGGCTACGGCAGTGGCTATGGCAGCGGTTACAGACATTAAGCTTCATCTTCCTACAAGAGCCTCAACACAGGAGGTTGACGTGAGGGATGGATTTGATTTCACAGAAGAGATTAGTTTCCCCTCACCACCTCTCTCTGCTTTGACTCATCTCATCTTTCATCACGAACGTCATTTTCAATTTTATACAGAAATATATGAAAGACTAAATATGTTGTTTTAATTTGTATATTTCTACCGGAATGTCCACTAACACTAACTAAGATGCATTTATGAATTGTATATGATATCAATATTAGAATTTAGGTATAACACAATGAACAATTTTACATCGTCACAACATCCTCTATTGATAGAGTAGCTACTTTGACAATGTTATGAAGCCTACGTCACATACCACTAAAAGGGCCATTGGATGTCTCATTAGCAATGATGAGCAACTTCGTAGGAGAAAGAAACCATTGAATATATTATACCACACCACATGGTTTCTAGCATCCGCAAAAAAACAAGCATCTCAAATATATGTATGCTTCCTAAGAGGATTAGGAGTTGTGAGGACTCCCCGACCCTGACCCATTCATCCCGGCCACCTATTTGGGCTGGAAGGCTAAGAACTTCATGGTGAGCATCATGACACAAAGTAGGTTAATGGCCATGGGATCCCTGCACTCCGAGAGGTTAAGGGCCCCCTTGTGCAAATTCTAGGTTGTAGGATATTCATGGTAGTGCAAAAAAATCACAAACTCAAAGACTTCCACATCCGTTGTTTAATATCGTAGGGGTATTTGGGTCAAGCATTGAACTTCCTAACCACTTTCAAATGATCACCGACTGACCGTTCTATCGGGAGAACTACTGAGTTCCAAGGTTGTCATAGAGTCTCTTGACTCTACTATGGAGCAGAGACACATTTGGGACTCTCATTGGGTGACCTCACACCACTTAATGGTTCTGACAGGGCTGGCTACGAGACTTGTGTAGGTCCTCATGGCCATGGTATCTGGAATGTTAATAGTACTCTCTTTCTGAGCTTCATCAGGTTCAAGAAATGAGGAATATGTGATCCTGGTTTCAGAGACCAGGCTTACATTACTAAGCTTGATGTTTCAACACTGACGATATTGTGAAATAGATGTCCCACTATTGCATAGACATTCATTGAAGAATCTTTTATACTTGTAGGGTGTTTGAATGGTATGGATATAAAACGTGTACAGCTTTAAACCTTGCAGGTACCAACATCAATTATTTTTTATCTATCCCCTAAGCATATCAACGTGGACTTTTCGTTGCAACAACAGTAAATACTCTGTAATATATATTTTGTTTTCCTATGTGGATGAGGTAGACAAAAGGCAAAACTGCCTGTGACGAGTGCCTCCCCCAGAGTTAAAAGAGTGACAAGGCCAAAATCAAGGAACGTTCGAGCCAAAATGTCTGGACACACGGAGTTTTGAAGTCATAGAATGAGGGAAAGGCGGATTCTTGGAGCATTCCAGAGCTCAGCTGTTGAATATATGAATGATTGGGAGTAGCATTTCACTCTTGAGTTGGAAAGTTGTAAAGTGTAGGGGTGGGATTGTGTTGCAAGACGGGTACTATGTACCCTACGTAGAGGAGGTGGTATGCACTGAGAGAGAGTTCTGAGGAACAATGATTTTTGTAGTAGCGATAGAATAGCAAGTTAATGATACGAAAGGCTTTCCTTTCTACTTTGTCTAAAAGTGCTGTGTGAGAGGATCCTCCCCACACATGTGAACAATACTTAATACAAGGATGCACTGTGCCCCTGTATAGAGCAAGAAGCTGACCAGGGGTAAAGAACCCCTTGAGGCGGTTGAACACACCCAGCTTCTAGGGGCCCCCCTTAGCAAGACTGGTAATATGGTCCTTCCAATAGAGAGCAGAAGAAAAAGAGACACCAAGAATACTGAGAGAAGATGAAGGGTTGATTTTTGTATTGCTGAAGAGTAAGGGAAAGACCGCTAGGAGTTCACGGCGGGTAGATAGATGGAGAAATTGGGTTTTGGAAGCATTAAAGGTAACAAGGTTTTCTCAGCCCCAATTGGAGATGGTAGTTAGATCAGAAGATAAGTGTTTTATGGCTTCATTACATTTGCTTTTGAGGGATTGCTGGCTGGGCGTTCTGGGATACTAATAGAATAGTGTAAGGTAGAGTCGTCTGTATATGAATGGATAGGACTGGAGGTACAGTTGAGAAGATCATTTATGAAAATTAGAAAGAGAATAGGAGATAAGACCGAGCCCTGAGAAACACCGGAGTTGATAGGATGATGAAGTGAACGATGGCCGTCCACAACCGCAGCTATGGAACGACCGGAAAGGAAATTAGAGACAAAGCCACAGATAGAGGGATAGAAACCGAAGGAGGGTAGTTTAGAAATTAGAGATTTGTGCCAGACTCTATCGAAGGCCTTCGATATGTCTAACGCAATAGAAAAGGTCTCACCGAAGTCATGCACATAAAACATGAACAACTGACATTTTAACAGTGACTAACGTCTTTCTACATCGCTGATTAATGTACTGGTTGAAATATATTACCATAACCCTATCTATCTATCTATATACTCTGGCAGTAACATCAGTTTGGTATCACAATAATGTTTTAACATTACTAAAGCATCATATAATTATATATACATGTAATGTTATAGGAGAGTGCAGGGTAGCATACAGGAGCAGTCTCAAATTCCCTTGATGAACATGAAGTACTGTGGGACAACTTGAAATGTCGCATCACTGACTGAACATATTGAAGCTAAGCCAAGGCCAAGGAAAGTATATGTCTTGAGTGAGAGGCTGGGTATTATATATAAGAGCCGTGCTGCTAGATTAGCTGTAGTCTAGAGTACATGGTTTTCTTCAGAGGGACATGGAGATGTATTATTATGTTTACACCAACCAACATCACATCTAAACTCACTTAATTAAATCAACAAATACATGTGGCACTCCGAAGACTCGAACCTCGGATACTCACATCTAAATTCCGCGCACTATGCATTACGCTATCAAGACAGTTAAAGAAATATGCACAAGCCTACGATTTATTATGCAGTTTCAAATCCTGCATATTAATCTGAGCATGTACATATATTCCAACTGCGCTATGGTAGCCTAATGTATAGACAGAAACGTTCAAACAGATAATGTATAGACAGAAACGTTCAAACAGATAATGTATAGACAGAAACGTTCAAACAGATAATGTTACTCAGAAACGTTCAAACAGATAATGTATGGACAGAAACGTTCAAACAGATAATGTATAGACAGAAACGTTCAAACAGATAATGTATAGACAGAAACGTTCAAACAGATAATGTATAGACAGAAATGTTCAAACAGATAATGTATAGACAGAAACGTTCAAACAGATAATGTATAGACAGAAACGTTCAAACAGATAATGTATAGACAGAAACGTTCAAACAGATAATGTATAGACAGAAATGTTCAAACAGATAATGTATAGACAGAAACGTTCAAACAGATAATGAGACACAGATTAAGCTAAACAGACACACATGACCATCTACTGAAGAGGAAATTACGACCCTTCACCCGCTGCCCCAGTTTTTATCATACCGCCGCAATGATGCCACTGTCAAGGCGGAATGTCACCCCCCCTTCCACCCCCCCCCACCAACCACTATCACGTCTGCTTCCGCTTCAGCTTGTATAAATAGCAGGGTCATCCGGACAGTAGGCATCATAAGCAGAGATCATTACAAGTCCTCAACATGAAGTTTGTAAGTGGCTCCCGCATCACTGAACTCTTTCTTTTTAGAGTAACAATTACCTCAAGTATTAAGCATAGACAAAAAAGTTGAATTACATTAATTACTTGATGTAGATTAGGCCCTTTGACAATGATAGGGCTTTCCTAAGCTGAAATACAATGGTTCAATGTCAGCCTGACTAAAGAAAATATAGTGTCATTGCATTTAAACTATTAGCACATAATACACACTTTAATCTACAGAAGTCCATTCAAGCAAATGTGACAGATTTTGTTTACCTTGTCAAATTGATAAATAAACTAAATTAAACAGAAGATTTAGATTAACACTTTCGATACCCTAATTCAATAATACGTGCTTTTACTGTATCATACCGTTAAGTAGCTAGAGGGGAACTCGGTAGAGCGCATACCTCCGCCTACGCCATTAAAATTACAGGCCTAAATACTCTCCTGGATCTGGGTTCCAGGATGTGGTTCGGATCGCCTCCTAAATCAAACCACCTTTTCTTTGGAGCACATCCTATATGCCCACCAAATTTCGTGAAAGTCGATTCATAACTCTGTGAGATATCTTGTTTACAAACAAACAGGCAGACAAAGAGAGGTGACAACATAACCTCCGTTCAACTTCGTTGACAGAGGTAAAAAAAAAAAAAAAAAAAAAAACGAGTGGGAATTAAGTAACTATGAAGTACTAACTAAGTACTACATTTTCTTGTATATGTTAAGCCCTAACTATTATTTGTACTATACTTCTAACCTTCCCCAACTCTCCCCAACAGACCGCATTGATTGTTCTATTGGTGGTGGCTGTGGCCGTAACTTTGGCTGAACCAGAACCCGGATTCAGGAAGGGCGGCAGAGTTGGTGGCGGCCGTCGTCGTCATGTTATCATCCAACCAGTCTACGGTCACGGTTACGGTGGCCACAATACCGGTTATGGTAATGGATACAATACTGGATACAACGGCCACAATACCGGTTATGGAAACGGATACAACACCGGATACAACGGCTACAATAATGGATACAGTGGCTTGAACTCTGGCTATAGTTCCGGCATTGGTCTCGGTGGCTTCAGTAGCGGCATCAGCATCGGCCACGGTCTCAGCCTTGGTAATGGTCTCGGCTACGGCAACAGCTATGGCAGTGGCTACGGCAGCGGCTATGGCAGTGGCTACGGCAGTGGCTATGGCAGCGGTTACAGACATTAAGCTTCATCTTCCTACAAGAGCCTCAACACAGGAGGTTGACGTGAGGGATGGATTTGATTTCACAAGAGATTAGTTTCCCCTCACCACCTCTCTCTGCTTTGACTCATCTCATCTTTCATCACGAACGTCATTTTCAATTTTATACAGAAATATATGAAAGACTAAATATGTTGTTTTAATTTGTATATTTCTACCGGAATGTCCACTAACACTAACTAAGATGCATTTATGAATTGTATATGATATCAATATTAGAATTTAGGTATAACACAATGAACAATTTTACATTGTCACAACATCCTCTATTGATAGAGTAGCTACTTTGACAATGTTATGAAGCCTACGTCACATACCACTAAAAGGGCCATTGGATGTCTCATTAGCAATGATGAGCAACTTCTGTAGGAGAAAGAAACCATTGAATATATTATACCACACCACATGGTTTCTAGCATCCGCAAAAACAAGCATCTCAAATATATGTATGCTTCCTAAGAGGATCAGGAGTTGTGAGGACTCCCCGACCCTGACCCATTCATCCCGGCCACCTATTTGGGCTGGAAGGCTAAGCATATCATGCTGAGCATCATGACACAAAGTAGGTTAATGGCCATGGGATCCCTGCACTCCGAGAGGTTAAAGGCCCCCTTGTGCAAATTCTAGGTTGTAGGATATTCATGGTAGTGCAATAAAATCACAAACTCAAAGACTTCCACAACCATTGTTTAATATCGTAGGGGTATTTGGGTCAGAGCATTGAACTTCCTAACCACTTTCAAATGATCACCGACTGACCGTTCTATCGGGAGAACTACTGAGTTCCAAGGTTGTCATAGAGTCTCTTGACTCTACTATGGAGCAGAGACACATTTGGGACTCTCATTGGGTGACCTCACACCACAAGTTCTACGAGACTTGTGTAGGTCCTCATGGCCATGGTATCTGGAATGTTAATAGTACTCTCTTTCTGAGCTTCATCAGGTTCAAGAAATGAGGAATATGTGATCCTGGTTTCAGAGACCAGGCTTATATTACTAAGCTTGATGTTTCAACACTGACGATATTGTGAAATAGATGTCCCACTATTGCATAGACATTCATTGAAGAATCTTTTATACTTGTAGGGTGTTTGAATGGTATGGATATAAAACGTGTACAGCTTTAAACCTTGCAGGTACCAACATCAATTATTTTTTATCTATCCCCTAAGCATATCAACGTGGACTTTTCGTTGCAACAACAGTAAATACTCTGTAATATATATATTTTGTTTTCTATGTGGATGAGGTAGACAAAAGGCAAAACTGCCTGTGACGAGTGCCTCCCCCAGAGTTAAAAGAGTGACAAGGCCAAAATCAAGGAACTTTCGAGCCAAAATGTCTGGACACACGGAGTTTGAAACAAGTTAAGTCATAGAATGAGGGAAAGATGGATTCAGGGAGAGTTTCAGAGCTCAGCTGTTGAATTTATGAATGATTGGGTGTAGCATTTCACTCTTGAGTTGGAAAGTTGTAAAGAGTAGGGGTGGGATTATGTTGCAAGACGGGTACTATGTACCCTACGTAGAGGAGGTGGTATGCACTGAGAGAGAGCTCTGAGGAACAATGATTTTTGTAGTAGCGATAGAATAGCAAGTTAATGATACGAAAGGCTTTCCTTTCTACTTTGTCTAAAAGTGCTGTGTGAGAGGATCCTCCCCACACATGTGAACAATACTTAATACAAGGACGCACTGTGCCCCTGTATAGAGCAAGAAGCTGACCAGGGGTAAAGAACCCCTTTAGGCGGTTGAACACACCCAGCTTCTAGGAGGCCGCCTTAGCAAGACTGGTAATATGGTCCTTCCAATAGAGAGCAGAAGAAAAAGAGACACCAAGAATACTGAGAGAAGATGAAGGGTTGATTTTTGTATTGCTGAAGAGTAAGGGAAAGACCGCTAGGAGTTCACGGCGGGTAGATAGATGGAGAAATTGGGTTTTGGAAGCATTAAAGGTAACAAGGTTTTCTCAGCCCCAATTGGAGATGGTAGTTAGATCAGAAGATAAGTGTTTTATGGCTTCATTACATTTGCTTTTGAGGGATTGCTGGCTGGGGCGTTCTGGGAAACTAATAGAATAGTGTAAGGTAGAGTCGTCTGTATATGAATGGATAGGACTGGAGGTACAGTTGAGAAGATCATTTATGAAAATTAGAAAGAGAATAGGAGATAAGACAGAGCCCTGAGAAACTCCGGAGTTGATAGGATGATGAAGTGAACGATGGCCGTCCACAACCGCAGCTATGGAACGACCGGAAAGGAAATTAGAGACAAAGCCACAGATGGAGGGATAGAAACCGAAGGAGGGTAGTTTAGAAATTAGAGATTTGTGCCAGACTCTATCGAAGGCCTTCGATATGTCTAACGCAATAGAAAAGGTCTCACCGAAGTCATGCACATAAAACATGAACAACTGATATTTTAACAGTAACCAACGTCTTTCTACATCGCTGATTAATGTACTGGTTGAAATATATTACCATAACCCTATCTATCTATCTATATACTCTGGCAGTAACATCAGTTTGGTATCACAATATTGTTTTAACATTACTAAAGCATCATATAATTATATATACAATGTAATGTTTATAGGAGAGTGCAGGGTAGCATACAGGAGCAGTCTCAAATTCCCTTGATGAACATGAAGTACTGTGGGACAACTTGAAATGTCGCATCACTGACTGAACATATTGAAGCTAAGCCAAGGCCAAGGAAAGTATATGTCTTTAGTGAGAGGCTGGATATTATATATAAGAGCCGTGCTGCTAGATTAGCTGGAGTCTAGAGTAAATGGTTTTCTTCAGAGGGACATGGAGATGTATTATTATGTTTATACACCAACTAACATCACATCTAAACTCAATTAATTAAATCAACAAATACATGTGGCACTCCTAAGACTCGAACGTAGGATACTCACATCTAAATTCCGCGCACTATGCATTACGCTATCAAGACAGTTAAAGAAATATGCACAAGCCTACGATTTATTATGCAGTTTCAAATCCTGCATATTAATCTGAGCATGTACATATATTCCAACTGCGCTATGGTAGCCTAATGTATAGACAGAAACGTTCAAACAGATAATGTATAGACAGAAACGTTCAAACAGATAATGTATAGACAGAAACGTTCAAACAGATCATGTATAGACAGAAACGTTCAAACAGATAATGTATAGACAGAAACGTTCAAACAGATAATGTATAGACAGAAACGTTCAAACAGATAATGTATAGACAGAAACGTTCAAACAGATAATGTATAGACAGAAACGTTCAAACAGATAATGAGACACAGATTAAGCTAAACAGACACACATGACCATCTACTGAAGAGGAAATTACGACCCTTCACCCGCTGCCCCAGTTTTTATCATACCGCCGCAACGATGCCACTGTCAAGGCGGAATGTCACCCCCCCCCCCCCCCACCAACCACTATCACGTCTGCTTCCGCTTCAGCTTGTATAAATAGCAGGGTCATCCGGACAGTAGGCATCATAAGCAGAGATCATCACAAGTCCTCATCATGAAGTTTGTAAGTGGCTCCCGCATCACTGAACTCTTTCTTTTTAGAGTAACAATTACCTCAATTATTAAGCATAGACAAAAAAGTTGAATTACATTAATTACTTGATGTAGATTTAGGCCCTTTGACAATGATAGGGCTTTCCTAAGATGACATATAATGGTTCAATGTCAGCCTGACTAAAGAAAATATAGTGTCATTGCATTTAAACTATTAGCACATAATAAACACTTTAATCTACAGAAGTCCATTCAAGCAAATGTGACAGATTTTGTTTATCTTGTCAAATTGGTAAATAAACTAAAATAAACAGAAGATATAGATTAACACTTTCGATACCCTAATTCAATAATACGTGCTTTTACTGTATCATACCGTTAAGTAGCTAGAGGGGAACTCGGTAGAGCGCATACCTCCGCCTACGCCATTAAAATTACAGGCCTAAATACTCTCCTGGATCTGGGTTCCAGGATGTGGTCCGGATCGCCTCCTAAATCAAACCACCTTTTCTTTGGCGCACATCCTATATGCCCACCAAATTTCGTGAAAGTCGATTCATAACTCTGGGAGATATCTTGTTTACAAAAAAACAGGCAGACAAAGAGAGGTGACAACATAACCTCCGTTCAACTTCGTTGACAGAGGTATAAAAAAAAAAAAAAAAAAAACGAGTGGGAATTAAGTAACTATGAAGTACTAACTAAGTACTACATTTTCTTGTATATGTTAAGCCCTAACTATATTATTTGTACTATACTTCTAACCTTCCCCAACTCTCTCTCCCCAACAGACCGCATTGATTGTTCTATTGGTGGTGGCTGTGGCCGTAACTTTGGCTGAACCAGAACCCGGATTCAGGAAGGGCGGCAGAGTTGGTGGCGGCCGTCGTCGTCATGTTATCATCCAACCAGTCTTCGGTCACGGTTACGGTGGCCACAATACCGGTTATGGTAATGGATACAATACCGGATACAACGGCTACAATGCCGGCTATGGCAACGGATACAACACCGGATACAACGGCTACAATAATGGATACAGTGGCTTGAACTCTGGCTACAGTTCCGGCATTGGTCTCGGTGGCTTCAGTAGCGGCATCAGCATCGGCCACGGTCTCAGCCTTGGTAATGGTCTCGGCTACGGCAACAGCTATGGCAGTGGCTACGGCAGCGGCTATGGCAGTGGCTACGGCAGCGGCTATGGCAGCGGTTACAGACATTAAGCTTCATCTTCCTACAAGAGCCTCAACACAGGAGGTTGACGTGAGGGATGGATTTTGATTTCACAGAAGAGATTAGTTTCCCCTCACCACCTCTCTCTGCTTTGACTCATCTCATCTTTCATCACGAACGTCATTTTCAATTTTATACAGAAATATATGAAAGACTAAATATGTTGTTTTAATTTGTATATTTCTACCGGAATGTCCACTAACACTAACTAAGATGCATTTATGAATTGTATATGATATCAATATTAGAATTTAGGTATAACACAATGAACAATTTTACATCGTCACAACATCCCCTATTGATAGAGTAGCTACTTTGACAATGTTATGAAGCCTACGTCACATACCACTAAAAGGGCCATTGGATGTGTCTCATTAGCAATGATGAGCAACCTCTGTAGGAGAAAGAAACCATTGAATATATTATACCACACCACATGGTTTCTAGCATCCACAAAAACAAGCTGCATCTCAAATATATGTATGCTTCCTAAGAGGATCAGGAGTTGTGAGGACTCCCCGACCCTGATCCATTCATCCCGGCCACCTATTTGGGCTGGAAGGCTAAGCATATCATGGTGAGCATCATGACACAAAGTAGGTTAATGGCCATGGGATCCTGCACTCCGAGAGGTTAAGGGCCCCCTTGTGCAAATTCTAGGTGGTAGGATATTCATGGTAGTACAAATTAATCACAAATTCAAAGACTTCCACATCCATTATTTAATATTGTAGGGGTATTTGGGTCAGAACATTGAACTTCCTAACCACTTTCAAATGATCACAGACTGACCGTTCTATCGGGAGAACTACTGAGTTCCAAGGTTGTCAAGAGTCTCTTAACTCTAGTATGGAGCAGAGACACATTTGGGACTCTCATTGCTCTGGGTGACCTCACCACAGTCAAAGGTTCAGACAGTGGTGGCTACGAGGCTTGTGTAGGTCCTCATGGCTATAGTATCTGGAATGTTAATAGTACTCTCTTTCTGAGCTTCATCAGTTTCAAGGATTGAAGATTGTGGGATCCTGGTTTCAGAGACCAGGCTTACATTGCTAAGCTTGATGTTTCAATACTGGCGATATTATGAAATAGATGTCCCACTATTGCAAAGGCATTCATTGAAGAATTATTTTACGTGTAGGGTGTTTGAACGGTATGGATATAAAACGTGTACAGCATTTAGTGTTGCAGGTACCAACATCAATTATTTCTTATCTATCCCCTAAGCATATCAACGTGGACTTTTCGTTGCAAATACAGTAAATACTCTGTAATATATATATTTGTTTTCTATATGGATGAGGGAGACAAAAGGCAAAACTGCCTGTGACGAGTGCCTCCCCAGAGTTAAAAGAGTGACAGGGCCAAAATCAAGGAACGTTCGAGCCAAAATGTCTGGACACACGGAGTTTGAAACAATTTAAGTCATAGGATGAGGGAAAGATGGATTCAGGGAGAGAGTTCCAGAGCTCAGCTGTTGAATAGAAGAATGATGGGAGTAACGTTTTACTCGTGAGTTGGAGAGTTGTAAAGAGTAGTGGGATTGTGTTGCAAGACGGGTACTACGTAGCCTACGTAGAGGAGGTGGTATGCACTGAGAGAGAGCTCTGAGGAACACTGATTATTGTAGTAGCGATAGAATAGCGAGAGAGATGCAACATTGCGGCGAAGAAAGAGAGATTGCAGTGAGTCGGTGAGTGGACGAGAGTTAATTATACGAAAGGCTTTCCTTTCTACTTTGTCTAGAAGTGCTGTGTGAGAGGAACCTCCCCACACATGTGAACAATACTCAATATAAGGACGCACTGTGCCTCTGTACAGAGCAAGAAGCTGAACAGGGGTAAAGAACCCCTTGAGGCGGTTGAGCGTACCCAGCTTTTGGGAGGCCGCCTTAGCAACACTGGTAATATGGTCCTTCCAAGAGAGAGCAGAAGAAAAAGAGACACCAAGAATACTGAGAGAAGATGAAGGGTTGATTTTTGTATTGTTGAAGAATAAGGGAAAGACCGCTAGGAGTTCACGGCGGGTAGATAGATGGAGAAATTGGATTTTGGAAGCATTAAAGGGAACAAGGTTTTCTCTGCCCCAATTGGAGATGGTAGTTAGATCAGAAGATAAGTGTTCTATGGCTTCATTACGTTTGCTTTTGAGGGATTGCTGGCTGGGGCGTTCTGGGAAACTAATTGAATAGTGTAAGGTAGAGTCGTCTGTATATGAATGGATAGGACTGGAGGAACACTTGAGAAGATCATTTATGAAAATTAGAAAGAGAATAGGAGATAAGACAGATCCCTGAGAAACACCGGAGTTGATAGGATAAAGAAGTGAACGATGGCGAACGATGGCCGTCCACAACCGCAGCTATGGAACGACCGGAAAGGAAATTAGAGAAAAAGGCACAGATGGAGGGATAGAAACCGAAGGAGGGTAGTTTAGAAATTAGAGATTTGTGCCAGACTCTATCGAAGGCCTTCGATATGTCTAACGCAATAGAAAAGGTCTCACCGAAGTCATGCACATAAAACATGAACAACTGAAATTTTAACAGTGACCAACGTCATTCTACATCGCTGATTAATGTACTAGTTGAAATATATTACCATAACCCTATCTATCTATCTATATACTCCGGCAGTAACATCAATTTGGTATCGCAATATTTTTTTTAACATTACTAAAGCATCATCTTAATAAATAAAGGTCAATGTTTGTCTGTCAGTTACTGTCAGTTACCCGACCTTTGTTACTAAACTCCTCCCACAGTTTTGGTGCCAGGTGGGAGTGTGGGGCACCGTTGGAAAGCCCAGGCTTTGGAGATGGTTTTAGGCGAGTTTAGTGGAAATCAGAGACTTTTGTTTAATAAAATTTTCGGCAGAACTTATGTAGTATACGGGAGCGGGAAAAAAATCGAAAAAAATTGCCGTTTGGGGAAGAAGGAGGCCTCCGATTGAAAAGGTGTATGGAACGAAAGTTGTTCGCAGCCCCCCAAAATGGGGGTACGAATGAGGTCAGATCCAAAATCGGAGGTCATTTAGCGGCCGAAATCGAGGTCGCCGTTTCATGAGGCACAGGGAGGTTATGGTAGTACAGTAGTAGTATTGTGATGATTGTGGTAGTAGTGATTGATGATGGTGATTATGGTAGTAGTAGTGGTGGTAGTAGTGATGGTGATTATGGTAGAATTTAAACCCGGGCAACGCCGGGTACCCCTGCTAGTATAATTATATATGCAATGTAATGTTTATAGGAGAGTGCAGGGTAGCATACAGGAGCAGTCTCAAATTCCCTTGATCAACATGAAGTACTGTGGGACAACTTGAAATGTCGCATCACTGACTGAACATATTGAAGCTAAGCCAAGGCCAAGGAAAGTATATGTCTTGAGTGAGAGGCTGGGTATTATATATAAGGGCCGTGCTGCTAGATTAGCTGTAGTCTAGAGTACATGGTTTTCTTCAGAGGGACATGGAGATGTATTATTATGTTTATACACCAACCAACATCACATCTAAACTCACTTAATTAAATCAACAAATACATGTGGCACTCCGAAGACTCGAACCTCGGATACTCACATCTAAATTCCGCGCACTATGCATTACGCTATCAAGACAGTTAAAGAAATATGCACAAGCCTACGATTTATTATGCAGTTTCAAATCCTGCATATTAATCTGAGCATGTACATATATTCCAACTGCGCTATGGTAGCCTAATGTATAGACAGAAACGTTCAAACAGATAATGTATAGACAGAAACGTTCAAACAGATAATGTATAGACAGAAACGTTCAAACAGATAATGTATACTCAGAAACGTTCAAACAGATAATGTATAGACAGAAACGTTCAAACAGATAATGTATAGACAGAAACGTTCAAACAGATAATGTATAGACAGAAACGTTCAAACAGATAATGTATAGACAGAAATGTTCAAACAGATAATGTATAGACAGAAACGTTCAAACAGATAATGAGACACAGATTAAGCTAAACAGACACACATGACCATCTACTGAAGAGGAAATTACGACCCTTCACCCGCTGCCCCAGTTTTTATCATACCGCCGCAATGATGCCACTGTCAAGGCGGAATGTCACCCCCCCTTCCACCCCCCCCCCCACCAACCACTATCACGTCTGCTTCCGCTTCAGCTTGTATAAATAGCAGGGTCATCCGGACAGTAGGCATCATAAGCAGAGATCATTACAAGTCCTCAACATGAAGTTTGTAAGTGGCTCCCGCATCACTGAACTCTTTCTTTTTAGAGTAACAATTACCTCAAGTATTAAGCATAGACAAAAAAGTTGAATTACATTAATTACTTGATGTAGATTTAGGCCCTTTGACAATGATAGGGCTTTCCTAAGCTGAAATACAATGGTTCAATGTCAGCCTGACTAAAGAAAATATAGTGTCATTGCATTTAAACTATTAGCACATAATAAACACTTTAATCTACAGAAGTCCATTCAAGCAAATGTGACAGATTTTGTTTACCTTGTCAAATTGATAAATAAACTAAATTAAACAGAAGATTTAGATTAACACTTTCGATACCCTAATTCAATAATACGTGCTTTTACTGTATCATACCGTTAAGTAGCTAGAGGGGAACTCGGTAGAGCGCATACCTCCGCCTACGCCATTAAAATTACAGGCCTAAATACTCTCCTGGATCTGGGTTCCAGGATGTGGTTCGGATCGCCTCCTAAATCAAACCACCTTTTCTTTGGAGCACATCCTATATGCCCACCAAATTTCGTGAAAGTCGATTCATAACTCTGTGAGATATCTTGTTTACAAACAAACAGGCAGACAAAGAGAGGTGACAACATAACCTCCGTTCAACTTCGTTGACAGAGGTAAAAAAAAAAAAAAAAAAAAAACGAGTGGGAATTAAGTAACTATGAAGTACTAACTAAGTACTACATTTTCTTGTATATGTTAAGCCCTAACTATATTATTTGTACTATACTTCTAACCTTCCCCAACTCTCCCCAACAGACCGCATTGATTGTTCTATTGGTGGTGGCTGTGGCCGTAACTTTGGCTGAACCAGAACCCGGATTCAGGAAGGGCGGCAGAGTTGGTGGCGGCCGTCGTCGTCATGTTATCATCCAACCAGTCTACGGTCACGGTTACGGTGGCCACAATACCGGTTATGGTAATGGATACAATACTGGATACAACGGCCACAATACCGGTTATGGAAACGGATACAACACCGGATACAACGGCTACAATAATGGATACAGTGGCTTGAACTCTGGCTATAGTTCCGGCATTGGTCTCGGTGGCTTCAGTAGCGGCATCAGCATCGGCCACGGTCTCAGCCTTGGTAATGGTCTCGGCTACGGCAACAGCTATGGCAGTGGCTACGGCAGCGGCTATGGCAGTGGCTACGGCAGTGGCTATGGCAGCGGTTACAGACATTAAGCTTCATCTTCCTACAAGAGCCTCAACACAGGAGGTTGACGTGAGGGATGGATTTGATTTCACAGAAGAGATTAGTTTCCCCTCACCACCTCTCTCTGCTTTGACTCATCTCATCTTTCATCACGAACGTCATTTTCAATTTTATACAGAAATATATGAAAGACTAAATATGTTGTTTTAATTTGTATATTTCTACCGGAATGTCCACTAACACTAACTAAGATGCATTTATGAATTGTATATGATATCAATATTAGAATTTAGGTATAACACAATGAACAATTTTACATCGTCACAACATCCTCTATTGATAGAGTAGCTACTTTGACAATGTTATGAAGCCTACGTCACATACCACTAAAAGGGCCATTGGATGTCTCATTAGCAATGATGAGCAACTTCTGTAGGAGAAAGAAACCATTGAATATATACCACACCACATGGTTTCTAGCATCCGCAAAAACAAGCATCTCAAATATATGTATGCTTCCTAAGAGGATCAGGAGTTGTGAGGACTCCCCGACCCTGACCCATTCATCCCGGCCACCTATTTGGGCTGGAAGGCTAAGCATATCATGGTGAGCATCATGACACAAAGTAGGTTAATGGCCATTGGATCCTGCACTCCGAGAGGTTAAAGGCCCCCTTGTGCAAATTCTAGGTTGTAGGATATTCATGGTAGTGCAATAAAATCACAAACTCAAAGACTTCCACAACCATTGTTTAATATCGTAGGGGTATTTGGGTCAGAGCATTGAACTTCCTAACCACTTTCAAATGATCACCGACTGACCGTTCTATCGGGAGAACTACTGAGTTCCAAGGTTGTCATAGAGTCTCTTGACTCTACTATGGAGCAGAGACACATTTGGGACTCTCATTGGGTGACCTCACACCACTTAATGGTTCTGACAGGGCTGGCTACGAGACTTGTGTAGGTCCTCATGGCCATGGTATCTGGAATGTTAATAGTACTCTCTTTCTGAGCTTCATCAGGTTCAAGAAATGAGGAATATGTGATCCTGGTTTCAGAGACCAGGCTTACATTACTAAGCTTGATGTTTCAACACTGACGATATTGTGAAATAGATGTCCCACTATTGCATAGACATTCATTGAAGAATCTTTTATACTTGTAGGGTGTTTGAATGGTATGGATATAAACGTGTACAGCTTTAAACCTTGCAGGTACCAACATCAATTATTTTTTATCTATCCCCTAAGCATATCAACGTGGACTTTTCGTTGCAACAACAGTAAATACTCTGTAATATATATATTTTGTTTTCTATGTGGATGAGGTAGACAAAAGGCAAAACTGCCTGTGACGAGTGCCTCCCCCAGAGTTAAAAGAGTGACAAGGCCAAAATCAAGGAACTTTCGAGCCAAAATGTCTGGACACACGGAGTTTTGAAGTCATAGAATGAGGGAAAGATGGATTCAGGGAGAGAGTTCCAGAGCTCAGCTGTTGAATTTATGAATGATTGGGTGTAGCATTTCACTCTTGAGTTGGAAAGTTGTAAAGAGTAGGGGTGGGATTATGTTGCAAGACGGGTACTATGTACCCTACGTAGAGGAGGTGGTATGCACTGAGAGAGAGCTCTGAGGAACAATGATTTTTGTAGTAGCGATAGAATAGCAAGTTAATGATACGAAAGGCTTTCCTTTCTACTTTGTCTAAAAGTGCTGTGTGAGAGGATCCTCCCCACACATGTGAACAATACTTAATACAAGGATGCACTGTGCCCCTGTATAGAGCAAGAAGCTGACCAGGGGTAAAGAACCCCTTGAGGCGGTTGAACACACCCAGCTTCTAGGAGGCCGCCTTAGCAAGACTGGTAATATGGTCCTTCCAATAGAGAGCAGAAGAAAAAGAGACACCAAGAATACTGAGAGAAGATGAAGGGTTGATTTTTGTATTGCTGAAGAGTAAGGGAAAGACCGCTAGGAGTTCACGGCGGGTAGATAGATGGAGAAATTGGGTTTTGGAAGCATTAAAGGTAACAAGGTTTTCTCAGCCCCAATTGGAGATGGTAGTTAGATCAGAAGATAAGTGTTTTATGGCTTCATTACATTTGCTTTTGAGGGATTGCTGGCTGGGGCGTTCTGGGATACTAATAGAATAGTGTAAGGTAGAGTCGTCTGTATATGAATGGATAGGACTGGAGGTACAGTTGAGAAGATCATTTATGAAAATTAGAAAGAGAATAGGAGATAAGACCGAGCCCTGAGAAACACCGGAGTTGATAGGATGATGAAGTGAACGATGGCCGTCCACAACCGCAGCTATGGAACGACCGGAAAGGAAATTAGAGACAAAGCCACAGATAGAGGGATAGAAACCGAAGGAGGGTAGTTTAGAAATTAGAGATTTGTGCCAGACTCTATCGAAGGCCTTCGATATGTCTAACGCAATAGAAAAGGTCTCACCGAAGTCATGCACATAAAACATGAACAACTGACATTTTAACAGTGACTAACGTCTTTCTACATCGCTGATTAATGTACTGGTTGAAATATATTACCATAACCCTATCTATCTATCTATATACTCTGGCAGTAACATCAGTTTGGTATCACAATAATGTTTTAACATTACTAAAGCATCATATAATTATATATACAATGTAATGTTTATAGGAGAGTGCAGGGTAGCATACAGGAGCAGTCTCAAATTCCCTTGATGAACATGAAGTACTGTGGGACAACTTGAAATGTCGCATCACTGACTGAACATATTGAAGCTAAGCCAAGGCCAAGGAAAGTATATGTCTTGAGTGAGAGGCTGGGTATTATATATAAGAGCCGTGCTGCTAGATTAGCTGTAGTCTAGAGTACATGGTTTTCTTCAGAGGGACATGGAGATGTATTATTATGTTTATACACCAACCAACATCACATCTAAACTCACTTAATTAAATCAACAAATACATGTGGCACTCCGAAGACTCGAACCTCGGATACTCACATCTAAATTCCGCGCACTATGCATTACGCTATCAAGACAGTTAAAGAAATATGCACAAGCCTACGATTTATTATGCAGTTTCAAATCCTGCATATTAATCTGAGCATGTACATATATTCCAACTGCGCTATGGTAGCCTAATGTATAGACAGAAACGTTCAAACAGATAATGTATAGACAGAAACGTTCAAACAGATAATGTATAGACAGAAACGTTCAAACAGATAATGTATACTCAGAAACGTTCAAACAGATAATGTATAGACAGAAACGTTCAAACAGATAATGTATAGACAGAAACGTTCAAACAGATAATGTATAGACAGAAACGTTCAAACAGATAATGTATAGACAGAAATGTTCAAACAGATAATGTATAGACAGAAACGTTCAAACAGATAATGTATAGACAGAAACGTTCAAACAGATAATGTATAGACAGAAACGTTCAAACAGATAATGTATAGACAGAAATGTTCAAACAGATAATGTATAGACAGAAACGTTCAAACAGATAATGAGACACAGATTAAGCTAAACAGACACACATGACCATCTACTGAAGAGGAAATTACGACCCTTCACCCGCTGCCCCAGTTTTTATCATACCGCCGCAATGATGCCACTGTCAAGGCGGAATGTCACCCCCCCCCCCTCCCCACCCCACCAACCACTATCACGTCTGCTTCCGCTTCAGCTTGTATAAATAGCAGGGTCATCCGGACAGTAGGCATCATAAGCAGAGATCATTACAAGTCCTCAACATGAAGTTTGTAAGTGGCTCCCGCATCACTGAACTCTTTCTTTTTAGAGTAACAATTACCTCAAGTATTAAGCATAGACAAAAAAGTTGAATTACATTAATTACTTGATGTAGATTTAGGCCCTTTGACAATGATAGGGCTTTCCTAAGCTGAAATATAATGGTTCAATGTCAGCCTGACTAAAGAAAATATAGTGTCATTGCATTTAAACTATTAGCACATAATACACACTTTAATCTACAGAAGTCCATTCAAGCAAATGTGACAGATTTTGTTTACCTTGTCAAATTGATAAATAAACTAAATTAAACAGAAGATTTAGATTAACACTTTCGATACCCTAATTCAATAATACGTGCTTTTACTGTATCATACCGTTAAGTAGCTAGAGGGGAACTCGGTAGAGCGCATACCTCCGCCTACGCCATTAAAATTACAGGCCTAAATACTCTCCTGGATCTGGGTTCCAGGATGTGGTTCGGATCGCCTCCTAAATCAAACCACCTTTTCTTTGGAGCACATCCTATATGCCCACCAAATTTCGTGAAAGTCGATTCATAACTCTGTGAGATATCTTGTTTACAAACAAACAGGCAGACAAAGAGAGGTGACAACATAACCTCCGTTCAACTTCGTTGACAGAGGTAAACAAAAAAAAAAAAAAAAAAACGAGTGGGAATTAAGTAACTATGAAGTACTAACTAAGTACTACATTTTCTTGTATATGTTAAGCCCTAACTATATTATTTGTACTATACTTCTAACCTTCCCCAACTCTCCCCAACAGACCGCATTGATTGTTCTATTGGTGGTGGCTGTGGCCGTAACTTTGGCTGAACCAGAACCCGGATTCAGGAAGGGCGGCAGAGTTGGTGGCGGCCGTCGTCGTCATGTTATCATCCAACCAGTCTACGGTCACGGTTACGGTGGCCACAATACCGGTTATGGTAATGGATACAATACTGGATACAACGGCCACAATACCGGTTATGGAAACGGATACAACACCGGATACAACGGCTACAATAATGGATACAGTGGCTTGAACTCTGGCTATAGTTCCGGCATTGGTCTCGGTGGCTTCAGTAGCGGCATCAGCATCGGCCACGGTCTCAGCCTTGGTAATGGTCTCGGCTACGGCAACAGCTATGGCAGTGGCTATGGCAGCGGCTATGGCAGTGGCTACGGCAGTGGCTATGGCAGCGGTTACAGACATTAAGCTTCATCTTCCTACAAGAGCCTCAACACAGGAGGTTGACGTGAGGGATGGATTTGATTTCACAGAAGAGATTAGTTTCCCCTCACCACCTCTCTCTGCTTTGACTCATCTCATCTTTCATCACGAACGTCATTTTCAATTTTATACAGAAATATATGAAAGACTAAATATGTTGTTTAATTTGTATATTTCTACCGGAATGTCCACTAACACTAACTAAGATGCATTTATGAATTGTATATGATATCAATATTAGAATTTAGGTATAACACAATGAACAATTTTACATCGTCACAACATCCTCTATTGATAGAGTAGCTACTTTGACAATGTTATGAAGCCTACGTCACATACCACTAAAAGGGCCATTGGATTTCTCATTAGCAATGATGAGCAACTTCTGTAGGAGAAAGAAACCATTGAATATATTATACCACACCACATGGTTTCTAGCATCCGCAAAAACAAGCATCTCAAATATATGTATGCTTCCTAAGAGGATCAGGAGTTGTGAGGACTCCCCGACCCTGACCCATTCATCCCGGCCACCTATTTGGGCTGGAAGGCTAAGCATATCATGGTGAGCATCATGACACAAAGTAGGTTAATGGCCATTGGATCCTGCACTCCGAGAGGTTAAAGGCCCCCTTGTGCAAATTCTAGGTTGTAGGATATTCATGGTAGTGCAATAAAATCACAAACTCAAAGACTTCCACAACCATTGTTTAATATCGTAGGGGTATTTGGGTCAGAGCATTGAACTTCCTAACCACTTTCAAATGATCACCGACTGACCGTTCTATCGGGAGAACTACTGAGTTCCAAGGTTGTCATAGAGTCTCTTGACTCTACTATGGAGCAGAGACACATTTGGGACTCTCATTGGGTGACCTCACACCACTTAATGGTTCTGACAGGGCTGGCTACGAGACTTGTGTAGGTCCTCATGGCCATGGTATCTGGAATGTTAATAGTACTCTCTTTCTGAGCTTCATCAGGTTCAAGAAATGAGGAATATGTGATCCTGGTTTCAGAGACCAGGCTTACATTACTAAGCTTGATGTTTCAACACTGACGATATTGTGAAATAGATGTCCCACTATTGCATAGACATTCATTGAAGAATCTTTTATACTTGTAGGGTGTTTGAATGGTATGGATATAAAACGTGTACAGCTTTAAACCTTGCAGGTACCAACATCAATTATTTTTTATCTATCCCCTAAGCATATCAACGTGGACTTTTCGTTGCAACAACAGTAAATACTCTGTAATATATATTTTTTTTTCAATGTGGATGAGGTAGACAAAAGGCAAAACCGCCTGTGACGAGTGCCTCCCCCAGAGTTAAAAGAGTGACAAGGCCAAAATCAAGGAACTTTCGAGCCAAAATGTCTGGACACACGGAGTTTTGAAGTCATAGAATGAGGGAAAGATGGATTCAGGGAGAGAGTTCCAGAGCTCAGCTGTTGAATTTATGAATGATTGGGTGTAGCATTTCACTCTTGAGTTGGAAAGTTGTAAAGAGTAGGGGTGGGATTATGTTGCAAGACGGGTACTATGTACCCTACGTAGAGGAGGTGGTATGCACTGAGAGAGAGCTCTGAGGAACAATGATTTTTGTAGTAGCGATAGAATAGCAAGTTAATGATACGAAAGGCTTTCCTTTCTACTTTGTCTAAAAGTGCTGTGTGAGAGGATCCTCCCCACACATGTGAACAATACTTAATACAAGGATGCACTGTGCCCCTGTATAGAGCAAGAAGCTGACCAGGGGTAAAGAACCCCTTGAGGCGGTTGAACACACCCAGCTTCTAGGAGGCCGCCTTAGCAAGACTGGTAATATGGTCCTTCCAATAGAGAGCAGAAGAAAAAGAGACACCAAGAATACTGAGAGAAGATGAAGGGTTGATTTTTGTATTGCTGAAGAGTAAGGGAAAGACCGCTAGGAGTTCACGGCGGGTAGATAGATGGAGAAATTGGGTTTTGGAAGCATTAAAGGTAACAAGGTTTTCTCTGCCCCAATTGGAGATGGTAGTTAGATCAGAAGATAAGTGTTTTATGGCTTCATTACATTTGCTTTTGAGGGATTGCTGGCTGGGGCGTTCTGGGAACTAATTGAATAGTGTAAGGTAGAGTCGTCTGTGTATGAATGGATAGGACTGGAGGTACAGTTGAGAAGATCATTTTTGAAAATTAGAAAGAGAATAGGAGATAAGACCGAGCCCTGAGAAACACCGGAGTTGATAGGATGATGAAGTGAACGATGGCCGTCCACAACCGCAGCTATGGAACGACCGGAAAGGAAATTAGAGACAAAGCCACAGATAGAGGGATAGAAACCGAAGGAGGGTAGTTTAGAAATTAGAGATTTGTGCCAGACTCTATCGAAGGCCTTCGATATGTCTAACGCAATAGAAAAGGTCTCACCGAAGTCATGCACATAAAACATGAACAACTGACATTTTAACAGTGACTAACGTCTTTCTACATCGCTGATTAATGTACTGGTTGAAATATATTACCATAACCCTATCTATCTATCTATATACTCTGGCAGTAACATCAGTTTGGTATCACAATATTGTTTTAACATTACTAAAGCATCATATAATTATATATACAATGTAATGTTTATAGGAGAGTGCAGGGTAGCATACAGGAGCAGTCTCAAATTCCCTTGATGAACATGAAGTACTGTGGGACAACTTGAAATGTCGCATCACTGACTGAACATATTGAAGCTAAGCCAAGGCCAAGGAAAGTATATGTCTTGAGTGAGAGGCTGGGTATTATATATAAGAGCCGTGCTGCTAGATTAGCTGTAGTCTAGAGTACATGGTTTTCTTCAGAGGGACATGGAGATGTATTATTATGTTATTTACACCAACCAACATCACATCTAAACTCAATTAATTAAATCAACAAATACATGTGGCACTCCGAAGACTCGAACCTAGGATACTCACATCTAAATTCCGCGCACTATGCATTACGCTATCAAGACAGTTAAAGAAATATGCACAAGCCTACGATTTATTATGCAGTTTCAAATCCTGCATATTAATCTGAGCATGTACATATAATCCAACTGCGCTATGGTAGCCTAATGTATAGACAGAAACGTTCAAACAGATAATGTATAGACAGAAACGTTCAAACAGATAATGTATAGACAGAAACGTTCAAACAGATCATGTATAGACAGAAACGTTCAAACAGATAATGTATAGACAGAAACGTTCAAACAGATAATGTATAGACAAACGTTCAAACAAATAATGTATAGACAGAAACGTTCAAACAAATAATGTATAGACAGAAACGTTCAAACAGATAATGTATAGACAGAAACGTTCAAACAGATAATGTATAGACAGAAACGTTCAAACATATAATGTATAGACAGAAACGTTCAAACAGATAATGTATAGACAGAAACGTTCAAACAGATAATATATAGACAGAAACGTTCAAACAGATAATGTATAGACAGAAACGTTCAAACAGATAATGTATAGACAGAAACGTTCAAACAGATAATGTATAGACAGGAACGTTCAAACAGATAATGTATAGACAGAAACGTTCAAACAGATAATGTATAGACAGAAACGTTCAAACAGATAATGTGTAGACAGAAACGTTCAAACAGATAATGTATAGACAGAAACGTTCAAACAGATAATGTATAGACAGAAACGTTCAAACAGATAATGTATAGACAGAAACGTTCAAACAGATAATGTATAGACAGAAACGTTCAAACAGATAATGTATAGACAGAAACGTTCAAACAGATAATGTATAGACAGAAACGTTCAAACAGATAATGTATAGACAGAAACGTTCAAACAGATAATGTATAGACAGAAACGTTCAAACAGATAATGTATAGACAGAAACGTTCAAACAGATAATGTATAGACAGAAACGTTCAAACAGATAATGTATAGACAGAAACGTTCAAACAGATAATGTATAGACAGAAACGTTCAAACAGATAATGAGACACAGATTAAGCTAAACAGACACACATGACCATCTACTGAAGAGGAATTTACGACCCTTCACCCGCTGCCCCAGTTTTTATCATACCGCCGCAATGATGCCACTGTCAAGGCGGAATGTCACCCCCCCCCCCCCCCCCCACCAACCACTATCACGTCTGCTTCCGCTTCAGCTTGTATAAATAGCAGGGTCATCCGGACAGTAGGCATCATAAGCAGAGATCATCACAAGTCCTCAACATGAAGTTTGTAAGTGGCTCCCGCATCACTGAACTCTTTCTTTTTAGAGTAACAATTACCTCAAGTATTAAGCATTGACAAAAAAGTTGAATTACATTAATTACTTGATGTAGATTTAGGCCCTTTGACAATGATAGGGCTTTCCTAAGCTGAAATATAATGGTTCAATGTCAGCCTGACTAAAGAAAATATAGTGTCATTGCATTTAAACTATTAGCACATAATAAAAACTTTAATCTACAGAAGTCCATTCAAGCAAATGTGACAGATTTTGTTTACCTAGTCAAATTGGTAAATAAACTAAATTAAACAGAAGATTTAGATTAACACTTTCGATACCCTAATTCAATAATACGTGCTTTTACTGTATCATACCGTTAAGTAGCTAGAGGGGAACTCGGTAGAGCGCATACCTCCGCCTACGCCAATAAAATTACAGGCCTAAATACTCTCCTGGATCTGGGTTCCAGGATGTGGTCCGGATCGCCTTCTAAATCAAACCACTTTTTCTTTGGCACATATCCTATATGCCCACCAAATTTCGTGAAAGTCGATTCAGAACTCTGTGAGATATCTTGTTTACAAACAAACAGGAAGACAAACAGAGGCGACAACATAACCTCCGTTCAACTTCGTTGTCAGACGTAAAAAAAAAAAAAAAACGAAAACAAAAACGAGTGGGAATTAAGTAACTATGAAGTACTAACTAAGTACTACATTTTCTTGTATATGTTAAGCCCTAACTATATTATTTTTACTATACTTCTAACCTTCCCCAACTCTCCCCAACAGACCGCATTGATTGTTCTATTGGTGGTGGCTGTGGCCGTAACTTTGGCTGAACCAGAACCCGGATTCAGGAAGGGCGGCAGAGTTGGTGGCGGCCGTCGTCGTCATGTTATCATCCAACCAGTCTTCGGTCACGGTTACGGTGGCCACAATACCGGTTATGGTAATGGATACAATACCGGATACAACGGCTACAATGCCGGCTATGGCAACGGATACAACACTGGATACAGCGGCTACACTAATGGATACAGTGGCTTGAACTCTGGCTACAGTTCCGGCATTGGTCTCGGTGGCTTCAGTAGCGGCATCAGCATCGGCCACGGTCTCAGCCTTGGTAATGGTCTCGGCTACGGCACCAGCTATGGCAGTGGCTACGGCAGCGGCTATGGCAGTGGCTACGGCAGCGGCTATGGCAGCGGTTACAGACATTAAGCTTCATCTTCCTACAAGAGCCTCAACACAGGAGGTTGACGTGAGGGATGGATTTGATTTCACAGAAGAGATTAGTTTCCCCTCACCACCTCTCTCTGCTTTGACTCATCTCATCTTTCATCACGAACGTCATTTTCAATTTTATACAGAAATATATGAAAGACTAAATATGTTGTTTTAATTTGTATATTTCTACCGGAATGTCCACTAACACTAACTAAGATGCATTTATGAATTGTATATGATATCAATATTAGAATTTAGGTATAACACAATGAACAATTTTACATCGTCACAACATCCCCTATTGATAGAGTAGCTACTTTGACAATGTTATGAAGCCTACGTCACATACCACTAAAAGGGCCATTGGATGTCTCATTAGCAATGATGAGCAACTTCTGTAGGAGAAAGAAACCATTGAATATATTATACCACACCACATGGTTTCTAGCATTCTCAAAAACAAGCATCTCAAATAATTATACTGTATGTATGCTTCCGTGTGGAGGGCCTACTGGGGTCATTATTCTATTCAGTCACTTGTACCAGATTAGGAACTCTAATTATAGTAATGGTATAGGAACATTATTGTATTTGCGAGATCCTCATGTCAAGAATTGATCTAGTGTCTAGTGTCAGAAACCTAAAGTGATGTCAAATGGCTATCTTTCTTTTTGTATTATAGGCATTGATGCTGGCTCAAATGAGATAAGTGCACTGCGATGAGAAGGGAACTTTCTTGTAATAGGCCCATGCTTAACACAGTTTATTCATCTGATTTTCCTTCTGCTCTCTGAGCTGAAGAGTAAGACAGGGATGTACTACGTGTTCGAGCACCTTCACTTTTCAACAAATGCATAAACTGGCTACTGGATTTCTAGGGTAATTTGTCCCCCAGGTGATCTATGCAGCAGGACTAAATTGAGGATCTTCAAAACACTAGTGCTCTCTATCTCGTTATATGGATGCAAGACAATGACAGTCAACGGTGAAATGGAGAGACGCATTAGTTCCTTTGGTACCAAGTGTCTACAAAAGATCATGGGGGTACTCTTGGGATGACCTCATATCAAACCAGTGCCTACTCTCTGAAACTGATTTGAAATATATTGTATGCATAGTCCATGGGCACATGTCCCGCTCCCTGAAGTCACCCTGCTCATTCAGTGGTTTTGGTGGTTGCCAATCCTGAGTGGAGGAGACCGGAGACCTCGGGGATGACATATTTTTAAT
Source organism: Paralithodes platypus (assembly GCA_032716605.1). Taxonomy (NCBI): domain Eukaryota; kingdom Metazoa; phylum Arthropoda; class Malacostraca; order Decapoda; family Lithodidae; genus Paralithodes; species Paralithodes platypus. Next base: position 28,984,576 of record CM064542.1, on the reverse strand, counting down.
TTAATTCTAGCTATATTTAGACTATTTTATGCAGTTTAAGAAGGATCTGTGGCAGTAATAGGGTTAAGTGAGATAGGTCGAAGCCTGTTAATGGCTAGAGGCCCTTTGTAAATCGAATAAAATCGTCTAATAGTAGCTAGAATAAAATAAAAAAGACGTTGCCGGTAATGAAGGGGTTAAGGAAAGTCAACCCTTTATGATGAGAGATGTTTGGTATGCACCAAATCGTGGCACCTGGGAACTCCTGTGGAGAGGTTTTCATCATGAGTTTTCATCCCCAGTGGGTTCGTCCCCTAGGCAGATTTTATGCAACAATCACTTCTATTGATGCGAGTGTTGTGAAGTTTAATGTACCTGTATAACATTATTAAAATAATGAAGTCATACATTTTTCTTTCATTTACTAAATTACGTAGAAACAAACTGCAATAAATAAGAAACTGGGTGATATAGAGGATAATTATGTTCGGCATGATATAAACAATACCATCCCACATACTACGCATTGTTCGCTTATGTAGTAGATTCAGAGAGAATTGCTCTCGGGCAGCATAAGATGTGGGGAATTACGGGTTCAGGATTTGATCAGGAGAAGGATTAGAATTAGCAAGTGTGTGAGTGTATGTACGGTCGGTCGCGCTAATAAGTCATGTCCCAGCTGTCGTTACGTTTGGTTTGCTCTGTGCTGTATTAATGTCTGTCTGATGTTGAATAGGGTAGGTAAGTGTAGGAACATGTTTGTATATTTCACTCGATATGAAGAAATGAAGCTCAGATATTGCTGATACCAATTATTGATCAAAACATACTTGGTACCGAGACATCACTTATTAGCGCGATTGTACATTGAAACAATATATACCGCTCAACAATATGTTCTTACTTTTATGTTTTGCTATGTAACATGACTTTACTTCTACTTATACTAAGAGGGTTTTGTTCACGAATGCAGAAATTATCTCCATTGATGGCGTGGAATGCTAATGGAACTTTGTTATTAAATTTGTTACTTAGCTGAGAGGTTTTTTTCTCTCTCTCACACACACACACACATCACACACACATACATTGCACACACACACACACGCATATACATACAGACACTCACACCGCTATAAGGTAACATAAGTTAAAATCTGCCTAAGGGATGAATCACCAAAGGGGACGAATCTACCGAGGATGAATACGCAGAGGATGAAAAACCTGTGACAGATCACCCTTGCAACGGTTACTGGGCCGGGCAGTCCGAGAATGTGTTTGAAGCATCTGTTAGCAAGATCAGAATCACAAAACTTCTCTTTGCAGATGGTCTGATCCCAACTGAGTCACTATAGGTAGCGCCAACGAACTTGACAATAATCTTGATCCCTGACCTCTCTGTAACTCAAAAGGTCAAACTGGCTGTAAATATCCACACATATTTCCTGGTGGACTCTTCCAAAATGATAGAAACGTCAGCCCGATTGCTTTCATTCATTTCGAGTTATAAGAAATTAAGGGTTTCAAGATTATTATCAAGTTCGCTGGGGTTACCTATACATATTCTCATACAGGCTCTTGAGGCACTAACAGAATAGTCGGACCCACACAGATTACAAGTATATTTGATAAAGACAAAGTTAAAATAATGTTGTGACTTGTTGAATTCATCAGTGCAATCGGTCAACGCATGTTTTGAGAACCTAGAAGTCTTCGATAGACTCACTTATATTGTTGTGAGATACATAACAGTGGCGAGTTATCCAACGATATTTATAATTTCCTTTACCTAGCAAATGGGGTAGTGTACTCTCTCAGCAAAGGAATGGTGTTGTCGATATATATGCACAAGAATGAAGCTGTGGACCTTACGAAGCTGATGTTCTCTGTTCTGTTAAGGGGGGTCACCATTTTGTTTTTCGTTTCTCTCCTTTTCTCTCTTTCCCTGGCTTGTATCCATTCGGCCCCATTCAGCCAACTGTTTTAACCCTGCTCAGGTAATGTTCCAGAAGTGTGACGTAATTAGCAATGTGGCCCCATATGGTTACCAGCACTTTAAACGGCTCTCACCCGAAAAATAATAGATGGATTTTAAATGTCTTGTTACCAATAGAAACTACAATTAATGCTTAATATTATGTTAAGAGCAAATTTCACTACTGTAAATATTAAGTCTTTAAAAAAAAAAAAAAAAAAAAAAGTAGTGAAAATAAAGGGGTCAACAAAAGTGAGGCATATCTCATACATTACATACGCTGGATTAATTTGGTTGCAGGGCCATGGAGGGGATGGCTGAGGGTCTTGGGTGATAACAAGGCAGAACTCTGGGGCTAAAAAAAAGTTTGATACAAAGGGGAAATTTGTAGTACTGTACACATTTGGGATTATGGACCCCATATGGTGACCGGACAGGTTGCTACAGGAAAGGGGAGGAGAGAGAGCGGCGGCTCACACCCTCTCCCAGTCGTAGGACCATGCGGACTGACTGCTCGTTGTCGTAACTTCTTGCCCTCGGTCTCCGGCTGGGAAATATTCGCGAAAAACGTGTTTTACGCATGCGCGCGGACCCCATATGGAACAAATATGCCTGAGCAGGGTTAAGACGTGTATCCCCATGCAGGTGTTGATTTCTTCCTGGCGAGCGATAGCGAGCCAGCATTGTATGGAGAAATCCGGCTTTGCCGGAAACATTTTTCTATCGAAAAATGTACAAGTTTAACTTGCTGTCAAAACAAAAATATATATATGCTGGCTCACTACCGCTCGCCAGGAAAATATTGACACCTGGATGGGGGTAACCATCTTAAAACAGTAGGCTGAATGGGGCCGAATGAATACAAGCCAAAGAGAGAGGGAGAGAGAGATAAAAAAAGCGAGGTGGGCTCCCTTAAGTTGATAAATATTGTAGAGAGCTACTTGGGATGGGTCACAACTATTCGTCCCACAGAATTAATGGAGAAATGAGTCTATATAAGGTTTTAACTCATTCAAATTATTATTTTTATTTTATTTTATTTATTTTCTATATTCCAACTTACTCCCTCTCGGGCATAGGCTGAGAGCCTGAAGATTCACCGCTGTACAATGAGCAGTGAAGCCCGTGAGATCTTGCTCCAGTCTAGGGAGTGAGACATGTGAAGCACGTAGAGTACAACGAGCATCTGCCATTTTGCCTTCACATGAGGCACGGTGCTCACTCATGGCCCGAAGCGACCCCATCTCTGAAGCCACCTCGTTCCCGTGCTTCACTGTTTCACCCCCTACACTAGGACTCTCACTCTTACACACACACACACACACACAACGCCACCTGATGAGCAGATAACTCACCAGGCATTGCACCCCTATAGCATATTTTGAATATGGGAATATAAATACAGTGATATTTAATCAGGGAACAATGAGGGTATTTTATTGGCGATTCGGTGGGCTTTGTGGTAATGCACTGATACTGAGAAGGGAAGTTGTTGATCATAATGTGATGCTTTGTGGTATATATACAGTGTATATATATATACAGAATATATACTGTATATATATATATATATATATATATATTTATATATATAGCCAGACACAAATGACCACCACCTAGTACAATTATTATCTCAGTCAAGGCAGCAGTATCTATCTATCTATCTAACTATACTATTTCTGATATACTTCTAAACTCCTCCCAACTTTCCCCCAAACCACAATTTCTTATATATTGTTAAGCCCTAACTATGCTATTTCTGCTATGCTTCTAACCTTCCCCCAACTCTCCCTCAGACCGCATTGATCGTTCTTCTGGTGGCGGCTGTGGCCGTAACTTTGGCGGAACCGGAACCCGGAAAGCTTGGGTTCGGTAGAGGCGGCCGCAGTCGATTCGGCGGCCGACGTCGCCACATTGTCATACAACCAGTCATCTATCCAATCCACCGTCACGGCTATGGTGGCTACAATTCCGGTTATGGTAATGGGTACAATACCGGATACAACGGACACAATAATGGATACAGTGGCTTGAACTCTGGCTACAGTTCCGGCATTGGTCTCGGCGGCTACAGTAGCGGTATCAGTATCGGCCACGGTCTCAGCCTTGGTCATGGTATCGGCTACGGCAACAGCTACGGCAGCGGCTATGGCAGCGGCTACAGACATTAAGCTTAATCATACTACGAGAGCCTCAACACGGGAGGTTGACGTGAGGGATGGATTTGATTTCACAGAAGAGATTAGTTTCCCCTCACCACCTCCCTCTGCTTTGACTCATCTCATCCACTTTCATCACAAACGTCATTTTCATTTTCTGAAATATTTTTTGTACAATTTTATACAGAAATATATGAAAGACTATATATGTTGTTTTGCTCTGTATATTCCTACCGGAATGTCCACTATCACTAACTAAGATGCATTTATGAATTGTATTTGATATCAACATTAGAATTTAGGTATAACGCAATGAACAATTTTACATCGTCACAGCACATAGAGTAGCTACTTTGACAATGTTATGAAGCCTACGTCACATACCACTAAAATGGCCATTAGATGTGTCTCACTAGTAATAATGAGCAACCTCTCTAGGAGAAAGAAAACTTCGAAAACATACCACACCTCGTGGTTTCTAGCATCCACAAAAACAAGCATTTAAAAAAAAAATACATGCTTCTTAACCCACTGATCCCCAGGCAATATAATATAAATGTACACTCCAGGACCGGTAGGTTGTCAAAAAAAAAAAGAAATCCAGAAAACACCTGGAATTGGTTAGAAATGAAGGAAAAAACACACAAAAAACGATCCCCTAGGTCATTAAGGGGTCCTACGGGGCGCCGAAAGTCGGAATTAACATGGGGAAATGGATAGGCAAAAACATGCAAAAACACGTTTTTGCGTGCTCGCATGCACGCGATTGGACTTTGAGGGTTTTCAACCATCAGCATTGTTGCGTGGGATACTTACGCAGTTCCCATATATATCTGAGCCCTCTAGGTACCATAGGACCGGTGTAATTAACCGCGACGCACCCATGCGGCGTTGGGGTTTAGCGTTACATACATTGCCGACGCATCACGTGCGTCGCTGGGGTCCAGTGGGTTAAGAGGATTAGGAGTTGTGAGGATTCCCTCGACCCTGTTCCATTCATCCCGGCCATCTCTTTGGGCTGGAAGGCTAAGCATATCATGGTGAGCATCATGACAGAAAGTAGGTTAATGACCATGGGATCCTTGAGAGTTTAAGGGCCCTCTTGTGCAAATACTAGTTGTAGGATATTCATGGTAGTACAAATTAATCACAATTTCAAAGACTTCCACATCCGTTGTTTAATATCGTAGGGGTATTTGGGTCATAACATTGAACTTCCTAACCACTTTCAAATGATCACCGACTGACCGTTCTATCTGAAGAACTACTGAGTTTCAAGGTTGTCATAGAGTCTCTTGACTCTACTATGGAGCAGTGACACATTTGGGACACTCATTGGGTGACCTCACCCTAGTTAATGGGCTCTGAAAGGGCTGGCTTACAGACTTGTGGTGCCAGGAATGTTAATAGCACTCTCATTCTTAGCTTCATAAGGTTGGACATGGCTTTTGCACTCAGTGACCCGGATTTATGTTTAGCTCTGGGAGTAATCGCTGTGGCTTTCATTGTAGCAAGTGTGATTTGCAGTTTAGAATGGTATCCTATCTTGATGATGATGCCCATAGCAATTGCTATACTCATGAAATAATGAGATGGACATAGTATTATATAATTAATATACACTAGGGAAATATACACTAGGCCAATACAATAATAATAATCCTTATAGACCCCGTAGAGGTAACTAGTTAGCAAAAGAGAGAGAGAGAGAGAGAGAGAAAAAAAAAATTACGCCCACCTGACTCTTAGTATCAAAGGACCTTTTCCAGCATATAATGTACAATCGCTCTAATAAGGGATGTCTCGGCACCAAGTATGTTTTGATCAATAATTGTTATCAGCAATATCTAAGCTTCATTTCTTCATATCGAGTGAAATATACAAGCATGTTCCTACACTTACCCACCCTATTCAACATCTGACAGACATAAATACAGCACAGAGCAAGCCAAACGTAATGACAGGTGGGACGTGACTTATTAGCGCCACCGTACTTGTATTGTTACCTCAGCAAAACTCCTGGCTGGCACGAGGATTTTTTTTCGAGTGTGTGAGCCAGCAAGGAGGAGTGAGTGTTGTGCTGGTGAATTGGCGATAGTGGTTGTGGAGTTTTCGTTAGTGAAAGTTGTCTTGAGAAATGTTTATTGTCTGGAGAATTGCGTATACATAACTTGACTGGATTTACAAATATAAAGGTTTATTATCTAAACTGGTAAACAGGTAACCCTGGTCTCTGGGTCTTCTCCTGGGTGACCTGGATGTGTGAGAGTTTGTGTTTTTTATCTGTGTTTATTTTTTGTTTTATGTTGTTTTTGTGTTTTCCCTGTTCTTGCTCTGTCTTGAGTCGGCTACCCCCAAAATGGGGATTGGGCCTGTGCATATAGATAGATAGATAGATTTATATATATATATATATATATATATATATATATATATATATATATATATATATATATATATATATATATATATATATATATATATATATATATATATATATATATATATATACAGGTATATATAGACAGAGAGGCACAAATAACCACCTCCTTACGTGAACAGTATGACCTTTCACCCCCATCCAAGTTTTTATCGTAGTACAGATATTACCTCAGTCAAGGCAGGATAATGTATCCCCCTTCCCCCCCTCCCCTCCCCCCATCCTTCCCCCTTTCCCACCACCTCTGCTACTTTCGGTTCTGCTGCCTGCTTGTATAAATAGGAGGGACATCCAGGCAACAGGCTTCACAAGCAGAGATAAACACAAGAGCTCAACATGAAGTTTGTAAGTGGCTCCCGCATCATCACGTAAGAATAGACGAATATCCAAATCTTAAAACGCCTCATTTTTTGCATACAGCTTAAGGGGGGTGACCTGCTGTTTTCTCTCCTTTTCTCTCTTTCTCTGGCTTGTATCTATTCGACCCCATTCAGCCTACTGTTTTAAGACGTGTATCCCCATCCAAGTGTCGATTTATTCCTGGCGACCGATAGCAAGCCAGCATTGTATGGAGAAATCCGGCTTCGCCGGAGAAATTTTCCATCAATTTTTTTTACAAATTTAGCCTGCTGACAACAAAAAATATTACAAAAAATATGCTGGCTCACTACCGCTCGCCAGGAAAAATTCGACACCTGAATGGGGATAAACGTCTTAAAACAGTAGGCTGAATGGGGCCGAATGAATACAACCCAGAGAGAGAGAGAGAAAAAACCGAGGTGGCCCCTTAAGAAGGATTTATGGTAATTAATAGGGTAAAGTCCTATCTCAAATTTACTTCCAATATTTCTAACATCACTCAAACTTTCTCGAAGGCTACATTTTCTATTACATTTTGCACCGTAACTAATATATATCTCGTTTCTAAACTCTCCCCATCTCTCCCAGACCGAATTTTCTTTTATATATTAAGCCAGTGTTTCTTAACCTTTTTCGTCGTATGACCCCCTGAGACTCTCCAGGGTTTTACCGTGACCCGTATAATAAATGTTGTTAAGGGTGAACTTTGCGTAAAGGTAAGATAAAACCAAACAATATCAATACCCAGATTTATTGAAAATACCACAAAACAAAAACCTTGCAAAATGCCACAGAGCCTCAACAAATGCCAGAAAATGGCAAAATCCACAGAACTATTGAACATCATACAAAACCTACTTCTCATTCACTCAGTGAGAGGGTTGAAATTGTTTTGCAGCCTATCAAAGCGAGGAGTAGTGCTCGACAGGCAACACCTCATGTCGGTGTCGATCACAAATCTATTGTGTGCCTTCGTTTTCATCAGTGTCATCATGGCTGAGAATCCAGCCTCGCAGCGATAGATTGAGGGGGACTGGATCAGCATGGTCAGCGCACACATCGAAAGAAGAAGAGAGTCGTCCTTCAGTTTCGCCCAAAATATCGGGAGCTCTTGTTCAATAAAGTCGACTTTCAGCTGAGAACCCTCACAAATTCGAAGAAATTCTACCTTCGCAGCAACGTCTGTATCATTGATGGCACTGTCCTTCACTGAAAAGGATCCGTACAGAAGTCGTCCAGTCCTGGCAAGTAATTTTCGATGGCGTCATTCACTGCCAGAAAATGAGCTGAGATCTTCTCACGGAAACTGCATTCAGCATCTAGCATAGAATCCAGAAGAGTCATCATCTGAGGGAAGAAAGTTGTGTCACCGTTCTGAGATCTTTTCTGGGAAAGTTGAATCTTACACTTGAACGCTGCCAATTTGTCATGAGCCATGTGTAGTATTGAAATTTTTTCTTGGAGTGAAATATTCAGGGAATTCACTTCAGAGAAGAAATCAGCCAAGTTGGCAACCTTTGCTACGAAACAGTAATCCTGCAAGGTCTGCCATGCAACTGGCGAGGGTATGACCGTAGGGGTGCTCTGAGACCAGCGAGAGGGTGGGATAAACACTAACCCATCTCTCACAGCCGTCCTCGCGCGAAAGTATTCGATAAATTGCTTTGTATTGCGTGCCACTGAGATGTTTTGAAAGGGTTTTTATGGGCTGGCTCTTAAGATGACCCTCGCTTTCTGTACCGGTGATATATTATGCATTATATTATGGCAACTATTAGACGATTTTATTCAGGTTACGAAGAACGTCTACCCATTAATAGGCTACACACTATCTCACTTAACCCTTTTTACTACCAAAGATATTTCTGAAGCTGCACAAAATCGTCTAAATATAGCTAGAAGAAAATGTAAAGATGCTGTGGTACAGAAGGGCTTAAGAACTGCTGCATTAAGCCCTAACTATACTATTTCTGCTAAATTTCTAACATCCCCCCCCCCCAACTATTCTCCATACCGTAGTTTCTTGTATATATTAAGCCCTAACTATTATATTTCTACTATACTTCTTACCTTCCCCAACTATTCGCCATACCACATTTTCTTGTATATATTAAGCCCTAGCTATACTATTTCTATTCTAACCTTCCCCCAACTTTTCCACAGACCGCGTTGATCGTTCTTCTGGTGGTGGCTGTGGCCGTAACTTTGGCGGAAGCGGAACCCGGACAGTTCGGATACGGCGGTTACGGCCTCAGCCCATTCGGACACTACGGTCGTCACATTGTCATCCAACCAGTCATCTATCCAGACTACGGTCACGGCTATGGTGACTACGATACCGGTTACGACAACGGACACAACACCGGATACAACGACTACAATTAATGGATACAGTGGCTTGAACTCTGGCTACAACGGATACAACACCAGATACAACGGCTACAATAATGGATACAGCGGCTAGAACTCTGGCTACAGGTCCGGCATCAGTATCGGCCACGGTCACAGCCTTGGTCATGGTATCGGCTATGGCAACAGCTACGGCAGTGGCTACAGATATTAAGCTTCATCATCTTACGAGAGCCTCGATTAACACGGGAGATTGACGTGAGGGATGGATTTTGATTTCTCGGAAGAGATTAGTTTCCCTTCTGTGCCTCCTTCTGCTCACCTCATCCCATTTTCTTTCAAGAAGAACGTCATTTAGGGTCAACTCTACTGTACCCATCATGTCTTTTACTCATTGCTCATTCCCATTTTCTGACATATTTTTGTACATTTTTTTACAGAAATATACGAAAGAGATTTATTTTATTGTTTCAATTGGTATTTTCCTGTTATACTCGAGGTCACAGGAGAAAAGAAATTCCCGTTTGGCAACCGTCTTCCAACTTGTTCGAATTAGTGCATTCTTGTAGTGAATAGCTAAATGATATACAATGATGCTAAAAACAACATAGTTCAGTGTAAAACAGTAACATGAATAGTATTTACCTTTTTTTAAGCAAAAAAAACAAAAACAAATTCCAAGAAAAATATTTTCATTTGTTGGTAGGCAAATTTCCCAGCGTTCGGAATGTGAAGGTACGCTATCGCTCGCCAGGTAAGTATTGACATATAAAAAAAGAAGAAAAAAAAAAAAAAAAAAAAAAGAGAGAGAGAGAGAGAGAGAGAGAGAGAGAGAGAGAGAGAGAGAGAGAGAGAGAGAGAGAGAAAAATCCCTTAAAAGTCTCCAACTAAAAACAAGTGCCGAACAAAAAGTTGTGGTGGTTCCCTGCTGTCCAAACCTGACCACCCAATTAGTGTGCAGGGTACGCTTTAGCCCAATTAGTTTTGACATTTTAAGACGTTCGCCCCATTAGTTTGGCGATTTAAAGACCTTTCTCTCGATTTCTTTGTCAACTTTAAGAACTTTCGTGCCATTTAGGTGTCGATTTTTTTTTCCTGGCGAGCGTCAGCAAGCCTGTAATTTAGTAGAAATGTAGTAGAAAGGTAGGGTTTAATTCAGGACCGCCTTCTCCCTCATCGTTAGCCCCATTAGTTTTAGGATTTTAAGACGTTTGCCCCGTTAGTTTGGCGATTGTAAGACCGTTTTCTTTGTCAATTTCAATCCGGCGAGCGATAACGAGCCTGCAAATTAGAAAGGCTTGGATATTTCTACCGGGAAAAAAAAAAATCTTGAAAATGGGTTTTAGGGAAGTTTTTTTTTTAAGCTTAAAGGAAGTCTAGAGAGAAAAAAGCAAGAAAAGAATATATATATATATATATATATATTAAAACAATATAAAACTTCCCCTTCAGAGCCCCAAACTAAAAACAAGTGCCACACAATAGGTTGGGTGGTGATTCCCAATTAAGGGGAGATTTCCACTTGAGGGAGTTTTTTCTTGACTCCTTTCTCCCTCATGTTTAGCCCCATTGCTTTTCTAATTTTAAGACGTTCGCCCCATTATTTTGACGATTTTAAGAACTTTCAACCCATTTCTGTCAATTTTAAGACCTTTCGTGCAATTTAGGTGTCGATTTTATCCTGGCGAGCGATAGCGAGCCTGTAATTTAAGAGGAACCGGCTTTCAGCCGGGACATTTTTCTACCGAAAAATGTACAAATTTATCTTGAAAGGGGGTCTAGGGGATGTAATTTTAAGTTTGATGGAGGTCTAAGCAGCACACTAGAAACCTCCCCTTAAGGTTGCAGGGTTCGTTTTACAATACCAACTAGTAATACACTGTAAGATATCAAGGCCCTCTTCTCCCTCATGTTTAGCCCCATTAGTGGTTGAGATGTTAAGACGTTCGTGAGTTTGGCGGTTCGAACACCTTTTGCCTCATTTCGTTGTCAATTTTAAGACCTTTCGTGTCAATTAGGTGTGGATAAAAGTGCAGGAAAATGTGGGTAATTGGGTGTATTGATAGTGATTTACCTTTCTATCTGTCAACATAATCAAGGTTACAATCAAGGTATGAAAAAGGTCTATATTAGATCATTGGGTGTGTTGAGAGTGATTATAACCTCTCTAACTGGTATAAAATCAACCATGCTATATATATATATATATATTGTACATAATCAATTAGGGTATAAGTAAGGTATGAAAAGGTATATAAGATTATTGGGTATGTTGATAGTGAGTTACCCTTTCTAACTGGTATACAATTAAGGTTACAAGAAGAGTATGAAAGGATCCATATAAGATCATTGGTTATATTGACAGTGATTTAATGAACCAAAACTAACTGAGGGGGTCCAAAAAAAAAGTCATAATTTTGTGAACCGTGACATATCCTTGGAAATAATTATAATGGATAACAATAAATAATAACAAAGGAATATTCTCTAACTAAATTATTAATGTTAAAATAAATGTACAAACATGGCAAGAAGATGAATATGAGAAATGAGTGAAAGACAAAATGGGTTAAATAAACTTGACCCAAAGATAAAGTTCGATATGAAAGAAAATGGTATGAGCGTGGAGGTCGTGGTGAGGGGAAACTAATCTCTTCCGTGAAATCAAAATCCATCCCTCACATCAACCTTACCGTGTTGAGACTCTTGTAGGAGGATGAAACTTAGCCCTTTCTGACTTCAAGGACGCCTTTCTTTACTGTTTTATGGCTATCAATAGACGATTTTTGTTAGTGTTTAAAGATATTTTGGAAGTCCGAGGGTTAATTGAGATCAATTTGGCCCATTGTTACCTTGACAGCCTTCTAAAACAGAGCAACATCATCTAATGGCAGCCAGAATAATGTGAAGAAAGCATCCTGGTGTCGTGAAGAGGTTAACCCTTAGAAGATACGTATTTTCTTTCTGTGTTCTGGCTATTATTAGACGATTTTATTCAGCTTAGGAAGGGTATTTGAAAGTCAGAGGGTTAATTGAGATAGTCTTTACCCCTATAACTCCTACAGATCCTTCCTAAGCTGTATATAGTCGTCTAATGATAGCCAGAATATACTGTCAAAAGGAATCATAATCTTCTAAGGGTTAACACCTTTGTTGCGGTGCCCGTCATCTGAAGGAGAAATCCGCCTATTATTTGGACTGGGAGCGAGGCAAGCTGTTGCAGTAGGCAGTGCGGGAAGGCCTCATCCGGAGCCCACGAAATCTGGGCGCGCACTGGTGTGCAAAATAGCCTTCTCTCACACCATTGCAGCATTACATATAGCGAAAGCAGCTCAAAACCGCTAATTTTTTGCAATTTTGGCCGACCTATGCAAGATCGTAATTTAATTTAATAACTGCTGTATACGCCGCCGTTGCGGAAGCTGCTGCCACGGCTGTTCCGGTGAACTCTTCCCAGACCTTGACCGCTTCTTCCCAGACCGAGACCGCTTCTTCCCAGACCGTAACCGCTTCTTCCCAGACCGTAACCGCTTCTGAGACCGTGACCAAGACTGAGACCATGACCTAGGCTGAGACCGTGATGACCGATGCTGATACCGGAACTAAAGCCGCCGCCGAGTCCGAAGCCGGAATTGAAGCCATTATATCCGTTATTGAAGCCGCTGTATCCGGAGTTATATCCATTGCCATAGCCAGTGTAGACAGGCTGGAGGAAAACGGGTTGACTCCGGCCACCTCCGAATCGACTCCGGCCGCCCCTACCGAACCCGATTTTTCCGGGTTCCGGATTCGCCAAAGTGACGGCCACAGCCACCACCAGAAGAACGATCAATGTGGTCTGTTGGTGAGAGTTGGGAAGGTTAGAGTATAGTAGAAATAGGATAGTTATGGCTTAATATATGAAAGAAACTGCGGTCTGGGGGAGAGTTAGGGGGGAGGTTAGAAGTATAGCAGAAATTGTTTAGTTAGGGCTTAATATATGAAAGAAAATGCGATCTGGGGGAGAGTTTGGGGAAAGTTAGAAGTATAACAGAAATAGTATAGTCAGCTTAATCAGATACTATGTTATTCAGCGAGTTTATTAAAATCGTGTTTACCCTTTTAATTCCTAGAGGTAAATTATAAGCTAAAGAAAATCGTATAATGGTAACCAGAATCGGATGAAAAATTGCGTCATCGTGCTGAAGGGGTTAAAATGTCACTCCTAAACCAATATAGATATCTTCACTAACCCTTTATTTATCAGCGGTATCTTTGTATTTTATTCTAGTTATCTTTAGACGATTGTATGCAGTTTCGTAGCTAAAACAAATGACTAAGACAGTTTGTAGCCTTTTAATTGGTACAGCGTCGTTATTTAGCTGAATGAAATAGTTTAATAGCTTCTATTTAGTTATTTTGTATATGTGGATGAGGGAGAAAAAAGGCAGCATATAATGAAAAGGACGTCACCGGTACTGAAGGGGTTAATAATATCGCTAATAAACCAATATTACTTCATTAACCCTTTGAGTACCAGCGACGTGTGTTATATTGTATTCTAGCTAGATTTAGACGATGTTATGCAGCTTAGGAAGGGTCTGTGGTAGTTAAAAGGAATGGTTGAGATAGTATGAAGTCTTATTATTGCTAGAGATCCTTCCTAAAGTGAGGAAAATCGATTAGTAGTAGCCAGAAGAGATTAAAAAGGAGGTAAACTCACCCCCTTCATCCCGAGCACTAGTGTAGATGTAATACTCCCTGCCATGATCGCCAGGTCTATATATACTACCCAGGTGACAACGGAAGAGGGCATCGGAAGCACCTTAACATGTAAGTTCAACCAGATGTTTTCCTCCTTATAGACAGACCTCTATCAAGCTTATGAAGAATACCCCCCGAGAACCCCCTTCCAGATAAATTTGTAAATTTTTCGGTAGAAAAATTTCCCGGCCGAAGGCCGGTTCCTCCTAAATTACAGGCTAGCTATCGCTCGACACGAAAACATGACACCTAAATGACATGAAAGGACTTACAATTAACAAAGAAATGGGGCTTGAGGTCTTATAATTGCCAAAGTAATAGGGCAAACGTCTTCAAATCTTAATATCTACTGGGGTTAAGCATGAGGGAGAAGAGGTCCAGCACTACACTAATTGCCCGGAAGCAAGCACCGGGAAGTATCGTAACTCGTAATTTGAACAAGCTGAGGATAAATACTAACATGTATTATAGAGTGAGTCGGTAATTTGTGATAAGGTTACGGGAGTAGGTGGGACTCTCTCTCTTCCTCTCGCTCTCTTTCTATCTCTCTCTCGCTCTCTCTCTCTTGTTCTCTCGTTCTCTCTCTTGTTCTCTCGTTCTCTCTCTCTCTCGGACACACACACACACACACTCCCACCCTAGTCTCCAATATTCTCTCTCTCTCTCTCTCTCTCTCTCTCTCTCTCTCTCTCTCTCTCTCTCTCTCTCTCTCTCTCTCTCTCTCTCTCTCTCTCTCTCTCTCTCTCTCTCTCGGAATTATCGGCCAGTTAGACTGACTACTATCATAGCAAAACTTTTAGAATGGATAGTTATGTATCTGGCCAAGTTAATTCAGTTATCAAACCTCGTATGAATAAACTAGGAGGTCTTGTTTTGGGGATTAAGTTTGATTATTTTTTTTTTTAGGGGAGATCCACGATTTGTTGTGGATTCCTGGATAATATGTTGACTTAATCGTTTTAAAACGATATTAAAATTTATATTAATATAGCAAAAAGCTATTTTTTTGTTTATATGATTTAATAAAGAGGGAATGAACCTTTTATTATGAAGTTAGTATATTGTTAACTTAGGGTCGGAAATGTACAATTCCGACAGACACCAATAAACCTAGAGACCTTCACAACTTGATTTAAGGGGGTTGACCTGCTTATTTTAAGGGGGGTGACCTGCTTATTTTAAGGGGGGTCACCTGCTTATTTTAAGGGGGGGTCACCTGCTTATTTTAAGGGGGGTCACCTGCTTATTTTAAGGGGGGTGACCTGCTTATTTTCTTTCCTTTTCTCTGTTTCTCTGGCTTGTATGCATTCGGCCATATTTAGCCTATTGTTTTAAGGCGTTTATCCCAATTCAGGTGTCGATTTCCTCCTGGTGAGCGATAGCGAGCCAGGAATGTATGGAGAAATCCGGCTTCGCCGGAGACATTTTTCTATCGAAAAATGTACAAATTTAGCCTGCTGTCAAAAACATATTAAAACAAAATATGCTGGCTCGCGGAAAATATCGACACCTGGATGGGGACAAACGTCTTAAAACAGTAGGCTGAATGGGGCCGAACGGATACAAACCAGAGAGAGAGGGAGAGAGAGAGCAAAAAACGAGGTGGGCCCCCTAAAAGTGCCAAAGATTGAAATAGGTGTGTGGGTATTTTGGCTCCCGACTGTACACATGAACTTCCTTATAGCCCCCTGAGTCTCGCATGTGGCTAATTACGGAGATTAACGATGTGACAACGCTCAGAACATTGTAGTGTATTGTTCTAGATAAAGGTGACTATAGCGCATGCCACACTTAATCATTTAGTTATTCCTTAAGGGTTTGTCATATATGGTTGCATATAACCAGTCATGGATTTAGATGTTTTTAAACCTCATTATTACTTGACACACACACACACACACACACACCTATATATACTATATATATATATAATTTTGTTAAAATTACAGGTTCGCTATCGCTCGCCAGGAGAACATCGAAGCCTTAATGGCATGAGACGTCTTAAAATTGACAGAAATGGGCGAAAGCTCTTAAAATCGCCAAACTAATGAGGCGCACGTCATAAATTATCGAAACTAATGGGACGAAACACGAGGGAGAATGG
Source organism: Paralithodes platypus (assembly GCA_032716605.1). Classification (NCBI taxonomy): domain Eukaryota; kingdom Metazoa; phylum Arthropoda; class Malacostraca; order Decapoda; family Lithodidae; genus Paralithodes; species Paralithodes platypus. The sequence continues at coordinate 28,968,467 of CM064542.1, read as the reverse complement.
GGTCCAGAAAAAAAGCCTCTTAAGTGATAATCTGCCCTAAATGTCACCGGGTCTAGTTTTAACCGCGCACGACAGGTCAAGGTGTTAGGGGGACAACTTCCGGTTAAGGTGGTACTACTTCCGGTTTATGACTTAACCCCTTATATTCCGGCGACGTACTTATATATTTGATTTCAGCTTCATTTAGACGTTTTTATGAATCCTAGGAAGGATATACGGTAGCTAAAAGGATTAGATAGTCAAGTAAATGAAGTAGTAGTAAAGTAGTAGTAGTAGTGGTGGTGGTGGTGGTGATGGTAGTAGTAGTAGTAGTAGTAGTAGTAGTAGTAGTAGTGGTGGTGGTGGTGGTGGTGGTGGTGGTAGTAGTAGTAGTAGTAGTAGTAGTAGTAGTGGTAGTAGTAGTAGTAGTAGTAGTAGTGGTAGTAGTAGTAGTAGATTGCAAAACAAATAGTAGTAGTAGTAGTAGTAGTAGTGGTGGTGGTGGTGGTGGTAGTAGTAGTAGTAGTAGTAGTAGTGGTAGTAGTAGTAGTAGTAGTAGTAGTAGTGGTAGTAGTAGTAGTAGTAGATTGCAAAACAAATAGTAGTAGTAGTAGTAGTAGTAGTGGTGGTGGTGGTAGTAGTAGTAATGGTGGTAGTGGTAGTGGTAGTGGTAGTAGTAGTAGTGGTTGTGGTGGTAGTAGTAGTAATGGTGGTAGTGGTAGTGGTAGTAGTAGTAGTAGTGGTTGTGGTAGTTCTCCAGAGCGCTATAAACTTCCTCCG
>CM064542.1:28955208-28962708 GCA_032716605.1 Paralithodes platypus | reverse complement strand
AATGAAATCAACAAATACATGTGGCAGTCCAAAATAACTTAACCACACAATAACATCATGACAACTTTTCAAAATAATAGTCAAAATAAATTCCTTGTCCACTATCCAGGTGGAACGACATGTAGGCCAACACAGAGTCACAAAGGACTTACAAATTGCAACAAGCCTTTTTTTTTTTAGGTGGAGAAGGAGGAGGTGGTGGAGAAGGAATACAAAGGATATACAAAGGACTCTCTCTCTCTCTCTCTCTCTCTCTCTCTCTCTCTCTCTTCTTCTTCTTCTTTGCTATCCTTTCCTTCCACTGTACCTTACTCTCGGTTTAGCTATCTCTACTAGAATTAAGTCCTGACCACCTCGCTGGGATCGTAAGGTCTGTGTGGTCAGTGTATCTATGTAAATTTATCTATGTAAATCTCTCTCTCTCTCTCTCTCTCTCTCTCTCTCTCTCTCCATGGGTCCTTACGTGGCAGTTTGGTTATGTACACTGCTAAGCTACTAATTACTAGGTGGAGGAAATCATAAATACCATTGAAATTATAATCCTCCTCGAAAACATTAACCCTCTCACGATTCTATTACGCATTTCTTTTCTATTGTCTGACTCTTATTAGACAACTTAATTCAGATTAGGAAGGGTCTATGGAAGTCAGGGTATGGAGTGGGTCAGTATTTACCCTTTTCACTCCCAATGATCCTTCCTAAGCTGTATAAAATCGTCTAATGATAGCCAGAATAAACTACCAAAACGTGTTATAATAATAATAATAATAATAATAATAATAATAATAACAATAATAAAAAAAAAAACACAAGCTTAATAACTCAAAATTACATTAACGATAAAAATGTATAAATAAGTCGACGATAATTTTAATATAGATATATTATTTATAAATTGTACAGAGGTAAAGTATTTAAGTTTCACAATAGGCTAAAACTAAAACAACGGTGAACTTAACATAGGTATTTTGGTTAACAATTAGTGTATTTATCTGAAAACAACCAGAGTAGAAAATGGAGCCAAATACATGAATGACTCTTTGTGATAGATAGATAGATAGATAGATAGATAGATAGTTGAATAGATAGATTGGTAGACAGCTAAGTGCATAGATAGGTAGATAGATAGATAGATATATGAATAGATAGATTGGTAGACAGCTAAGTGCATAGATAGCAAGATTGATAGATAGATAGATAGTTAAATAGTAGATTGGTAGACAGCTAAGTGCATAGATAGGTAGATTGATAGTTAGATAGATAGATAGATATATAGATAGATAGATAGATAGATAGATAGATATATAGATAGATAGATAGGACAGGGAAGGAAAGTGTAGAGAAATGAGATGATGGTATTCTGATAGTAATTGTGGTATAATATGCTATGGAGAGAGAGAGAGAGAGAGAGAGAGAGAGAGAGAGAGAGAGAGAGAGAGAGAGAGAAAAATCCGTATTGGGTTTTCTGGATCCACTTCTCGCTCATGTTTAGCCCCATTAGTTTTGAGCTATAAATAAATTCGCCCCATTAGTTTGGCGATATTTAGGCCTTTCGTGCCAATTAAGTGTCGATTTATTCAGGCAAGTGATAGCGAGCCTGTAGTTTATGAGGAATTGGCCTTCAGCTAGTTTTTGCATTTTTCTACCGAAAAATGCACAAATGTATCTCGAAATAATAATGTTAAACTTGATGCAAGTCCAGCGAGGAAACTGAACCAAATATTAAATAAATAGATACATAAAAAAAATAAGTCAATACATAAATAAATTAATAATTAAATAAATAAGTAAATATATACAGTATATATATATATATATATATATATATATATATATATATATATATATACTGTATATATATATTAACTAATAAATCAAAACCTCTCAATTAAAAGGGGTTCCATTGTCATGATACTGTCATTCAGGATATATGAAGACATTCGGATTTTCGTCACATATCGTCTATGGGTGAATCCACAGCTTATGATTACTCTTTTATAATTAATCGTAGGACTCGTTACTTCCACCGGACCCCCTCTCGCCGCTGCCACCAAAACCGGGGCCGCCACCGCCACCGCTATAACCGCCACCACCAACGCCGACGACGACGCTGCCACCGCCGCCACCACCACCGCTATAACCGCCACCACCAACGCCGACGCCGCCGCCACCACCGTTATAACCGCCACCACCAACTACACCAACGCTGCCGCCGCCACCACTATAACCGCCACCACCAATGACACCAACGCTGCCACCGCCACCACTATAACCGACACCACCACCGCCTCCGCCGCCACTGTAGCCACCACCACCGCCGCCACTGTAGCCACCACCACCGCCGCCGCCGCCAAAACCGCCACCACCGCCGTAGCTGATGCCGCCACCACTGCCGAATCCGAGGCCGCCACCGACACCTCCATAACCGCCGCCATATCCGCCGCCACCACCACCGCCATAACCGCCGCCATAGCTTCTACCGCCGTATCCTCCATAACCGCCATATCCGCCGCCACCATATCCGCCGCCACCACCGCCATAACCGCCGCCGCCGCCATAACCGCCACCGTAAACTGGAATACAAACCTGCATATTAATATAGGGTGACACACCGGAACAATTGGGCTGTAACACTGGAATTAATACGAAGAAAATTAACATGAAAATTTGTTGTTTTGGTAATTTTATCACTTCAAAAGACATAACTTACTTTAAACCACAATTTGATTTATGTTCATATAATAATAAAGACTAAAAGTAAATGATTCGGCTTTGTTTTGACACAAGGCATAGTTTGTGAAAACGTAATTAGTCTTATTTGTTTTGTGAATGATATAGCATGACATGAACATAGGAAGCAGACACATTTACCCTGGATATACTACTGAGCCAAAGATATTTACATTACAGGTCCTCATTAACGTCTGAGTGAGACAGAAAACCAAGGGGATGGAGTACACTGTATGGGCCTTGTTACTGAAGGGTAGTGACGACCTTGACAACGTTTCGCAGATAGTGACCTGAAGAAGCTATCTGCGAAACGTTGTCAATAAAGTGCTCCTCCTCATATGATATATCCAAAAAGACAATACTTGCCTCTCTGACCGCAGCCCCCGTAGCCGCAAGCGTTGAAGTATACGGGAATGTAGACGTAGTGGTACCGGGGCCTTACGTATCGCCTTCCGCCACCGTAACCTCCCTTGCCGCCGCCATAACCGCCCTTGCCGCCACCGTAACCGCCGCCACCGCGACCGCCGCCACCGTAACCGCCACCGCCGCCGAACCCGGGCTTGGCGTCGGGGGAGGCCAGGACGCTACCCACCACCAACACCAGCGTAAGGAGGGCTGTCGTCTGTTGGGGGTGTAGGGAGGGGCATTACAAAGGTCCAGAAAGAAATGATCGTCTGTTTGGGTTGTAGGGAGGGGCGTTACGAAGGTCCACTGAGAAATTATCGTCTGTTGGGGGTGTATGGAGGGGCATTACAAAGGTCCACTAGAAATTATCGTCTGTTTGGGTTGTAGAGAGGGGCGTTACAAAGGTCCACTGAAATATTATCGTCTGTTGGGGGTGTAGGGCGGAGCGTTACAAAGGTCCACTGATAAATTATCGTCTGTTGGGAGTGTAGGGAGGGGCGTTACAAAGGTCCACTGAGAAATTATCGTCTGTTGGGGGTGTAGGGAGGGGCGTTACAAAGGTCCACTGAGAAATTATCGTCTGTTGGGGGTGTAGGGAGGGGCGTTACAAAGGTCCATTGAGATATTATCGTCTGTTGGGGGTGTAGGGAGGGGCGTACAAAGGTCCACTGAGATATTATCGTCTGTTGGGGGTGTAGGGCGGAGCATAACAAAGGTCCATTGAGATATTATCGTCTGTTGGGGGTGTAGGGAGGGGCGTTACAAAGGTCCACTGAGATATTATCGTCTGTTGGGGGTGTAGGGAGGGGCGTTACAAAGGTCCACTGAGAAATTATCGTCTGTTGGGGGTGTAGGGAGGGGCGTTACAAAGGTCCACTGAGATATTATCGTCTGTTGGGAGTGTAGGGAGGGGTGTTACAAAGGACCACTGAGAAATTATCGTCTGTTGGGGGTGTAGGGAGGGGCGTTACAAAGGTCCACTGAGAAATTATCGTCTGTTTGGGGTGTAGGGAGGTGCGTTATAAAGGTCCACTGAGATATTATCGTCTGTTGGGGGTGTAGGGAGGGGCGTTACAAAGGACCACTGAGAAATTATCCTCTGTTGGGGGTGTAGGGAGGGGCGTTACAAAGGTCCACTGAGAAATTATCGTCTGTTTGGGGTATAGGGAGGTGCGTTATAAAGGTCCACTGAGATATTATCGTCTGTTTGGGGTGTAGGGAAGAGCGTTACAAAGGTCCACGAAGGATTATAGAGACCCAGGGAGCAATAGAGAGATAGGGGGGGATGTGGAGTCAGAAGGGGGGGGGGGATTACATAGATACACAAACTACACAGACCTTACGCCCCCTACTAGACAGTCCGGTATACATTTTAACAGGCAAACATAAATACAGACAGATATTTACAGATATATATACAGATAGATTTTTTTTTTTTTTTTTTTTCATTGTTTTTTCCCTATTCGGGCTCTGTCTCGAGTGGGCCACCCCCAGTAACGAAAACAAAATGGGGAGTGGGCTTGAGCAAATAGATAGATAGATAGATAGATAGATATATTATGATACATGGCTAGAGGATAAAAATATACTGTATATTGATACTATCTAAATAAACCAACTGAGTAACACGATTCTTCTTAAACTACTTAAAATCGTCTCGTTTTTGCCAGAAGAAATGGCAAAAAAGGCATCATCGTACTGACTGACTGAATGACTGCTAGAGGGCCTTCTATACTGATTAACCCCTTCATTACCGATACCGTCTTTTTAACTTTCTTCTGGCTACTGTTAGACAATGTTTTTCAGTTTAAAAACGGCCTCCAGCAACTAACAGGCATCCAACTATCTCACTTAACCTTTTTTACAACCACCGATCCTTCTTAAACTGCACACAAACGTCTAAACTGCACACAAACGTCTAAACTGCACACAAACGTCTAAATTTAGCTAGAATATAATTAAGAAACGTCTAATGATAACCTGAATAAACGTCTAATGATAACCTGAATAAACTGTCAAAATGCGTCATGATAGTCAATCGAGTCTATGGCCCCTTCGATATACGTACCGCCCTCATGATGCGTCCTGCTTGATCGAGTTACTGATGCCCTGATGCGGTGGTGAAGGGTATATATAGCCTAGATGGGTTGACTTTCGGTTGGTGTGTGTGTGTGTGTGTGTGTTACGAGAACCAGTGTGTGTGTGTGTGCCAGAGAGAGAGAGAAGGGGGGCGGGGGGGGGGGGAAAGAGAGAGAGTTACATAGAGTTACATATATACACCGACTACACCGACCTTGCTTTTCCTACTAGGTAGTCCGGGCTTAATGCTAAATTAGAATTTGCTACAAAGTGGAGGCAAGGAGGAGAGAGAGATAGATAGATAGATAGATAGATAGATAGATAGATAGGCAGAGAGAGAGAGAAAGAGAAAGAGAAGGGAGGAAGGATGATGAGTGCTGGAAGAACGAAAAGGGAATTAATAGAATATGGGAAAAAGGAGGTAGTAGGGGCACTGGTTTAGGGGCGGGGGGGGGGGGGGGGGGTTGGAGGAGGAGGAGGTGAAGGAGGGAGGGGGGGGGGGGGGCTAGTATATGAAGGGGTTGGGGGTTAGGGGTGGGGAAACAAGCACAAACCGCAAGAAGTAGTTCAGGTAAAGGTAGCACCAGCGAACTTGACAATTATCTTGACCCCTTAACTCCTTATAACTCGAAATGAATGAAAGCAATCGGGCTGACGTTGCTATCATTTGGGAAGAGTCCACCAAGAAATAAGTGTGGATATTTGCAGCCGGTTTGCTCTAGGCCCTTTTGAGTTACAAAGAGGTCAGGGATCGAGAATGTAGTCAAGTTCGTTGGCGCTACCTTATAGTAATGATCATGTTTGGAATGGAAACTTTGATTAATAATTTGAAGATACAATTACGCATTTCTTTTCTATTTTCTGGCTATTATTAGACTATTGTAGTCAGATTAAGATGTGTATATGGAAGTGAGAGGGTTCTATGAGATGGTCTTTACCCTTTTGATGCCCACAGATCCTTCCTAAGTTGTATAAAATGTCAAACTGCGTAACAAGATTTACATCGAATATTAACAATGGTTCATGCATTTACAGGCAAGGCTCTAATCTAGTTGTGTCTTTTAGGAGCTGTTTGGTGACTGCATCTGTATACAACAGCTTTATCTGGTAGGTAGAGGTTAGACCATTAATAAATTCACAAAGACACAAAGACACACACATACACACACCACGACCACCACCAAGCCGTGCCAGGATTCGAACCCGGGCCCCCATCTTCACTAGGCGAACACTCTCACCACTAGACCCGAGAGAAATACTCCACAAATATTTGTGTCATGAGTGCACGGAACGGACATTTACTTAAACACTTAATTGACCATTAATATTATTTGTAACAAATAAAATAATGTTTAGTTTATCTCATGTTATTTTAAATAATGTTTAGTTTATCTCATGTTATTTTAAATAATGTTTAGTTTATCTCATGTTATTTTAAATGCTGAGTTTCTTCATTTGAAAGAGTAAGTCTTTAATGGGATAGGCCCACCTTTTTTTTATATATGCATTTATTATTTTGTCAATGAATTTGTAGCCAAGATTAGCTCTGTTTTTTTCTCAAGGGTTAAAAGGTGAAGTGGGGAATGCGGAAAAGAAGGAAGGGGGGAGAGGGAGGGGAGGGAAGGTGGAGGGTGGGAGGGAAGGGAAGGGGAGGGAGGGGGGGGGAGATGAATGTCTTGAAGAAAAGTTCATAAAAGTTCAATGTCAAGGCCTTCCAAATGTTTGACTATACAGAAATTCACAATTATATTCCATCTACTCTCTACTCAGGCCCCCCCCCCCCCCCACACACATTTGTATTTATTTTTATTTTTTATTTTAGCTGGGGGTGATATTTTAGCTGGGGGTGATATTTTAGCTGGGGGTGATATTTTAGCTGGGGGTGATATTTTAGCTGGGGTGATATTTTAGCTGGGGGTGATATTTTAGCTGGGGGTGATATTTTAGCTGGGGGTGATATTTTAGCTGGGGGTGATATTTTAGTGCAGATATTTTAGTTCAGATATTTTTTTCCAGAGTTGATACTTTGATCTAACTTAACAGCTCCCTCCCCCCCCCCCCCCCCCCCCGGGGGGGGGGGGGGGGGGAGTTACGGGACACAACATAAATAATGCTTAAAACCTATTCTGGTACCTCCTTAAGTATGGGATCTCCATCTTGAAAATTGAGGGAGTTGGGGGCCAGGGGGCTGCATTACACCCCCCCCCCCACACACACACACACTTAAAACTTATTCTGGCACCCCTTTCTTATGCATGTCAAGTATGGGCTCTCCATCTTGAAAAC
>CM064542.1:28945208-28950208 GCA_032716605.1 Paralithodes platypus | reverse complement strand
TGAGTTGACCGGTTACATCACCAGTGTCGTGTTTACATAAGGGATCAGAACCCCCCCTCAAAAAAAAAAAAAACACTAAAAAAAAAATATATATATATATAATTATATATATATATATATTTATGGTCGTCTCGAGGGCCAAATTTTCTGTCTGTCCTATATATGATGTTTTTTTTTGTTTTTTTTTTACCTCTAGTGTTATATATTATCTATTATGTGTTATTGTAATGGTTTTCTATGTGTATGAAGGAGACAAAAGGCAAAGCTACCTGTAACAAGTGTCTCCCCCAAAGTTGCAAGAGTGACAGAGAGTCCAATTCAAGGTACGTTTATTATGATTGATTATTATATATGTGTGTGTGTGTGTGTGTGTGTGGAGGAGGTGGGAAGGAGTGGGGGGGGGGGGGAGAGAGAGAGGATTGAAAGGGTAAGTATGTTTTTTTATGATTGTGCTGTTCTAATAAAACTCTCTCTCTCTCTCTCTCTCTCTCTCTCTCTCTCTCTCTCTCTCTCTCTCTCTCTCTCTCTCTCTCTCTCTCTCTCTCTCTCTCTCTCTCTCTCTCCCAGTGTTTGTATAAGTGCCAGAACCCAGGTAAAGGGCAACATTGATCCTTCTAGAGTCTATAGAATCCTCTTGTTTATGTTTTAGTGAGGGTTATGGCGTCTATATTTGTCCTGAGTCGTGTGTGTGTGTGTGTGTGTGTGTGTGTGTGTGTGTGTGTGTGTGTGTGTGTGGAGATATAACTTTTAAATCTTTCACTCTCTCATTCTACAGATACATACACACACTCATAATATATATACTGTATATATATATAGGCTATATATATATATATATATATATATATATATATATACCGAAGGGGGGTTATGGAGGGAATTTATTAAAGCTTGATGGAGGTCTAGGGAGGAAGCTAAAAAAAAAAAAAAAAATCAATATACAAAATACCTTCCCTTCATTCCCTCCAACCAAACTGGCCTAGGAATGCAACATAGCGGCTACTGTAAAGACTCAGGTTGAAGTCTCCCTGGCGATGGTGCTTATCTCGACACCGGTTCGGGTTGGACTTCATAAAACCGGCTTTCAAAAACGAGACCAAAACATAACCAAATAATCGAGAAAAAGCGAGAGTGGGCGAACAAAAATACATAAATAAATATATAACTGGTTCTTGAAGGCTATGTGGAACCGGTGTAGGTGTGTGTGTGAGAGGGAGAGAGAGAGAGATGATAAACTTAGACAGCCAGACAGACATATAGATAGATAGATAGATAGATAGATAGATAGACAGACAGACAGACAGACATAGATAGATAAAGTGTTAGCGTGTGTATTATGAGAGAAGCAGGTGTGAGTGTCTTAATACCACTATTTATAGATAGATAGATAGACAGACAAATAGATAGATAAAGTGTTTAAGCAGGTATTATGAGGGAACAGGTGCCAGTGTGTTAATATCGCTACTTAAGGCCCCATTTGTGGTAGTAACCCGGTGGGGTGGTGGTGAGAGATATACATAGATTTTTATATACACACACACACACACACATATATATATATATATATATATACTAGCCACACAGAACTTACGATCCCTGCGAGGTGGCTAGGATTTGAATTAACCTTAGTAGAGATAGCAACCCTAAGAGTAAGGGAAAGTGGAAGAAAAGAATAGCATAGATGAAAGCTTTCTCTCCCCACCCTCCACTCCCTCCGGTCTATAATTTGCCTTACACGACAACAGTTAGAAGTGAATAACCTTGCAGGGCTTGAAAATCACCTGAAGGAATTTACAGTATAGTTAGAAATGAAAAGGCAATGTCATGTATACCTTCACGTTGTCTTTCCCTCTACTCTCTTCAACTGAAAACAGAGAGAGAGAGAGAGAGAGAGAGGGGATGAGAGAGAGAGGGTGGGGGGGGGGGTAGATTAGGGTAGTTTGGTGGTTAGACGGGGTAGATGGTGGGTGGTAGGGTTAGATAGAAGAGTTTAGGGGTTGGTGGGGGTGGGGGGGGTGGTTGGTGGTAGGGTTTTTAGATAGTGGGGGTGGTAGGTTTTAGATTAGGATTTAGTAGGGGGTGGTAGTTAGATTGGTGGTAGATGTTAGTGTAGATAGATTAGTAGGGGGGGTAGTAGATGGTAGATGGTGGGGTGGGTAGTGGTTGTGTGAGAGGGTGGTAGATAGTATAGTTTGTGGTGGTAGTTGGTGTTAGGGGTAGTAGGGTGATAGGGTGGGGGGGTTGGGTTGGTAGTAGGGTTGGGGTGGGTTTTGGGTTAGGGTAGGTGTTAGCTCGGGGTTTAGCTGGTTAGAGGTTTGGTTTGGGGGGGGGTAGATTTGGGTTTAGTAGATGGGGGTAGTAGATTGCAGTGGGTAGGGGTAGTTTGGTAGATAGATAGAACTAGGGTTAGGGTGGGTGGTGGGGGGGTAGTTTTTAGTAGATGGTAGGGGTTAGTTAGAGGGGTGGGGTAGATTAGGGTAGAGGTAGTCGGTGTGGGTTTAGATGGGGGGGTAGATGGGGGTAGGGGGGGGGTAGGGGGTGGTGGGGGTAGATAGGTAGAACGGGGTTCGGGGGGGGGGGGGGGTTGGTATTTTTGTTTAGGGGGGGGGTAGGGCGGGGTTGGTAGCGGTAGATAGGGTTAGATAGAACAGATAGATAAACACCAAATAGACGAGATGAGGAGAGGGGTAAGATGAGGAGAGATTAGAGTTTAGTAAACAAGCCCTCATAAGGTAGTACCAACTGAAACACTAGGCGGAAATACTGAGTAGCCGACCCACCTACCCCTCAAGTGTTCCCAACCAACATTCCCCCATCCCTACCCCCCCCCTGGGCCCCCCCCTTCCCCCTTCACTACACAGGGCACAGGTGGACACATAATACACCCCCGAGACGCCATTTTGGGGACCCTAGACCCCCATTTTTTTTAACATAGATTGACGCGGATACGCTGACCATACAGACCTGACGATCCAAGCGAGGTGGTTCCTTCTGCCAGACTGTTTTGAGGAATTTAAAGAGAACTTTCACGTTCTCAAAAGGCTCAGCCATAAAATTGAATACTGTATGTCTTAAAATCTATATGTACTAAATGAATAAAATGTATCATAATTGAAGTTATTTTGGCGAAGTAAACCGTACCAATCAATCAAGCAACCAATCAGTCGGTCAAAGTATTTTCGTTTTTGCGACCACAGAGGAGTATTTGCAGAGAATCGTTATATTGGAAGAAGTCCTGATCACCTGGCTTGGATCGTAAGGTCTGTATGGTCAGTGTATCTACGTCAATATGTGCAAATCCAACTCTCCTGATCAGTACTCAGCCTGAGTCACACGAGCGATTCTTCTGGCAATATTTTGGAGCAATTTTAGTCTTGTGGATTTTGTCTGTGTTAAGCCGCTGTCACACGAGCGTTTTTTCCGTCAATTGTCCATAAGCAAGCTTGTTTTTTAAAAAAAAAATCGGGGGTTTGTTAATTTCGGATACTTTTTTCGCCACTGGTATCGCATACACTAGATTGTAGGTAGATTATTGTTAGGGCCTCGGGCTGGCCGCTGACTCTCTTCCCCTGCTCTCTTCCAGCTCTGAATCTGAATTATGAGTATGATAAAGTGTCAATTTGTAAATTTCCAGACCATAATTACCCGTAAAAATTGCTCGAAAAAGGGCTCGTGTGACTCCGGCTTAATTACCCAAGCAATTTTTCCGTCAATATTTATGAGCAATTGTAGTCTGGAAACCTCAACATTTATGTTCCATACAAATTATTAAGCTATCCAACTTCAGAATTCAACTTTTATTAGTCTTAAGTTACCCAATATATTCTACTCTCAGATGCCAGAAAGCCCCGACATAGTGCGAGAGAAAAAAATAAATAATTGCCCTTAGATAAAATTGCGAGAAAAGATTGCTAAAAAAATATTGCCGTAACATCGCTCGTATGACACCGGCTGAAAATGACACTCCGGCCTCCCAATCAAACTCTATCCTCCCTTTTACCCTGATGATCGCCAGCGCGGGGATCGCTTAATTGACGAAACCTATGTTTTGGGTCATTCGTGATAGTCGGGTTATTTCAGTCCCCCCCCCCCCCCAACCCCCCTCTCCTCCCCAAAAATCTCCAAAGTAATAGAGCGAAACGATGATGATGATAATAATGATGAAAACGAACTTGTAATGTAAATAAATGTTGGAAAAAGGTTTGTTTCTACTCTCCCTTTACCACAAAATTAGGAACCGAGTAAACATATATATATATATTAATAGAGTCATCGGTAGATTACGTAAGACTATTAGGAAGTGTCGTTTGTGTGCGTGTTAGGACTTCGTAAATCAGCTGAGAGAGGGGGGGGGGGGGGGGGGGGGAGGGAAGGGGGGCCAAAGTCGCTTAGTAGAAACAGTGGGGGGTTTAAACATGGGTAATATACTGGGGGGACAAATCTGGACTATGCGTTTCTTACGTCTGTAAGTAGGCGAGGAAATCTGTAAACCTCTATCCCTCTGTAACCTCGGAAAGGGCTCAATAGAGCAAAATTAGGCATGTACACATACTCCACATCTATTCCTTGACTGACTCCTTCCCAAATAGTTAGAATTATTAGCTCGATTAGCTCTAGTCGTTTTTGAGTTAGTTCAGAGGATAGCGGTCATAAATTTTTTTCGGCACTACTTACAGCGAAATAGTCTATAATTCATCTGTCTCCATAACGTGTATTGTAATATACTCAAGGCACATACCCCATAGCTGAGGGTGGCCCACGAAGTAACTCGAGACAGAGCCTGAACGACAATACAAAGAGTATAAAGTTTCCAAGTCTTACGGTCCGGGAACCACTTTCGCGTTCCCCACGATCGCCCCAAAACTCTGTCTCGTTTAGTACGGTGCAATTTTTTTTACAATGGGGAGGAGGACATTCCTAGCCCCCTGCCGCCCCACGAAGTAAAAAGTAGGGAACAGGATATAAGAGACAGACCAGAAACGACTAAGGTTGAGTAGAGG
>CM064542.1:28912620-28945108 GCA_032716605.1 Paralithodes platypus | reverse complement strand
TCCCCTTTAGTAGATGGTCATGTGTGTCTGTCTAACTTAATCTGTGTCTCATTACCTGGTTGATTGTTTCCGTCCCCTCAGAGTACCAGGTCAGCTCCTTTTTTTTTTTTTTTTTAATAGTTAATGGGTTTGACAATGTGGACTATAGCAAAATGTTTAGCCTCAATCTGAATATAACACGCAACCATGGATGAAAGTTAGAACTGAAAAGGTTCATCACTAGAATTTGTGGAAATTTGTTCACATATAAGATCTGTTCTACCTGGAACAAACTTCCCTCCGAAGTTGTAAACAGTTCTTCAGTAGAGCAGTTCAATAAGATAGTAGATAGTATTGTGCACACTGTGTAATGAGTGTAGTGCACTAAACAGTCTCTTTCCTTCCACTTCATGTATCTCCCTGTAATGGCCCGCAAGGTGTCTGAGATACTAAATATTCCTTCTAACTCACTCTCACTCTCACTCTCTCTCTCTCTCTCTTTCACACACACACACACACGGTCTCTAATCCCCACCCATCAACCCGTCTCAATAATCCACGCTTATAAACTCGTAAGGATTAATCTCGCTCGAAATCCCCCTCTGAATCCCTCGTGTATGTTTGGTATCAGAGTAATGTTATTATATTTTATCAAGCGAGTGTTTTTTGCTTTTGTTTGTTTTTCTGGACCCCCCCTCCCCCCCCCCTTTTTGCCCCCCCCCCCCCCCCCCCTCTTAATTCTCCCCCACTAGTTTTCAGAGTTTACGACGTTCGGCTCCTTAGCTTGGCGATTGTAAGACCTTTCGCCCCATACCTTTGTCAATTTTAAGATCTTTCGTGTCACTTAGGTGTCGATGTTTCCTTGGCGAGCGATAGCAAGCCTGCAATATAGGAGGAACTGGCCTTTATACTCTCTCTCTCTCTCTGTATATATGCCTATCTACCTCCCTCTCAATCTATCTATCTATATATCTATGTATATCTCTTTATCTCTCTCTCTCTCTGTGTCTATCTATCTATCTATCAGTCTATCTATCTATCTATCTATCAGTCTATCTATCTATCTATCTATCTATTACTAACACGTATGCCTCTGACCATAATAACACACCAAATTAAATCCGAAGGTCTTGAAATTAGGAAGTCAAATATTTGAGCACGACTTTTGCTTTTTTAAATCTGACGAAATATCCTGCAAAAGAAATATGCTCGCAATAATAAAGCTAAAAAAATATGATTATATTCTGTGTTGGGTTTAAGGAGAGGTTTTTAGTTTGGTCCCTAGATATCCTTCAAGCTTAAGATTACACCCCTTTGAGCCCCTTTCAAGATAAATTTGTACGTTTTTCGGTAGAAAAATTTCCCGGCTGAAAGCCGGTGCCTCTTAAATTACAGGCTCGCTATCGCTCGCCAGGATAAAATCGACACCTAAATGGCACGAAAGGTCTTAAAATTGACAGAAATGGGTTGAAAGTTCTTAAAATCGTGAAAATAATGGGGGCGAACGTCTTAAAATTAGAAAAACAATGGGGCTAAACATGAGGGAGAAAGGAGTCAAGAAAAAAAATCCCTCAAGTGGCATTCTCCCCTTAAGAAGGATCTGTGGTAGAAAAGGTGTTAGGCGAGATAGTTCGAAGCCTCTTAATTGTTGGAGGCCCGCATTAAGGGGAGATTTCCACTTGAGGGATTTTTTCTGAACCCCTTTCTCCCTCATGTTTAGCCCCATTGCTTTTGATATTTTAAGACCTTCGCCCTAGTAGTTTGGATGTTTTAAGACATTTTGCCCCATTTCTGTCAATTTTAAGACCTTTCGTGCCGTGAAGGTGTCGATTTTTTCCTGGCGAGCGATAGCGAGCCTTTAATTTAAGAGCAACCGGCCTCCGGCCGGGAATTTTTTCTACCAAAGAATGTACAAATTTATCTTGAAAGGGGGTCAAGGGGTGTAATTTTAAGGTTGATGAAAAAGTAGGGAACAAACTAAATACCTCCCCTTAACCCTAACAGTCTTTTTCATTATAGTGTGGCGACTGGAAGACTATTTTATGCAGATTAGGAAGGACCTGTAGCAATAAATAAGGCTTCAAACTACCATAACCCACCCACCCTTTTATAACTACCACAGACCCTTCCTAAGCTGCGTGTTATCGTCTCAACATAGTTAGCATATAAGAGCTCACACACACACACACGTCGCTGGTACTCAAAGGGTTAAGGGGAGATTTCCACTTGAGGATTTTTTTTTCTTGACCCTTTTCTCCCTCATGTTTAGCCCCATTGCTTTTGAGATTTTAAGACGTTCGTCCCATTAGTTTGGCGATTTTAACAACTTTCACCCCATTTATGTCACTTTTAAGACCATTCGTGCCATTTAGGTATAGATTTTTTCCTGGCGAGCGATAGCGAGCCTGTAATTTAAGAGCAACCGGCCTTCGGCCGGGACATTTTTCTACCGAAAAATTTACAAATTTATCTTGAAAGGGGGTCAAGGGGGTGTAATTTCAAGCTCGATGGAAGTCTAGGAAACACACTAAAAACCTCCCCTCAAACTTGATACAATCGTCTAATAGTGGTCAGAATGATGGAAGTTACAAAGACGTCGTCGCCGGTACAGAAGGGGTTATAAGACTCGTAGGGCATTGCGGGAAGTACATCAATATATAGAAAATACATCACCACTGGCGTACTCACAAAAACAAAGCTCTCTCTCTCTCTCCCCCCCCCCTCTCTCTCTCTCTCTCCCTCTCTCTTAAAAAAAAAAAAAAATATCAATCATTCAATCTCTCTCTCTCTCTCTGTTTGGGTAGGGAGAGAGCCTTCTACTTTGCTGTCCTACTCTTCTATTATAAACTGTCCCTGTCTAGTAGTATTAAGGGCGGACCACCTGGTAGGGACCACAAGATCTGTGTGGTCTGAGTAGCTGTGTAACTCTGTGTATCTCTCTTTCTCTCTCTCTCTCTCTCTCTCTATCTATCTTCTCTCTCTGTTTGGGTAGGGAGAGAGCCTTCTACTTTGCTGTCCTACTCTTCTATTATAAACTGTCCCTGTCTAGTAGTATTAAGGGCGGACCACCTGGTAGGGACCACAAAATCTGTGTGGTCTGAGTAGCTGTGTAACTCTGTGTATCTCTCTTTCTCTCTCTCTCTCTCTCTCTCTCTCTCTCTCTCTCTCTCTCTCTCTCTCTCTCTCTCTCTCTCTCTCTATCTTCTCTCTCTGTTTGGGTAGGGAGAGAGCCTTCTACTTTGCTGTCCTACTCTTCTATTATAAACTGTCCCTGTCTAGTAGTATTAAGGCCGGACCACCTGGTAGGGACCACAAGATCTGTGTGGTCTGAGTAGCTGTGTAACTCTGTGTATCTCTCTCTCTCTCTCTCTCTCTCTCTCTCTCTCTCTCTCTCTCTCTCTCTCTCTCTCTCTCTCTGCGACACGTTTTCTACTGCCCCCAATAATCTAATTTTAAACCCCAAGGTCTTGAAGTACGAAATCGAGAATGTGGATATGATATTTTGTTTTTAGTCCGGCGCGCGTATCGAGAGAAATCGTATTATATCTCGGTCTGTCTGTCAAACTGTCTGTTTTATTATCCCCTCTCCTTCCCTCTCACTCTCACTCTCTCTTTATCACTCTCATCCGCAATCTCTCTCTCTCACTCGCGCTCTCTCTCTCTCTCTCTCTCTCTCTCTCTCTCTCTCTCTCTCTCTCTCTCTCTCTCTCTCTTCCTGTTTTCCAGAACGGTATCAGCTTACACAATCAAGCATCCACATTACTTTAAACATTTAATTTTGTTTTTAGTTTAGTAATGCTCGGAGTTAAATACTATTAACCAGATTAGGGAAGCTCTCTCAAAGTAATTAAGGGGGTAACCTGCTTTCTTTTTCCTCTGGCTTGTATCCATTCAGCCCCATTTATTCTACTGTTTTAAGACGTTTATCCCCATCCACGTGTCGATTTCTTCCTGACGAGCGATAGCGAGCCAGCATTGAATGGAGAAATCCGGCTTCGCCGGAGACATTTTTCTGTCGAAAAATTTACAAATTTAGTCTGTTGTCCAAAATATTGTTTTTAAATATGCTGGCTCGCTCCCGCTCGCCAGGAAAAAATCAACACCTGGATGGGGATAAACGTCTTAAAACAGTAGGCTGAATGGGGCCGAAGGGATACAACCCACAGAGAGAGAGAGAACAAAAACGAGGTGGGGCCCCCCTTAAGGAAGAACAAGTAATCCTCTTACCCTAGTTTCATGCCAGTTATTCCAGTGATGTATCCCCGTCTGTACCGGCGCTTTCATTCCATGCCTGGCTATATTTAGACGACTTTATGCAGCTTAAGGGAGCTCTGATGGTTTCATTTACTGGTTCGGTTCAACGGTTGAAGGAGGGGGTTTACTGGTTCGGTTCAACGGTTGAAGGAGGGGGTTTAGTTTGTTCTCTAAACCTCTATCAAACTTATAAAAACAACCACAAGACTCCCCTTCGATATAAATTTGTACATTTTTCGGTAGAAAAATGTTGCGGCCGAAGGCCGATTCCTCTTCAAAAACAGGCTCGCTATCGCTCGCCAGGAAAACAAATCGACACCTAAAGGGCACGAAAGGTCTTAATACCGATAAAAAAATGGGGCAAAAGGTCTGAAAATCGCCAAACTAATGGGGCGAATGTCTTGAAATCTCATAACTAATAGGGATAAACATGAGGGAGGAGGACTCGAAAAAAACAACTGCCTCCCCTTAAGAAGGATCTGGGGTAGTAAAAAGGGTTAAGTAATTTAGTTCGAAGCCTGTTGATTTGCTGGAGGTCCTTTTGGAACTGAATAAAATCGTCTGTTTGTAGCCAGAATAAAGTTAAAAGTACGGCTCGGGTACTGAAGAACTTAAGCATTATTTTTGAAGGACTTCTCTTAATTACAATGCATAGAAAATCCTACTTTTAATGTACCCTTTGAAACTATTCAGAAGTTACTTTATTCCGCCTGATGTAACATGTTAGTTAGGTTAAAAATGACCTCAAGTAAGTAATTTACTTTTACATCAAACCATATTTATTGTATTCTAGACTATAATTATTCAACATATTTAATTCTTCTGTGTATGGGATTCAACATATCATCACAATTAATTAATAATTAATTAAAGCTATCCATTCCGACCCCTCCACCCCCCCCCCCCCCCCCCCCCCCCCCCCCCCCCCCCCCCCCCCCCCCCCCACCCCCCCCCCCACCCCCCCCCCTCCCCAAAACAAAAATGAATCACGCAACTTTCCGGAACTCAAGGTAAACTTTCACCTTCTTACCTGTATCTCGGTGGCCTCGCCTGTATCCGCTAGACCATTGCACCCTTCCCTTCCCTTCCCTTCCCCCGGGCGAGATATATATACCTTCCTCCTTCCTTATCTCCCTCCCATCATCTGCAGCAGACCGGTGTGTGTGTGTGTGAGAGGGGGTTTATGAGGTGTTTCTTCCACTAGCCCCTTATCGCCCTAGGTTCACTCGCTTGTTTACTTGTTATGGGGTGTGTTTTGGGGGTTTATGAGGTGTTTCTTCCGCTAGCCCCTTCAGTCGCTTGTTTACTTGTTATGGAGACCAGTGTGTGTGTGGGGGGGTTTATGAGGTGTTTTTTCCACTAGCCCCTTATCGCCCTAGGTTCAGTCGCTTGTTTACTTGTTATGGGGTGTGTTTTTGGGGGGTTTATGAGGTGTTTCTTACGCTAGCCCTTTATCGGCCTATAGGTTCAGTCTCTTGTTTACATATTATGGAGATCATTGAAATTCCAATGGTATATGACATATTTATTTTTGGCCATTTTTTGCTCCCTGGGCAGTTGTTCAAAAATGGTGTGAAAAAGCTAATTCGCCGATGAACTTTAGCCTAGGAAGGAAGGAATGGATTAAGCCCCAATATGTTTCCCAAGTACACTAAAAAAAAATGGATCCCTTACATCAGCAGAATTAATATTGGGGCATTACTGTGGAAAATCATATTTTAAATTAGTTGGTAAAATAGGGCTAAAATGCGTTTTTTCCATTTTTGCAAGACAGACCAACAGACAAGCTGAGTGACTTGGTCATGTTATTTGGTCCGGTAATTCATACAAATTCTGATAACGCAGAATTTAAAATATCCATTCATTTCCCATTCAAGATAAATATATCTATTTTTTGATGGAAAGCTGTCCTGGCTGACGGCCATTTTCTTACAGGCTCGCTATCGCTGACCCAGAATAATATCCCCATTTCATATCCAAGAAATATATTTTAGGATAAAAAGTTTCGAACCCTGATTTTTTGTACAGTACATTATATATTTTGTAAACCAGGAGTAATACACAATATGAGGTAAATTAGGTACACTTTATGAACACGACTATATTAAGGTGAAATGAGTCGTTTTCTGGTGTCCTCTTCTTCCTTATGTCTAGCCCCTTTAGGTCTCAGATTTTAAGAAGTTCAGCCCATTAGTTTGGTGAAATTGTTCTACCGAAAAATTTACAAATTTATCTTGAAAGGGGATCTAGGGGGCGTTTTTTGTTATAGCTTGATGGAGGTCTAGCGAGGAAACTCGAAAATAAATTAATGAACGAATATATAGACCGAAAAACAAGCACTACCCCCTTAAATAATTTGTTTACATGTTTATTCTTACTGTTAGTTTGGCCTCTTTCAACGGAGACACTCCTTACAGTTAGCTTTACCTTTTGTCTCCCCCATACATCCATACATAATACAGAAGAGACAAGAACACTATCCATACGAGAGGGAATGTTAATGTTAGGTTTTCATTATAATGATTGCATTGCAATGAGATTTGTAAAACATTAAGTTATTTAGTAATAATTGTAAAATTATATAGGGAGCATAACAAACCGGGCAGTTTGTATTCTCTTGAAAATTTAAATGTACAGAATCTGATAATCATGATTATGGTATTAACAGAAAAATTCTAAAGAGATAGTATTTTCATAATAATAATAATAATAATAATAATAATAATAATAGTATTAGTTATATTAAACATAAATAATATCAACCTCGAAATAGTTATTAAGGGAACATTTATGAAACTATAAGACATACGAGTTCACTTCACTACAATAAATACATGTCGATATCAAAGAAACATTTATATCGACTAAAGTGTTCTATCTATATATTCTCAATAGCCGCCATAGCTTTGTCCGCCTCCATATCCGTTTCCAAATCCACCGCTGGATCCGTGTCCGCCGCCGCCCCCGTATCCACCGCTGCTGAACCCGCCATGTCCAAATCCGTTTCCGTTTCCGAAGCTCTGACCGTAGCCCCCGCTGCTCTGTCCGTAGCTCCCTCCGTGGCCAAATCCTCCATGACCAAAGCTTCCGTGACTTCCGTAGCCTCCTCCGTGACCTCCGAAACTTCCTCCGTGACCTCCGAAACTTCCTTCGTGACCTCCGTAGCTCCCTCCGTGACCTCCGAAACTTCCTCCGTGCCCTCCGAAACTTCCGCCGTGACCTCCGATACTTCCTCCGTGACTTCCGTAGCCGCCTCCTTGACCTCCGGAGCTGTGACCGTATCCTCCGTAGCTGACCGGTATGATGCGGATGGTGCGACCGCCTCCTCCATGGCCTCTCCGACTGCCACCTTTACCGCCGGGGGTTGCCGTGACGAACATCAGGCATGACAGCAGGACCAGAAGGTGTGTCTGGAATAGGGTGTAATAAATTTAATGTTTAAGCATATTGGGGTCCTCTATAAATTAACCCAGCAGACATGACTACTCAGCCTTTACATGTCTGGAATATTTTGCTTGATATTCCGAAGTCATGAGGCTGAGAATTAATGATTGAAGAATTGTATTGGGGAGAATTCAACCTAAAATGTTCATTGTGACTCTTTTGAATTAGGTTAGAGTTACGGACATGGGGTTAGGCCGTTAGGGCGACATATACTGAGCAGAAATAGCGGGAAAAGTGTCCGCCATAGCCCACTCTTAGTTGTATAGCGCTCCGCAAGGAAAGGGTTAATAATAATAATAATAATAATAATGACACGATATTGATCCTTAGAAGAGCCGATGACGCATTTCTGTTTAGTTTTCTAGCTATTATTAGACGATATTGTTCAACTTAGGAAGGGTATATGGAAGTCAGAGGGTTAATTGAGATAAGTCTTTACCCTCATAATTTCCCCAGGTTCTTGCTAATCTGTATACAATCTCATTAGCCAGAATAAACTGTCAAAATGCGTCATATTCTTTAAAAGGTTAATATAGAATATCCACTCTATTTCCATCACATATATACTTTGACGTTAGTTTTTTTTTAGCCATCCATATTTCACATGTTTTTTACTTTTGATATTCCTCTATTGATATTTTGTGTTTTATGTACCGCTGACTGATCTCTTAATGTTTTTAAATTTTTATATCTCTGTACTGATTTTTTTTTTTTTTTTTTTTTTTTTGTATGTAGCGCTGAATGATCTCTTCAGGTCCCAGTGCTTGGCTTTTGTGCCTAAACGTTATCAATTCATTCATTTAGCCATCCAATCTATATATTTTACGTTTAGCTGCCTCCTGAGAAAAGAAAATACACAAAGCAAACCGAAGCCATAGAGGGAGGGGATCGAAGGGAGCGTGTTGTGTTCCAATAATACACCCGCCTCATTGGTGATTACAACCCTGCACGAACACCCACAAGTACAGAAAGGATGTAAACAACAGAAAATTACAAACAGCATGAATGTAAAGAAAAGCAAATGACACCTGTGAACGAATATAAAGGTGAGTTATGGCCTACGCTACAACAAAGGGAGTGGCTTCAGTCCTGACGTTATTCTTGACTTACAGTGTGCTGGCTTAATAATCCAATAGGGTTGATAGCCTCTGAAGTCCTATTTTAACTAACTACGCTACAAGAGCTGCTGGTATATTCCTGTGTAGCGGGGAGACCTGTACTTATATCTCAATAATACAAAGATCAAACGAGACAAACGGAGGCAAAAACATAACCTTCTCCAACATTGTTAGCGGAGGTAACTATCACTTCATTGTAAAGTGGCAGGGGAATGGAGATCTCCAGTCCGGACGTTATTCTTGACACTAAGTGTGCTGGTATAATAATACTATAGGGTTGATAGCCTATAAAGTCCTAATTTAAGTGGCCAAAGTAAGTGTCGTGAAGTGCACTCGGCTGACTGGTGAAAATTACAGGCTTTAAGAGGACAAAGTGGCCATAAGTAAATTAGCGGTGGCAGTAACATATAGCTCTGGAATTAGCGCACAGAAACAAGCGCGCCATAAAACATCCCGGTCCTCCAATCTGCGAGGAATTGCATGTTTGGTTCAGACCTAGAAATGTTGCCAGCTAATTTAAATGGCACTAACGTAAATTGAAACATAAGTGAGCGAAGAAAATCGTAAAAACTTGGAACAAATAGCAATGTACTTAAGGCCTTATTCTTGTCTCTAATATTCGTACAATACATATCTAACTACAAAGTTATGAAACGAAATGGAAGTCCGATGGTTGAGGGTTGATTTACATCGTCTTTATCCTTTTTATTCCCACAGGTCCTCCATAAGCCGTGTAAAATCGTCTAATGATGGTCACAATATACTGAAGAAAAAAACCCTACAT
This sequence comes from Paralithodes platypus, assembly GCA_032716605.1. Lineage (NCBI taxonomy): Eukaryota > Metazoa > Arthropoda > Malacostraca > Decapoda > Lithodidae > Paralithodes > Paralithodes platypus. The sequence goes on along the minus strand of CM064542.1, from coordinate 28,935,529 downwards.
GATCTTCAAGATGTTAATTCTCTAATAAGCTAATTTATAGTTCGGGAATTGATGAGTTTATCCATTTGTAATATTGATATAGAAAATGGGTAAGATTTTACAATCACATTAATATTACATATCAAGCTGTTAGGAAGGACAATTACAGCCGATAACCCCCCCCCCCCCCCTCCCACCCACCCCTTTTCCACTTACACACACACACACACACACAGACGCGCCCTCACCCCCCACTTTCACACACATACACGTTTACACACCCTCACCTCCCCCCCTCCCCCCCCACACACACACACAGAGAGACCCCCCCCCCCCCCACACACACACACACACCGTATTTGTACCAGATCCTTATAATGTATGTGGTATCCTGGGTTCGAATCCTGGGAGGAGCCAATGTTTTCATTAATTACATTTGGGGGATATTAGTGCTAAGAACAATATTACTCTCTCTCTCTCTCTCTCTCTCTCTCTCTCTCTCTCTCTCTCTCTCATTATACCCTTACCAGTACTTCTAAGGCCGGACCACCTCGTCAGGACCGAGAGATCTGTGCGTCTGTGCGGTCTGTGTATCCACGTATTGCTATATAATTTCACCCCCAAGAAAACTCGAAATAAACCTTGAAATTATTAGTTAATAATAATCCTATAATCGAGTTAGGGGGGTGGGGGGGGGGCCTGTGTCTCGGCTTACTAATTCAACGACATATTGGTTGGTAATTACGTCTGTCCATTTTTATTTTCGTGTTAATACCATGGCTGTTTTATTTATGTGGACCCCCTGTTCCCTCATGTTTAGCCCCAAGTGTTTTTGACGTTCGCCTCATTAGTTTGGCGATTTTAAGATCGTTCGCCTCATTTGTGTTTCAATATTAAGATGTTTCGTGCTATTTAGATGTCGATTTTATCTTGGCGAGCGAGAGCGAGCCTGTAATTTAGGAGAAAGCGGCCTTCGGCCGGGATATTTTTCTACCGAAAAATGTACAAATTGATCTCGAAGGGGGTCTTGAGGGTGTTGCTTAAGATTAATGGGGGTCTAGCAAACAAACTAAAGAAAACAAAAGCGTTTCTCAAAAATATACCTTGTCATTAATAGTTAATACAATGATTCAATAATCGAGTTGGGGGGGGGGGGGTTGTGTCTCGCTCGGCTTACTAATTCAACGAGTTATTTGTTGATAATTACGTCCGGTGGTCATTTTTGGCTTCTGGTCCGTGCAATTGGGGGGTTGGGGGGTTGAGGGGGGAGGGGGGGGGGGTATATATTCTGTTTATGTTTATCTGGGGGTGTGGCTCGTATTTTGTGTGTATGTATGTGTGTTTGATTATATATATGTCTGTCTGTCTATCTGTCCTTCTGTCTACCTATCTATCTACCTATTCATCTATCAATCACCCCCCCCCCCCTCCCCCCCAACCACACTGACGGGCAAGCTTTTCACTTACAAACTTCATCACGACAGGTGTGGTGCGGTGCATTCTCTCTCTCTCTTTCTCTCTCTCTCTCTCTCTCTCTCTCTCTCTCTCTCTCTCTCTCTCTCTCTCTCTCTCTCTCTCTCTCTCTCTCCTCTCTCTCTCTCTCTCTCTCTCACTCTCACTCTCTCTCTCTCTCTCTCTTTCTCACTTACAATCTTCATCATGACAGGTGGTGTACTGGGACGGGATGGCCAGGACAGGTACGGTACGGTAGACGGTGCTGGGATAGACGTAAGGGAAAGACCTGCTGTACCGTACGTTGCTTTCCGTGGTACCTGGATGATTGAAGGTACCGGGGGACTTGGGTTGTACCTTTTATAGTACCACCACCACCTCCCAATTGCACCGTCGCCACTCATTGCCAGATGGTGCAATTATCCTTAACCCTTTTAGTACCGGCACCCACGATTTTATGCAGTGTAAAAACGGCCTCCAGCAATTGACCACTTGCCAATTTCGTCCTATTAAAGAAGTTGGAGCTGTAAACATGAGGGAGAAGGGGGTCCATAAAAAGAAGTTGGAGCTGTAGACATCGATATTTGGCAGAGTAACCAGCTTAAGGGGAGATCTCCACTCGAGGGATTTTTTTCTTGACCCCTTTCTCCCTCATGTTTAGCCCCATTGCTTTTGATATTATAAAATGTTTGCCCCATTAGTTTAGCGATTTTAAGAACTTTCACCCCATATTAAGACCTTTCGTGCCATTTAGGTGTCTATTTTATCCTGGCGAGCGATAGCGAGCCTGTAATTTAAGAGGAACCGGCCTTCGGCCGGGACATTTTTCTACCGAAAAATTTACAAATTTATTTTGAAACGTACTCAAGGGGGTGTAATTTTAAGGTTGATGGAGGTCTAGGGAACAAACTAAATACCTGCCCTTAACGTCTTAAAACCTCAACACTAATACGCTAAACATGAGGGAGAAGGGGGTCCATAAAAAGCGAGTCCTACCCCCTTAACCCTTTTAAGACACAAGGACGCATACTTTGTTTCTGGTTATTTAATAGACGATTTCATTCAGATTCGGAGGGGTACATGGAAATCAGAGGGTTAAGGGGAGGTTTTTAGTTTGGTCCCTAGATATCCTTCAAGTTTAAGATTACACCCCCTTGAGCCCCTTTCAAGATAAATTTGTACATTTTTCGGTAGAAAAATGTCCCGGCTGAAAGCCGGTTCCTCTTAAATTACAGGCTCGCTATCGCTCGCCAGGATAAAATCGACACCTAAATGGCACGAAAGGTTTTAAAATTGACAGAAATGGGTTGAAAGTTCTTAAAATCGTCAAAATAATGGGGCAAACGTCTTAAAATTAGAAAAACAATTGGGTTAAACATGAGGGAGAAAGGAGTCAAGGAAAAAAATCCCTCAAGTGGACATCTCCCCTTAAGTGAGATAGTCTTCACCCTCTAAATGCCCACAGATCCTTCTTAAGCTGAGTACAATCGTCTAATGATAGCCAAAATAAAATGTCAAAAGGCGGCAATGGAAGTAAAGGACAGGAGAGAGAGAGAGAGAGAGAGAGAGAGAGAGAGAGAGAGAGAGAGAGAGAGTTATAATATCCTTTACTAGCTCTGTCGGAAATTAAATCACCACACCCTAAGCTAATTGTCGCCCAGAAGTTACTGTTACGTGTTGACTGCGAGAAATTATATAAGGGGGCAGGACTCGCTTTTTATGGACCCCCTTCTCCCTCATGTTTAGCATAATCGTTTTGAGGGTTTTAGACGTTCGTTCCGTTAGTTTGGCGATTTTGAGACCTTTCACCCCATTTCTTTGTCAGTATTAAGACTTTTCGTGTCATTTAGGTGTCTATTTTTCCCTGGCGAGCGATAGCGAGCCTGTAATTTTTGAAGGAATCGGCCTTCGGCCGGGACATTTTTCTACCGAAAAATGTACAAATTTATCTTGAAGGGGGGTCTAGGGGGTGTTTTTGTAAGCTTGATGGAGGTCTAGGGAGGAAACTCAAAAATATATTAATAAGAGGAGAAGTTCTGTCGGTAATTAAATCCACACTAAGCCACTTGTCGCCCGAAGTTACCGTGTGTTGACTTCCAGATATTAAGTTTACGACGAAAGCCCACGTACGCACGCGCACCTTGGTTCCAACCCTTTTAGTACCGGTGCCGTCCTTTGACCTCTGTTCCGGTTACGATTAGACGCTTTTATTCAGATTCGTGAGGGAGTTGGGGGAGGGGGGAGGTCGGAGCCCCCCCCCCCCCCCACACACACACACACACTCAGTTTGTTTCTAAAAGGTCAATATACAAATCAAACATACAAACGAACACACACACACACACAACCTGAGCAGAACTTATGGGTAAATGTTTGTTTTCTACCTAGACCTCATACACACTGGGAAAACTCTCTCTCTCTCTCTCTCTCTCTCTCTTCTTCTTCTTCTTCTTTGCTATCCTTTCCTTCCACTGTACCTTACTCTCGGGTTAGATATCTCTACTAGAATTAAGTCTTGACCACCTCGCTGGGATCGTAAGGTCTGTGTGGTCAGTGTATCTATGCAAATCTCTATCTCTCTCTCTCTCAATCTCTCTGTCTGTATGTGTCTCTATCTCTCTCTGTCTCTCTCTCTCTCTCTCTCTCTCTCTCTCTCTCTCTCTCTCTCTCTCTCTCTCTCTCTCTCTCTCTCTCTAATAAACACACCTCGCGGTCAGGGGCAAGTTTTGGAAGGGTAAATATCTGAATATACTTGCAAACCAAAAAAAAAAAAAAAAAAAAAAAAAATCTGCTTGCGTGTTCGTTCAACCTCACCTGCCTGCACACCTTTCTCAGAGTTGGGGGGACGGTTTTGTTAGCTAGTTTTATTTTGTATTAGTGTTTGTATTTTTCTCTCTATTTTTGTATTTTTATCTTTTTCTTTCTCTCTTTTTTTCCTTATTTTATGTATTTTGTTCTCTTATCTCTTGTTCACTTCTGTTTATTATCTCTCTCTCTCTCTCTCTCTCTCTCTCTCTCTCTCTCTCTCTCTCTCTCTCTCTCTCTCTCTCTCTCTCTCTCTGTGAATGCAGGAGACATGTACAGTCGCGGTAATAAGTGATGTCTCGGTACCAAGTTTGTTTTGATCAATAATTGGCATCAGCAACATCTAAGCTTAATTTCTTCATATCGTGTGAAATATACAAACATGTTCCGACACTTACCCACCCTATTGCACATCTGACAGACATTAATACAGCAAAGCAGCCTGCAACCAGTGTCTCCCCCAAAGTTGGAAGAGTGACATGAGAAACAAATTTAATTCAAGGTACGTTAGAGTCCAAATGTCTGTCCACGGAGCTTGCAGTTGTTTAAGTCGTAGGATGAGGGCAAGACAGATTGAGGGACAGAGAGAGCTCCTAATCTTACTCGTTGGGTAGAAGAAAGACTGGGAAAATCGGTTCCCTTTTCTAGCTTGAAGTGGTGTAAGTCATAGGAGGAGGGAAAGACAGCTTGAGGGAGAGAGAGAGTTTCTAAACTTACTTGTTGGGTAGAAGAAAGACTGGGAAAATCGGTTCCATTTTCTAGTTTGAAGTGGTGTAAGTCATAGGAGGAGGGAAAGACAGCTTGAGGGAGAGAGAGAGAGTTCCTAAGCTTACTTGTTGGGTTGAAGAAAGACTGGGAAAATCGGTTCCATTTTCTAGTTTGAAGTGGTGTAAGTCATAGGAGGAGGGAAAGACAGCTTGAGGGGGAGAGAGAGTTCCTAAGCTTACTTGTTGGGTAGGAGAAATACTGGGAAAATCGGTTCACTTTTCTACCCCATACATTTCATCTTTCATCTTTTCTTTTAACTTTCTTTTATATCTTTTATCTATTCTTTCATCAGCCTTCCGCGCTTGGGGGTCTGTGTGGTCAGTGTGTCCAAGTAAATATATGTAAATTCTGACGAAAAGTTGCAGCTGCGAAACGGCTAACAGGTTGGATTCTACGTACATTTAAAACTCGCGGTGAATTGCCTATGATAACGCTCTTCAAATCCCTGGTGCTACCGCGGCTAGAACACTGTAACCTATTAACATCCCCATACAAAGCAGGTGAAATTAATGACTTATAAAGTGTACAAAGGAACTTCACCTCACATGTAAACTCAGTTAAACAGCTACACTATTGGCAGCGTTTACAATCGCTAAAGCTGTATTCGTTGGAGCGTAGAAGGGAACGTTACTTAATAATATATACGTGGAAAATCGCAGAGGGTTTTGTATCGAATCTACATACCCCGATAACAATGAAGTTCAGTGATAGGAGAGGCTGGGAATGCGATATCCCCAAGATGATAAATCGGGGTGCTATGGGCTCTCTGCGGGAGGGCTGGTTATTACATACCTTTTGATACCTTTTGATGTGTTCGCCACTCTTCTAGCGGCACCAAGGAGCGCGACGCCCCTCGTTATGGGTGGTGAGAGTGGTAAGAGGAGCACGTCTCTTCAACAAACTCCCGCGGCGAGTCAGAGACATGAGGGGCGTCTCGTTAGACAGCTTCAAGAGAGCCAGCGATATCGAACTACAAAAAGTGCCAGACGAGCCCATCTTCGCAGAGGAGCGCTCCGCCACTTCAAACAGTCTGCTGCACCAATGTTCAAACAACAACGATGGGTGGTGCTCTCCTCGGTGCCACTAGCAGAATGGCGAACTCCACATAGGTGAACATAGGTAGGTAGGTGATGGTGATTGTTTTTTTTTTTTTTTTTTTCTATGTGATTGAGGGAGGCAAAAGGCATAACTGCCTATAGCGAGTGCCTCCCCCATAGTTGAAAGAGTGACAGGGCCAAAATCAAGGGACGTTTGAGCCAAAATGCCTGGACACACGGAGTTTGAAGCAATTTAAGTCATAGGAAAAGGGAAAATCTGATTCTGGGAGAGAGTTCCAGAGCTCAGCTGTTGAGTAGAAGAAAGTTTGAGAGTAACGTTTCACTCTTGGGTTGGAGAGTTGCACAGAGTAGGGGTGGGATTGAGTTGCAAGACGGGTACCACGTGCCCTACGTAAAGGAGGTGGTATGCACTGGGATAGCTCTGAGGAACACTGATTATTATAGTAGCGATAGAATAGCGAGAGAGATGCAACATTGCTGCGGAGAGAGAGAGATTGCAGAGAGTTGGTGAGTGGACGGGAGTTAATGATACGAAAGGCCTTCCTTTCAACTTTGTCTAGGAGAGCGGTGTGAGAGGAACCTCCCCACACATGTGAACAATACTCAATACAAGGGCGCACTATGCCCCTGTACAGAGCAAGAAGCTGTGCAGGGGAAAAGAACCCCCTAAGGTGGTTGAGCACACCCAGCTTCTGGGAGGCTGCCTTAGCAAGACTGGTAATATGGTCCTTCCAAATGAGAGCAGAAGAAAAAGAGACACCAAGAATATTGAGAGAAGATGAAGGGTTGATTTTTGTATTGCTGAAGAATAAGGGAGGTGATGATGGTTGTGGTGATGGAGGTGACAATTGCAGTGGTGAAGGTAGTGGGGGTGGTGATGGTGAATGTAGTGGTGATGATTGTGGTTGTGATGGTGATAATGGTGGTGATGGTGATTTTGGTGGTGATGGTAGTGATGGTGGTGATGGTGAAGGTAGTGGTGATGAATGTGGTGGAGATGATTGTGGTGGTGATGATTTTGGTGGTGAAGGCAAAGGGAGGTCCTAAATGTTGGTGAAGGAGAGAGAGGGAAAAGGAGTAAGGTCATAATTATCATATTAATGGAGAGAGAGAGAGAGAGAGAGAGAGAGAGAGAGAGAGAAGCAGTGCACAAACACATACATAATATCTCCACCACAAACACACACACACACACACACACAGGAAAATATATAGAAAACACCTTAGATAGAATACAAGCGAAGAAGTACAGTATATATATATATATATATATATATAAGTTAATGGCTACTCGTATTTGCATGTGGCTGCAGATTCGATAATATTTAATCAAAGTTTCCTCGGATGGATTTAAGTTCACATATATCCACAGACTTAAAAAGCCATATATTATGAGGAGTCCAAAATAAAGTAAAGTCATGATAGCGATCTAAGAAAAGAGAGGCTCAGACGGAATCAAATATTAAGCATCAAATGAGGATACCAGACAGCAAGGAACAGGGCGGTGCAAAAATAGACGTCCTTGAACATCTACTCGTAGATCCCCAATACATTCACGGGAGATCTCTATGGGGAGAGTTATGGCTACCTTTTTACAGTGCCCATGGCTACTTTGAGCATTATGATGCATGCAAAATATTCTGTATCTGTTGAAGCTTTCGTGTAGCCGTATTCTGTTGTGTTTCGTGAATTATGCAACAAGAACAGTCAATATATAGATGCAAGAGGGAGATAACACAGGACAAATATGCAACTAAATATATACTGCAAGTCAGACAAGAAAATGGGGAAAGTATGCAACTAAATATATGCTGCAACTCACACAAAGTACAGGTAGAGGTATGCAACATGGAGGATATTATTTACCATGGTTGAGTAGGTTCCCCTATAGACGAGTTCTCCCTGTAGCCAGTGTCACACGAGCAATTTTTCCGTCAATTTGTGTGGGCAATTATAGTCTAGCAGCTTCACATTTTAAGGGGAGACTGACCATTTGTTTGGCCTATTAATTCATGTATTCATATATTCTTTTTAGTTTCCTCCCTAGACCTCCATCAAGCTTAGAAAAACACCCCCTAGACCCCCCTTCAAGATAAATTTGTACATTTTTCGGTAGAAAAATTTCCCCGCCGAAGGCCGGTTCCTCTTAAAATTGCAGGCTCGCTTTCGCTCTCCAGGAAAAAAATCGACACCTAAATGGCATGAAAAGTCTTAAAATTGACAACGAAATGGGGCGAAAGGTGTTAAAATCGCCAAACTAATGGGCCGAACGTCTTATAAGCTCAAAACTAGTGGGGCTAAACATGAGGGAGAAAGTGGTCCAGAAAAATGGTCTGCCTCCCCTTAAATTCCAGAAGAATTAACCAACCTACCATATAATCTACCTTTGATCTAATTTACGATTCCAATGCCAAGGACCCTCCTAATAGAACGAGAGAACAAACAAAACTCCAATTAGTACAAGAAAAAATACTTGCTCATGAACAAAATTGCCGGAAAAATCGCTCGTGTGACACCTCTCCGACTACCGGCCCCTCGCCAGCAGGACAGGAAGTGAAGGGACATACTGAAATATACGTATATATCATTCTCATACGGGATTGGTGGATCGTAAAGTATCGGATGAATCAGACGGTGCTAAAACTGGACACTAAAACCTCTAGTGATGTTTAATATGGTGAGTGGAGGACGTATGACATATTTTTTTCGATTAAATATATATATATATATATATATATATATATATATATATATATATATACAGTATATATATACTAGTTATGTGGGTTATGACTTTAGAGGCAATCATTCCCTTTGGATTATTAAGCCAGCACACTGACAGTCAAGAATAGCGTCAGGACTCCTGGAGCCCCTTTTCGGGAACTCCAGCCCCTTCAATATGTGATTTTAGTTAACCAGGATTATATACGTGTCGTAGAGGGGTCATGATGGTATTTTTGTTAAGCTTGATAGGGGTCTAGGAAGCAATCTCCCCTTAAATGCAGTACAGTCACTCATAAGAAATCGTCGACTCACCTATTTGTAAGTATGGAAGCATATCTCTGGAAACTAGTATATGGATGTTATGTTGAATATATATCAACTACAAAACTATATATACTCATCAATGAAAAGCATGTTCGGGCCAAAATTCAATCCAGATAGTTAGAATTGCATAAAGAAAAAAAAATAAGGTGTCCACGAATGTTTACAAGGTACTGAACAGTCTGAACTAATCTGAATACTGGCTTGACAAGGGCTAGACACAGGTTATGTTGATCTAGACAATACTTTAGAGGACGACTCTTCCTTGTTTTAGAGACAGTTGCAGTGATAATTATTGTCCACTTGCGAGTTTCAGGGTATAAGGAAGTTGGAGGTGTAGACATCGATTAAGTAACACCCCGTTCTTAACACTAATCATCCATTACAAACCCCAATGTACTTGAATAAACTAATGAAAGCATGTGGTCCTCCTGGGATTCGAACTCGGGACACCACACCCAGAACATAAGCATATAAACCGTTACACCACCAACACCTTGGAATTACCTAGATCGTAGTACATAAAACCAAATAAATCATATTTTCTATCCATCAAAAGCCTACATTGTTATTGTATCTCTGTTAAATATTTATGTTTACGGCTCGTACAACAACAACAACAACAAGAACAGTGATAAAACAACACATAACAACAACAACAACAACAACAACAGTATTATAACAACAACAACAACAACAACAACAACAACAACAACAACAACAACAGTGATAAAACAACACATAACAACAACAACAGTATTATAACAACAACAACAACAACAACAACAACAAAACAACAACAACAACAACAGTATTATAACAACAACAACAACAACAACAACAACAACAACAACAAAACAACAACAACAACAACAGTATTATAACAACAACAACAACAACAACAACAGTATTATATCAACAACAACAACAACAACAAGAACAGTGATAAAACAACACATAACAACAACAACAACACAACAACAACAACAACAACAACAACACAACAACAACAACAGTTATAAAACAACACAAACAACAACAGCAACAACAACACACAACAAATCTTCACCTTTCATTTTTCACAACAATTTAAGAACTAGCGGCTCTGTAAAAACTGGTTTTAAACAAGTAAATATTTTTATATTAATCTGTGTTTTTTGCCTCGGTCATATTTTTACCATTTACAGTATATAACATGGCTCTCTCTCTCTCTCTCTCTCTCTCTCTCTCTCTCTCTCTCTCTCTCTCTCTCTCTCTCTCTCTCTCTCTCTCTCTCTCTCTCTCTCGAGGGAGGCTTCTACTTTGCTGTAATATTCTTCCACTATAAACTGTCCCTGTCTAGTAGTATCAAGGCCGGACCACCTAGTAGGGACCGCAAGGTCTGTGTGGTCTGAGTATCTGTGTAACTCTGTGTAACTCACTCTCACTCTCACACTCGCTCTCTCTCTCTTTCTCTCTCACACACACTCTCTCTCTCTCTTTCTTTCTCTCTCTCACTCTCTCTCTCTTTAACTTACCTATAACCATATATTTACCTGTGGTCAGATCTAGGCGTTCCTTAACCCCTTCAGCACCATGAGGCCATCTTACCTTCGCTTCTGGCTCAAATTAGACGATGTTATGCAGTGTATTAAGGACCTGTGTTATTAAGGGGCCTTATTGAGATCGTATATAACCGTTTGAGCCACGTTATTGAGATCGTATATAACCATTTCATTATTGAGATCGTATATAACCATTTCATTATTGAGATCGTATATAACCATTTCATTATTGAGATCGTATATAACCATTTGAGCCACGTTATTGAGATCGTATATAACCATTTGAGCCACGTTATTGAGATCGTATATAACCATTTGAGCCACGTTATGGAGATCGTATATAACCATTTGAGCCACGTTATTGAGATCGTATATAACCATTTGAGCCACGTTATGGAGATCGTATATAACCATTTGAGCCACGTTATGGAGATCGTATATAACCATTTGACCCACGTTATATCTCTTCTGCACCGACTACGTCTTTTTTAACCCTGTTTTACTACCACAGATCCTTCTTAAGCTGCACAAAATCGTCTAAATATAGCTACAATAAACTTAAAAAGACGTCGCCGGGAAAGAAGGGGTTAAATCTCTCACAAGGGACAATATTGTATTGAGTATTGTTCACATGTGTGGGGAGGTTCCTCTCACACCGCTCTCCTAGACAAAGTTGAAAGGAAGGCCTTCGTATCATTAACTCCCGTCCACTCACCAACTCTCTGCAATCTCTCTCTCTCCGCCGCAATCTTGCATCTCTCTCGCTATTCTATCGCTACTATAATAATCAGTGTTCCTCAGAGCTATCCCAGTGCATACCACCTCCTTTACGTAGGGCACGTGGTACCCGTCTTGCAACTCAATCCCACCCCTACTCTGTGCAACTCTCCAACCCAAGAGTGAAACGTTACTCTCAAACTTTCTTTTCTACTCAACAGCTGAGCTCTGGAACTCTCTCCCAGAATCAGTCGTTCCCTCTTCCTATGACTTAAATTGCTTCAAACTCCGTGTGTCCAGGCATTTTGGCTCGAACGTCCCTTGATTTTGGCCCTGTCACTCTTTCAACTATGGGGGAGGCACTCGCTATAGGCAGTTATGCCTTTTGCCTCCCTCAATCACATAGAAAAAAAAAAAAAAAAAAAAAAAATACCCATAGAGTGTGTTAGGGTCCCCCAAAATGGCGTCCCTCTGCCAACCTGTCCTATGATTCCCAACAAGTCTCCACAAAGCACGGGAACCTGTTTGAGGTATATAGCCACGAAAGGATCAAATTGCCTGCCCCCCTCTCCCGTACCCTTCACCCACTTGTTTGGTAATACTCGTAAAAGTGGAGGTTTGCCGGTGAAAATAATGGAATATATATACTGTACATTGAATATAAGTGGAGAAAATAATGAATTATATACTGCACAATCCAATATAAGAAGCTTACGAGTTACAGAGGATCTTGTTTACGATCTCTGGCCTACCTACCTGGAAAAGTGTACAGAAATATCATATTAGCTTATCTGAATATTGCCATATTCCTAATACATCTCTCTCTCTCTCTATCTATCTATCTATCTATTTATCTATATATATCTCTCTATCTATCTATCTATTTCCCCTATCTCCCTCTCTCTCTCTAACACTCTCATTCTAAAAATACACACACAATCACACTCTCTCCCCCCCCCCCCCTCTCTCTCTCTCTCTCTCTCCCACACACACACACATGATAGGAATATGACACAATTCCGGCTCTCGCTCTCTCTCTTTCTCTCTCTCTCACTCTCTCTCTCTCTCTCTCCCACACACACACACACATGATAGGAATATGACACAATTACGGCTCTCTCTCTCTCTCTCTCTCTTTCTCTCTCTCCCACACATGATAGGAGGAATATGACACAATTACGGAATCAATGGCACTCATCATGGACTGTCCTCAGGCAATTCAATTACCGTTCACAACACACGCCTCCCTTATTTTGTGTGGGGATGAGGGAGAGAGAGAGAGTGTGTGTGAGTGAGATTGAGAGTGAGAAAGAGAGAGAGAGGGGGGGGGAAGAGGTTTGGAAATAGATGGGTTGATAGATAGATAGATAGAAAGAGAGAGAGAGAGAGGAGGAGAGGGGGGAAATAGATAGGTTGATAGATAGTTAGATAGAGAGATAGAGAAAGGGAGAGATAGAGAGAGAGAGAGTGTGTATGTGTGTATGAGTGAGAGAGAGAACGAGAGAGGGAGTGCATTTTAGAGTGAGAGTGAGTGTGAATGAGAGTGTTAGAGAGAGAAGGAGAGAGGGGAAAATAGATAAGAGACAGATAGAGAGAGAGAGCGTGAGAGAGAGTGAGTGAGTGTTACACCCTCTTCCAAGTAAGTATACCCACACTCTTGAACACTAACCTCTCTATCTCACAGCCGACTAGAGTTATTGAGCTAATGTTGCTACCATTTGGGAAGGGTCTGCCAGGGGCATAGGTGTGGACATTTTACAGCCCATTTGCTCCAGCCCTTTTTGAGTTACAGAGGTTAGAGTTCACGATTTCCAGGCTAATAATTTGGAACAGGGTATAATAGTTTCCCTTCTAAATGTTGGCCTCACCCTCCGTTTTCTATCTCTCTTGTCGGTGCGTCATACAGAAAGATGTGACGAGTGGATCCTGAGTGGGGACTATGCACAGCTCTCTCTCTCTCTCTCTCTCTCTCTCCTGAACCTCAATTCTAAACGAGCACTGGGTTTGACCACTTTTCGTTTTCTACGCGTACTTAGAGGCCCCATGCGTTTTACGCGTTTGCCCCATTAGTTTGGTGATTTTTAAGAATTGCCGCCCCATTCTGTCAATTTTAAGACCTTTCGTGCCATTTAGGTGTCCATTTTATCCTGGCGAGCGATAGCGAGCCTGTAATTTAAGAGTAATCGGCCTTCGGCCGGGACATTTTTCTACCGAAAAATGTACAAATTTATCTTGAAAGGGGGTCAAGGGGGTGAAATTTTAAGATTGCTGGAGGAGAAGGAAACAAACTAGAAACCTCCCCTTAAATGAGATAGTCTTTACCTTTAGAATGCCCTCAGATCCTTTCTAAGCTGTCGAAAGTCGCCAGAATAAACAGTCAAAATGCGTCATAAATCACCAGAGAATTAATTAAGCTTGTTTGCTGCTCAGGACGACGAACTCCAGCCAATGAAAGCAATTACACAAAAATGCCAATCAATTACATATTTTATTATTATTATTGGTGTTTAATTAATATCAAGAGCATTGCAAACAAGCTTAATTAGCCCTCGTTAATTATTATCAATATACATTATAGGTTAAAGAGTTTCTGGGTTGTTTATGCTTTCATTGTAGCGTTAAAATATATGAGTTTTCAACATCGCGTGTTCCAGAGGTATTATTAATTGAATTATAAATGAAATAATGCTACACAACTAGTGCTTGCCTAGATACCTAATGATAACCAGCCATAGATTGCATAATAACACACACACACACACACACACACACACTCATACGGATCGGTAGCGTAAGGGGTAGCGCGCTCGACTCACAATCGAGAGGTCCGGGGTTCAAATCATCGGCTGGGTGGGGACAATTTGGGCTTGTCCCCTTTCACATGGTAGCCACAGTTCGCCTAGCAGTGAATAGGTCTATCTATCTATCTATTGCCGGACGCCTTACTCCCCTTAATGAAGGTGGCCATACACAGAATGCCCCCAAGCGGACCTACTCCCTGTAAGTGGGACAACCCGAGCCAGTTTACTGAAGGACTTACAGGATTGACCACTGAATTCAGGATCTGTCCAACTCCGAGGCCCTCTGTGTATCTTGTTAGCACTATATTTCTACAGTGGTGTTCAGCTAGTCCATCCACTAACCTGCTTTACCCTTAGGTAAGCAGTGCGGATTTGTATCAGGTTTACTCCCCTAGAAAGGTTGCCCACCAAGGCTGACGAGTCCCATCCACCCGGATTGTTATAAGGTTGTCTCCCCTAGATGGGTTGCCGACCAAGGCTAACGAGTCCCATCCACCCGTACACACACACTCTCTCTCTCTCAGAGCAGTTCGATGGCCTCTCCACCTTGCAATTCTTCAAAACTATATACAGGGGTATCTGCAGCGTGTTGGAATCAAAATAACGATGAGCTCAGTTGTAAAGAAGGCTATTTTCGCTCCAATACCTTGCTAAGCTTACGGGACATCGACATGGTTCACAAATAAGAGAGCTTGATATTTAGTGTTTAATGTTCCTATTACACACATATATATATATATATATATATATATATATATATATATATATATATATATATATATATATATATATATATATATATATATATATATACACACACACACACACACACACACACACACACCCAAGCACAAGAAGTGGTGAAATGCTATGACCTTATACATAAGTTAGTTGATAGCGGTGACCTCAATTATATCTGCCCATACTAGTGCTTCGGATGTCAGTTGCTTCATATTTAATTACTTAGCTATAGTTATTATATTTTGTGTTATATATTATCCTTTTTACTGAGAGCGAGGAGAATCTGGTTCAATTATTATTTTTAACTCTCACTTGCAATACTCTCTCTCTCTCTCTCTCTCTCTCTCTCTCATATACGGCAATTGCCGGTGGGTGGGGAGAGAGCCTTCTTCTTTGCTATCCTTTCCTTCCACTGTCCCTTACTCTCGGGTTAGCTATCTCTACTAGAATTAAGTCCTGACCACCTCGCTGGGATCTATGGTCAGTGTATCTATGTAAATATATGTAAGACTATGTAAATATCTCGGTGGGTGGGTGAGAGGTGAGGTTGGGAAGTCCTATAATTAACCCCTTGAGGCTCTGACGCGTTTTAGAAGTTTATTTTGGCTATCATTAGACGATTTTACGCAGCTTATGAAGGATCTGTGGGTAATAAAAGGGTAAAGGCTATCTCAATCAACCCTTTGACTTCCGTATACCGTTCCTAATCTGAATAAAATCGTCTAATAATTACCAGAACACAAAAAAAAATTGCGTTTTGGAGCTTGAGAGGGTTAATAGACTGTATATACGTTCTCTCCCTCTCCCCCCCTAACCCTTTGATATTTTGTGTAGACGTGTGTATAACCTTTTTAGACGTGTGTATAACCTTTTTAGACGTGTGTATAACCTTTTTAGACGTGTGTATAACCTTTTTAGACGTGTGTATAACCTTTTTAGACGTGTGTATAACCTTTTTAGACGTGTGTATAACCTTTTTAGACGTGTGTATAACCTTTTTAGACGTGTGTATAACCTTTTTAGACGTGTGTATAACCTTTTTAGACGTGTGTATAACCTTTTTAGACGTGTGTATAACCTTTTTAGACGTGTGTATAACCTTTTTAGACGTGTGTATAACCTTTTTAGACGTGTGTATAACCTTTTTAGACGTGTGTATAACCTTTTTAGACGTGTGTATAACCTTTCTAGACGTGTGTATAACCTTTCTAGACGTGTGTATAACCTTTCTAGACGTGTGTATAACCTTTCTAGACGTGTGTATAACCTTTCTAGACGTGTGTATAACCTTTCTAGACGTGTGTATAACCTTTCTAGACGTGTGTATAACCTTTCTAGACGTGTGTATAACCTTTTTAGACGTGTGTATAACCTTTCTTACCCCGTGTCCTGGGCTTGGCTTAAGGGGGGTGACCTGCTTTTTGTTATTTCTGTCCTTTTCTCTCTTTCTCTGGCTTGTATCCATTCGGCCCCATTCAACCAACTATTTTAAGACGTTTATCCCCATCTAGGTGTCGATTTCTTCCTGGCGAGCGAAAGCGAGCCAGCATTATATGAAGAAATCCGGCTTCGCCGGAGAAATGTTTCTATCGAAAAATGTACACATTTAGTCTGCTGTCTAACAAAAATAAAAAATATGCTGACTCGCTATCGCTCACCAGTAAGAAATTGACACCTGGATGGGGATAAACGTCTTAAAACAGTAGGCTGAATGGGGCCAAATGGATACAAGCCAGAGAAAGATAGAAAAGGACAGAACAAAAACAGGTCACCCTTCTTTAACCCGTACAGTACCAGGGACGTCTCTTTTATTACGTTCTAGCCATTATTAGACAATTTTATTCAGCTTAGGAAGGGTCTGTAGCAATAATATGGCTTCAAACTATCTCCACCAACCCTTTTAACTACCGCAGATCCTTCCTAGGCTGCATAATATCGTCTAAATATCGCTAGACTATAATATAACACACGTCGCTGGTACTCAAAGGGTTAACACTATGTGGTCTGACGTCTTGGGGGTTATTATCGTATATTTGGTTTAAGGGGGGTGACCTGTTTTTGTTCTGTCCTTTTCTATCTTTCTCTGGCTTGTATCCATTTGGCCCCATTCAGCCTACTGTTTTAAGACGTTTATCCCCATCCAGGTGTCAATTTTTTACTGGTGAGCGGTAGCGAGTCAGCATATTTTTTATTTTTGTTTGACAGCAGGCTAAATTTGTAAATTTTTCGATAGAAAAATTTCTCCGGCGAAGCCGGATTTCTTCCTATAATGCTGGCTTGTTATCGCTCGCCAGGAAGAAATCGACACCTAGATGGGGATAAACGTCTTAAAATAGTTGGCTGAATGGGGCCGAATGGATACTCTAAGCCACTGTTTGGACACTTGATCCTCAGTGTTTTGGAGGACAAGCAGCCTAGAGGGGGGTCACTATAGCTGTTGTTGCTTGATTTTCTTTGTACTCCTTTGTACTCTCTCTCTCTCTCTCTCTCTCTCTCTCTCTCTCTCTCTCGCTCTCTTCGTGTATAGTTAGATATAAATGTTGGGAAGTCCTCTATATAATAAACTTTCTCCCGTCCCCCATCACCCCTGATATTTGCCCACCTATAAAGCCGGTATCACACGAGAGCTTTTATAGTCAACATTCGATGATCAACATTTTTCTGGCAACATTTTTGGGATATCTTGCACTGGTATCTTAAACTAGACTGGTGATGGATGAATATAGGACACATAAATATTGTACATGTGTACCTCATAAGCTGCCAGACCAGTGTTGATGATAGATGTTGAGGGAAAATGCGCTCGTGTGATAGCCGCATATAACCCTATCTAAGCGAGGGTGGTCTAAGCGAGGGTGGTCTCTGTGGAATACCCCTGTTTCGTCTCATTAGATTGGCGATTTTAAGACATTTCACCCAATTAGTCAAACAATTATAAGCAAATTATTTCCATTCAGGTGTCGATTTTTCTGAGCGAGCGAAAAGGAACCTGCAAGTTTAGTGGTAGATAGTACATTGGGGAGTAGGTATTATGACCCTGGTCTCTGGGTCTTCTCCTGGATGACCTAGATGTGTGTGAATTTGTATTTTGTTTTTGCGTTCATTGTTTTCTGTTGTGATGTGTCCCTAGTCGGGCTCTGTCTTGAGTCGGTTCCCCCTCCCCTCCCCCCAAAATAGGAGAAGTAGGGATTGGGTCTGAATATACCTGTATACTGTACATACATACATACATACATACATACATACATACATACATAGGTTATGATTAATACTCTCTCTCTCTCTCTCTCTCTTATAAAGGTAATACATTGCAATCACAAAATAGGCTACGTGGATAAAAGATAACTCAAATTATATACATATTTCGTTTTATTTCACGAGATATTTGGTATAAAAGTAACAGAAAAAGATAGAATGAAAATTGACTCAAAGACGAAAGAGTGATTTAGTGGATTTGAGTGCAAGAAAATGGTGAAAAACAAGAGAAAATGACAAAGATATAGACACAAACGAGATATCAGAGAAGACGAATGAGTGATTTACTGAATTGTGGTGAAAGAAAATGATGAAAAACAAGAGAAAATGACAAACCAGATTATCAGAGAAGACGAAAGAGTGATTTACTAGATTTTAATAAAAGAAAAATGGTGAAAAACAAGACAAAATGAGAAACAAATAAAGTTATCAGAGAAGCAGCCTCACAACACAGGAGGAGAAACAATTTCCAGGCGGTATCTGGCAATGTTTTCCTCGTCCGAATCCTCGTATTTACAACTTCCGCTTCCGATCACATATTCTCCCTGAAGCTTGACCGCTGGCTTTGGATACAGCCGACGTTATTTGCATAGCGGCCATGTTGCATACCTCTGGCTTTGCTCTGTCTGCTCGATGTTAAAGCGTTTCACAGGCTACCCAAGAAATCATGGTGGAATAGAGGTAATCAAACGAAATACACTCTAGTTTACAAAGCATGAGAGATACAACATGGCGACTACTGTATATTATAGGTTGGCGCGTATCTACCAGCCGTGTCTGTATCCGCCATGTCCGCCCCCGTATCCGACATTGTGGTACACGGGTACGTGGACAATCGGTCTGTGGATGACACGACGGCGAGCGAAGCCGAAGCCCCTGCCCTTTCCGAACTTCTTGTGGGGCATGGGGTTGCCAAGCACCGCTGTCACGGCCACCAGGAGGGCGATCAGAATTGCGAACTGGAAATAACAAGAGAAATACAATTAAGGAGAGATTTCCACTTGAGGGATTTTTTTCTTGACCCCTTTCTCCCTTATGATTAGCCCAATTGCTTTTGATATTATCAACCGTTCGCCCCGTTAGTTTGGCGATTTTAAGAACTTTCACCCCATTTTAAGACCTTTCGTGCCATTCAGGTGTCGATTTTATCCAGGCGAGCGATAGCGAGCCTGTAATTTAAGAGGAAACGGCCTTCGGCCGGGACATTTTTCTACCGAAAAATGTACAAATTTATCTTGAAAGGGACTCAAGGGGGTGTAATTTTAAGCTTGATGGAGGTCTAGGGAACAAACTAAATACCTCCCCCTTAATGAAGAGGCATTGGGTTTTACATACCATATACTTATTGTCAGGAATTTATAAACATACAATAATCTATCTCTCTATTGTCGGACACCTTCCTCCCCTTTATGAGGATGGCCATATACAAAACGCCCCCGAGCGGACCTGTCTGTCCCTCATGAAATAGACTATACATGTGCCGGCTTATTCATACATACATAATATATATATATATATATATATATATATATATATATATATATATATATATATATGTAATCTTATTTGATCCCTTTTATATACAATCAATCCTCTATCCAGTTAAGTTCCATTAATCCGTTTTTTGGGTACTATAGTCTGGAAATACCCCAATGGTTCGAATAATGATTGTACTCGAGTTTGTGAAAGTATCAACACACTAAAATACAGCTACACAATTGTACATTACTGTAGTGTGTTTTAAGGGGGGTGACCTGTTTTTTGTTATTTCTGTCCTTTTCTCTCTTTCTCTGGTTTGTATCCATTTGGCCCCATTCAGCCAACTATTTTAAGATTTTTTTTTTTTTTTATATCCCCATCTAGGTGTCGATTTCTTCCTGGCGAGCGATAGCGAGCCAGCATTATATGAAGAAATCCGGCTTCGCCGGAGACATTTTCTATCGAAAAATGTACAAATTTAGCCTGCTGTCAAACAAAAATAAAAAATATGCTGGCTCGCTACCGCTCACCAGTAAAAAATTGACACCTGGATGGGGATAAACGTCTTAAAACAGTAGGCTGAATGGGGCCAAATGGATACAAGCCAGAGAAAGATAGAAAAGGACAGAACAAAAACAGGTCACCCCCCTTAAGGTGACGGTAAATTGAATCCCTTAACATCTGCTTTATCGATTCTTGATGGAAAAATATGATACTGCTATGTCTCTGCGTCAAAATTATTGTCAAGTTATCATAATTATTGTCAAGCTATCATAATTATTGTCAAGTTATCATAATTATTGTCAAGTTATCATAATTATTGTCAAGTTATCATAATTATTGTCAAGTTATCAAAATTATTGTCAAGCTATCATAATTATTGTCAAGCTATCATAATTATTGTCAAGCTATCATAATTATTGTCAAGTTATCATAATTATTGTCAAGTTATCAAAATTATTGTCAAGTTATCATAATTATTGTCAAGCTATCATAATTATTGTCAAGTTATCATAATTATTGTCAAGTTATCAAAATTATTGTCAAGTTATAATTATTGTCAAGTTATCATAATTATTGTCAAGTTATCATAATTATTGTCAAGTTATCATAATTATTGTCAAGTTATCATAATTATTGTCAAGTTATAATTATTGTCAAGTTATCATAATTATTGTCAAGTTATCATAATTATTGTCAAGTTATCATAATTATTGTCAAGTTATCATAATTATTGTCAAGTTATCATAATTATTGTCAAGTTATCATAATTATTGTCGTTATCATAATTATTGTCATTATCATAATTATTGTCAAGTTATCATAATTATTGTCAAGTTATCATAATTATTGTCAAGTTATCATAATTAACTACATAATTCGCTAGAAAATCTTGGTAATAGTCGAGTTATCAGGGGGGCGAGATAGCAATAATTCACCATCAGTTATCAGGGGGGCGAGATAGCAATAATTCACCATCAGTTATCAGGGGGGCGAGATAGCAATAATTCACCATCAGTTATCAGGGGGGCGAGATAGCAATAATTCACCATCAGTTATCAGGGGGCGAGATAGCAATAATTCACCATCATTATCAGGGGGGCGAGATAGCAATAATTCACCATCAGTTATCAGGGGGGCGAGATAGCAATAATTCACCATCAGTTGGAACAAATAGAAGAACAAAAATATACAGACTACATTTGGTATAACCAATTCACAAAATGTTATAACCAATTCACAAAATTTAGTTATATCAACAGTCAGGAACCATTCAACCTATGTACAGTTCCCCACATAAGTTCTGTTCCTACGACTTTAAGCTTATGTATGAAATGTATAATAAATGGCGAGTGTAGTTCCATTAAATTATCAGTTGACCATTAGGGGGAGATTTCCACTTGAGGGATTTTTTTCTTGACTCCATTTTCCCTCATGTTTAGCCCCATTGCTTTTCTAATTTTAAGACGTTCGCCCCATTATTTTGACGATTATAAGAACTTTCGACCCATCTCTGTCAATTTTAAGACCTTTCGTGCCATTTAGGTGTCGATTTTATCCTGGCGAGCGATAGCGAGCCTGTTATTTAAGAGGAACCGGCTTTCAGCCGGGACATTTTTCTACCGAAAAATGTACAAATTTATCTTGAAAGGGGTTCAAGGGGGTGTAATTTTAAGCTTGATGGATATCTAGGGACCAAACTAAAGACCTCCCCTTAATTAAGTAAAGGAGCAAAAAAAAAAAAAAATAACTAGAAAACTACTGTAATTTTGAGCGCCATTAGAATTTGAGACTGAAATCGGACATCCGTTGTATTTAATGTGTTTAGTTTGTGACATACTAACCACTAAATAAGACGAATGAACTTTTGTAGCACTGTATTTGCGACAATTATAAAATATGCATTACGACACAAATTATCGACCGTAAATCTTCTAACCCTAGTGAAAAATATATAACGAACCTCGCCTTTGCCGTTTAACCCCTCGGGGATTATGGCGCGCTTTTGACAGTTTGGTCTGGCTGTTATTAGACGGTTATATGCAGATTAGGGAAGGGTGTATGGAAGTCAGAGGGTTGAGATGCGATAGTCTTTAATTACCCTTTTCATACCCACAGATCCTTCTTCAATTATGTAAAATCGTATAAGGATTGCCATGCCAAACTATTAAGAGGAGGTTATTAGTTTGGTCTCTAGATATCCATCAAGCTTAAGATTTCACCCCCTTGAGCCCCTTTCAGGATAAATTTGTAAATTTTTCGGTAGAAAAATTTCCCGGCTGAAAGCCGGTTCCTCTTAAATTACAGGCTCGCTATCGCTCGCCAGGATAAAATCGACACCTAAATGGCACGAAAGGTCTTAAAATTGACAGAAATTGGTTGAAAGTTCTTAAAATCATCAAAAATAATGGGGCGAACGTCTTAAAATTAGAAAAGCAATGGGGCTAAACATGAGGGAGAAAGGAGTCAAGAAAAAACTCCCTCAAGTGGAAACCTCCCCTTAAAAAGGTATCAAAGGGATGTTGTTATACTCTAAACCACGGTAAAAAGGCGGCCTGAACTTCATGGTCTGCTTTACTTACGAAGTTCATGCTGGCTGGTTGGCTGTGAGTGTGGGTGTGTTTAGAGGGGCTGTCTCGGCTTCTCCTTGTCTGCCCTCTGGAGTCCTCTGCTTTTATATACACCATTTGGGGGCCAGGGGGTAGGGGGTGGGGGGGGGGGGGGGGTAGAAAGGGGAAAGGTGAGAGGAGGAGTGATTGAGGTG
>CM064542.1:28847620-28910120 GCA_032716605.1 Paralithodes platypus | reverse complement strand
GATTGTGTTGAGGCTTGGGGATAGGGTCTGGAGCCACATTATTATTAGCTTGCTATTCGAGGTCTGACCAGTATGGAGGTCACAATATTGAAATAGGGGTACACTGTACCGGGTATGGTACACCAGGTACTCGTTATATTAATAGTGGGTTCTGTTGAGGGTTGGGGATAGGGTCTGGAGCCACAATATCATTAGCTTGCTATATGAGGTCTGACCGGTATGGAGGTCACAGTATTGACATAGGGGTACACTGTACCGGCTATGGTACACCAGGTACTCGTTATATCAATAGTGGATTGTGTTGAGGGTTGGGGATAGGGTCTGGAGCCACAATATCATTAGCTTGCTATATGAGGTCTGACCGGTATGGAGCTCACAATATTGACATAGGGGTACACTGTACCGGCTATGGTACACCAGGTACTCGTTATATTAATAGTGGATTCTGTTGAGGGTTGGGGATAGGGTCTGGAGCCAAAATATCATAAGCTTGCTATATGAGGTCTGACCGGTATGGAGGTCACAATAGTGACATAGGGGTACACTGTACCGGCTTTGGTGCACCAGGTACTCGTTATATTAGTAGAGGATTGTGTTGAGGGTTGGGGATAGGGTCTGGAGCCACAATATTATTGGCTTGCTATTCGAGGTCTGACCGGTATGTAGGTCACAGTATTGACATAGGGGTACACTGTACCGGCTATGGTACACCAGGTACTCATTATATTAATAGTGGATTGTGTTGAGGGTTGTGGATTGGATCTGGAGCCACAATATCATTAGCTTGCTATATGAAGTCTGACTGGTATGGAGGTCACAATATTGACATAGGGGTACACTGTACCGGCTATGGTACACCAGGTACTCATTGTATTAATAGTGGATTGTGTTGAGGGTTGTGGATAGGGTCTGGAGCCACAATATCATTAGCTTGCTATATGAGGTCTGACCGGTATGGAGGTCACAATATTGACATAGGGGTACACTGTACCGGCTGTGGTACACCAGGTACTCGTTGTATTAATAGTGGATTGTGTTGAGGGTTGTGGATAGGGTCTGGAGCCACAATATCATTAGCTTGACATATGAGGTCTGACCGGTATGGGGGTCACAATATTGACATAGGGGTACACTGTACCGGCTATGTCAACTGTTGTGGTTGTTCACGCATTTACGTGAATACAACGTAGTTTTCGTAATGTTGTCAGGTTGTATAACTAGAGGTGTTTGGAAGGTTTTGACAACATAGTAGAATACGTTGTAGTAGTTAATGATATTTTGGTCTATATACGTCATCCTACAACATTCTGTTGTTGTTGTTGTTGTTCCCCAAGCTGCCTGGCCGAACAGCCCCAAGGCCCCGAGCAAGGCCAAGGCCATAACCGAGCGCCCCCAGAGAACCCTCCCTGCCGACCACAATAAAGCCATTCCATGGCGGGGAGCGGAGGAGGGTGCGGAAACGCCCGGGAAACCAAAGACCCATTCTGTATTATAGTCCGGCGACCTTTATGGTTGTTTACGCATTTACGCGAATACAACGTATTCTTCTTAATATTGTTAGGTTGTATATCTTGGCATTTGGAAGGTTACGGCAACATAGAAAAATACACATTAGTAGTTGGTTAAATTATGGTCAATTTACGTTATTTTGCAACATTATGTGTTTTGGTCCTGCGACTTTTGTGGTTGTTCAAGCATGTACGGGAATACCGCGTTATTTTCGTATGTTGTCAAGTTGCGGCTACACTTATATATGACGTGGTGACAACGTCTATCTATCTATTGCCGGACGCCTTACTCCCCTTACGAGGGTGGCCATACACAGAATGCCCCCAAGCGGACCTATTCCCTGTGAGAGGGACAACCTGAGCCAGTTTAGTGAAGGACTTACAGGATTGACCACTCAATTTAGGATCTGTCCGACTCCGAGGCCCTCTGTGTATCTTGTTAGCACTATTTTTCTACAGTGGTGTTCGGCTAATCCATCCACTAACCTGCCTTACCCTTAGGTAAGCAGTACGGATTTGTATCAGGTTTACTCCCCTAGACAGGTTGCCAACCAAGGCTGACGAGTCCCATCCACCCGGATTTGTATAAGGTTGTCTCCCCTAGATGAGTTGCCGACCAAGGCTAACGAGTCCCATCCACCCGAGCGTAAAATTGTTTATTGGGAAGTACTGCACCTATAGGGCATTCAGTAAAAGTGCTATGTCACACCGATGGTACACACACACGCACACACACACACACACACACACACACACACAATACGAGCCTAAAAAGCTCAACTCCTGTATACTACAAATAGGTAAATACACACACACACACACACACACACATAGGTAAATGCAAATAGGTAAATACACACACACACACACACACACACACACACACACACACACACACACACACACACACACCGACTAACGCCTTACACAACCCCAGGAATGTCGCTGGAAAGTTATGTTAATCAACCCTTTAATGTCAACGATGCAATGTTTCTAAAATATTATATTGGTCAAGGGCGGGACATTAACCCTTTCAGTACTGGTGACATCTATTCCATTCTATTCTGGACAGTTTTAGACGATGTTATTCAGCATAGGAAGGATCTGTGGTCGCTATAGAAGGATGAATAGAGATATTCCGTGGCCTTTTAATGGTTAGAGGTACTTCCTAAACTTAAGGGGAGATTTCCACTTGAGGGAGTTTTTTCTTGACTCCTTTCTCCCTCATGTTTAGCCCCATTGCTTTTGAGATTTTAAGACGTTCGCCCCATTAGTTTGGCAATTTTAAGACCTTTCACCCAATTTATGTCACTTTTAAGACCTTTCGTCCCATTTAGGTGTAATTTTTTTCCTGGCGAGCGATAGCGAGCCTGCAATTTAAGAGGAATCGGCCTTCGGCCGGGACATTTTTCTACCGAAAAATGTACAAATTTATCTTGAAAGGGGGTCAAGGGGGTGTAATTTCAAGCTTGATGGAAGTCTAGAGACCAAACTAAAAACCTCCCCGTAACTAAATCCTCTAATAGTTGACGGAATCTAATGAAACGCACGTTGCAGGAATTAATGGTTAACCCTTTCAAGATCCAATACGCATTTATATTCTGTTTTCCGGCTATGATGTTACGCAGATTAGGAAGGGTATACGGAAGTCAGAGAGGGTTAATCGAGATAGTCTTTGCCCATATGCTTACCACAGATCCTTTTTAAACTGTATACCTGCATCGTTTAATGTTAGCCAGAATAAACCATCACAGTCGTCAAAGGGTTAACCCCCTTCTGTACGAGCACCGTCCTTTTAACTATATCCTGGCTACTATTAGACGATTTGATTCAGTTTAAAAAGGGTGCCCAGCAATTATCAGGCTTCCAACTATCTCACTTAACCCTTTGTACTACCACAGATCCTTCTTAAACTGTGCAAAATAGTCTAAATGTAGCAAACTATCTCACTTAACCCTTTGTACTACCTCAGATCCTTCTTAAACTCACAAAATAGTCTAAATGTAGCAAACTATCTCATTTAACCCTTTGTACTACCACAGATCCTTCTTAAACTCACAAAATAGTCTAAATGTAGCAAACTATCTCATTTAACCCTTTGTACTACCTCAGATCCTTCTTAAACTCACAAAATAGTCTAAATGTAGCAAACTATCTCATTTAACCTTTGAGCTACCACAGGGTATTCTCTTCTCTCTCTGCAAAATCGTCCGTAATATATCTAGAATACTGTATATATATGTCATCAAAAGGTTAATAAACACAGAATAACAGTGACTATATGTAAGGCTACGTACACAATAAGTGATACTCTTAAACTTGAACTTGAACGAGAACTTGTAATCGCAAAGCATTCACTCCACCTTAATTATTATTCTATTGAGCCCAGCAAGCAAACCCCCCCCCCCCCCCCCCCACTCAACCCAGCTCTAGAAATAAGTAAAAGTAAATACTGACCTTCCACTTACCCAACGAGTCCGCCCAGGGTTCGAATCCCGGCTAAAACAAAAAAGCCCAGAACCAAATCTCCTCCCACAAAAACCGCCCCTATCATGTAGCCTACCTAGCTGGGCCCCGACCTTGGGCTCAACGTGCGGACTCTTCCTTGTATTAGAGAGAATGGGGTAAAAGAGAGTGTTCATCTTATTTATTGATTAAAATGTAAAACTGGAAAAAAAAAAACTGGGACGATACAAGATAAAGGTAAAATAACTTATCAAAATCGCTTTGTGTGGAAATAACGCTTACTAAAATAAAACGTATGAAATAAAACAACACAGTCCACTACAATATACAACACAATACTGTCATACTTTCCTAGAGCATCATTCGGTAAACTTACGACGTCGCAGGTACAGAAGGGGTTAATTCTAAATGACCAATAATAATATACATCCCCGTTCTGTGATAAATGGGGTCTCCAAAATGGCTTCTAATGTAATAGATGGCCCTTCCCTTTAACCACAGGGTCTCGAGCATCTCCCCGTGCCCCCCTTTCCGCGTGTGTAGCCCTCATGTTGTGGCCCCTTACCTTACCTTTACCTTTGGATACCTTTGGATGTGTTCACCGCTCCTCTAGCGGTACCAAGGAGCGCGACGCCCCTCGTTATGGGTGGTGATTTGGTGCAGTAGACTGTTTGAAGCGACAGCTCGCTCCCTTGTGAGGATGGGCTCGTCTGGCACTTTTTGCAGTTCGACATCTAGGGCTCTCTTGAAGTTGTCTAACGAGATGTCCCTCATGTCTCTTACTCGCCGTGGGAGTTTGTTGAAGAGACGTGGGCCTCTGTGTGATAGCCAGCCCTCTCGCAGAGAGCCCATAGCACCCCTGTTATTCACCCTTGTTACTTCATGCTTCAGACTGTCCTGGGAGATTACATGTATTAGCTTCCTACTTCCTCATTCTTAAGGGGAGGTCTTTAGTTTGTTCCTTAGACCTCCATCAAGCTTATAATTACAGTCCCTAGACCCCTTTTCAAGATAAATTTGTACATTTTTCGGTAGAAAAATTTCCAGGCCGAAGGCCGGTTCCTCTTAAATTACAGACTCGCTATCGCTCGTCAGGCAAAAATCGACAGCTAAAAGGCACGCAAGGTCTTCAAATTGACATAAATAGGGCGAAAGTTCTTAAAATCGCCAAACTAATGGGGCGAACGTCTTAAAATCTCAAAAACAATGGGGCTAAACATGAGGGAGAAAGGGGTCAAGAAAAAAGTCCCTCAAGTGGAAATCTCCCCTTAAGTGGGCAGGTAGTTGATTTTTTTGGACCTCCTTCTCCCTCATGCTTAGCCCTCTATGTACCGAGGACATCCTTTTCCATTATCATAATAATCAAGATGGGGCCATGACAATTTACCGCCATCTGGACACAAACCGACTATAGTACCGTTAGTTAATGGCCCTACACCCTTCCTGGTTGTAGATACTGTTAAGGGGAGGTATTTACTTTGTTCCCTAGACCTCCATCAAGCTAAACATTATACCCCCTTGAGTCCCTTTCAAGATAAATTTGTACATTTTTCGGTAGAAAAATGTCCTGGCCGAAGGCCGGTTCCTCTTAAATTACAGGCTCGCTATCGCTCGCCAGGATAAAATCGACACCTGAATGGCACGAAAGGTCTTATTATGGGGTGAAAGTTCTTAAAATCGCTAAACTAATGGGGCAAACGTTTTATAATATCAAAAGCAATGGGGCTAAACATGAGGGAGAAAGGGGTCAAGAAAAAAATCCCTCAAGTGGAGATCTCCCCTTATGGTGGGTTCACACATTCACGTATATTGCTCCCGTCAGCTCCCGTCTGTTGTAAACGAAGGTATATTGGTAGTTGGCAACCGATTACGTAAAACGTAATGGCATAATACGCAAAACTTTAATGAAATTACGGCCAGTCGGGGGGTACTCTCGCATGGCGCGAGTAGAAACGAGTAGCCCACGTGGGTCGGGAATGTTGTGGGTGCGGCCAAGGCCGCGCGGTTGCTGATTCGAGTCGAATCAGGAACGTGGCTCGCCCTCACGTATGTCAAAAGACGGGGAAACTTACGACCGACCAGGCCACCACGGTCGTCTGACCAGAGCATCCTCGTCGGACGTAGCAGCTACCACGTGAGACGAGAGCTGCTCTCGTCAAATCGTAGAAAGTTCCAGTCGAACGTGGAAGTATACGTTAGTTAGGCCGCATCTGGCAGAACCGCCGCACTGCGGGGGGAAGACGCAGCATCGTTGTACGAGGGGACAACGGGACCAGCGAGGGACCCTCCAGTCACACCTCTCACCACACCGGAGCAGCAACCAACAAGCCAACCCTGCCACCCTCTGCACCCTGCCGAAAACAAATCGTAGCAGCGAAACGACTGCACCTATGGCTTTCATATTTTTACCACATGTACCTTACCCTTTAGGCTACCCACCACAAAAATCCCAAATCCCTCCTCCCACCCACTCGCTGACTGTCGGTCCCGTCAGAAGGAAAAAAAAAGGAAAATCTGTGGCGGCGAAACGACTGCACCAATCGGTTCCATATTTGTGTGACAAGTCTCTTACCCTTCTGCCTTCCTCCCACCACACCCCAACCTCCTCCCACCACCCACTTCTAGCGTATCCGTACGAAGAAAAGGAAAAAAAAGGAAAATCTGTGGCGGCGAAACGACTGCACCAATCGGTTCCATATTTGTGTGACAAGTCTCTTACCCTTCTGCCTTCTCCCCACCACACCCCCAACCTCCTCCCACCACCCACTTCTAGCGTATCCGTACGAAGGAAAGGAAAAAAAGGAAAATCCGTGGTGGCGAAACTACCTCACCAATCGGCTTCATATGTGTAACACAAGTCAATTACCCTTCTACCTTCCCCCAACCAACCCCAAAACCACCCTCCCACCCATACATTCCGATACCATAAAAGACTCTGTAGTCTATAGTGTCTTTTCAGCTAATTTTGGGACCATCGGGGACCTGATTTCTGGCGAGGGGAGTGTTTTTTTTACCATTTCTCTCCCAACTTAATAGATTTAGCCCCAAAAATAAAAAAAATATGGCACTGGCAGAAGCACACCGTCAAAATTGGCTGGCACTCAGCGGGTTACTCCTCCAGGATGAATTCCTCGATGTTACTCCTCCAGGATGAATTCCTCGATGTTGTTCATGGTGCCATGAAGGACTGGGAATGGGAATGGTGTGGCCATTCCTGCCCTTTTGTAGTTCCCAGATTCCAACCCAGACCTACGTGGTTGACAAAGACTGTCTTTGTCTGTGTTTGGTCAGACGGGGTGTGCCTACGATTGGCCAGAACCGGTCCAGGTACGACCTAACAAATCCCAAGACATGCGGCCTCATCTACGCCGGTCTTGAGGGGGCGTGGCATGGGCGTGGCCTGTGTTCCCGCAAATCGTGCAGCCCATGAGGTCGAACGGGGCTATGCTTACGCACGTCGCAAACAGCAAACACGTACGTAGTTCAATACGACTCCATTACGTCTGACGTAACACTGGCCCCGTTACGTTACGCTAAGTCTGTCGGGAAGTGCAATAGACGTGGAAGAACGGGCGTTCAACGGCAGAAACTACTCGCGTCTTTACATAAATTGGCGATACGCCGGACGGGAGCAATATACGTGAATGTGTGACCCCACCATTAACCCTTTGAGTACCAGCGACGTGGGTTATATTCTATTCTAGCTATATTGAGACGATATTAGGCAGCTTAGGAAGGACCTCTAGCAATAATAAGGCTTCAAACTATCTCAACCCACCCTTTTAACTACCACAGATCCTTCCTAAGCTGTATAATATCGTCTAAATACAGCTACAATACAATATAATACACGTAGCTGGTACTCGAAGGGTTAAGGAGGGTTTCTGGTTCTCCTTCTCCCTCATGTTTAGCCCCATTAGTTTGGACATCATCAGTCGTTCGCCCCATTAGTTTGGACATTATTAGTCGTTCGCCCCATTAGTTTGGACATTATTAGTCGTTCGCCCCAGTATTTTGGCGATATTAAGACCTTTCATCACATTGAAGCCTGTAATCTAGGAGGAACCGAACTTAGGCCGAAACAAATTAATATCGAAGGGGGTCTTGGGGGTGTTTTCTTAAGGTTGATAATGGTTTAGGGAACAAAGTTATAAAAAAAAAAAAAAACACTTCCTTATCTTACCGCTAACCGATATATCTTCCTGTTTATTGACTTACAGGTAGAGTCACCAAACCACTTGCAGGTGTATCGACCATTTATACTTTCAGGGTTACAGAGCCCATGTGAATTATTGAACACACACACACACACACACACACACACACACATCTGAATTCCACATACCCTTCCCAACATGAATAATACACTCCTCTAATAATAGTCCAATAAAACATATAATGTGTCATCGTTTCTTCAAAGGGTTATACATGTGTTTGGTAATGAGAATCAAATCAGTTAAGGGAGCCCACCTCGGGTTTTTGTTGTTGTTATCTTTCTCTCCCTCTCTCTTTGGCTTGTATCCAATCGGCCCCATTCATCCTACTGTTTTAAGACGCTTACCCCCATCCTGGTGTCAATATTTTCCTGGCGAGCGGTAGCGAGCCAGCATATATATATTTTTGTTTTGACAGCAAGCTAAATTTGTAAATTTTCGATAGAAAAATGTCTCCGGCGTAGCCAGATTTCTCCATACAATGCTGGGTCGCTATCGCTCGCCAGGAAGAAATCGACACCTGGATGGGGATAAACGTCTTAAAACAGTTGGCTGAATGGGGCCGAATGGATACAAGCCAGAGAAGGAGAGAAAGATTAAAAAAAAGCCGGTGACCCCCCCCCTCAAAAGGTTATAGGTGTGTTCGGTAATGAATATCAAATCAGCGAATTATTATGTGTTCGGATTCATACTCGGGGAGATTTCCACTTGAGGGATTTTTTTCTGGACCCCTTTCTCCCTCATGTTTAGCCCCATACTGCTTTTGAGATTATAAGACATTCGCCCGATTAGAATGGCGATTTTAAGAACTTTCACCCCATTGCTGTCAATTTTAAGACCTTTCGGGCCATTTAAGTGTCGATTATTTCGTGGTGAGCGATAGCGAGCCTGTAATTTAAAAGGGACCGGCCTCTGGCCGGGAAAGTTTTCTACCGAAAAATGTACATATTTATCTCTAAGAGGGTTCAAGGGGGTTTATATTTAAGCTTGATGGAGGTCTAGGGAACAAGCTAAAAAAACTCCTCTTAATTTATGCACACTTACATTTTAGAGTGCAGGAAGTAGCTCATAAGATACCTGTTTTTGTACAGTCGGCCAAGTAAGTGATGTCGCGGCACCAAGTATATTATTTCGATCAATATTTGGTATCAGCACTATCTAAGCATTATGTCTGGGGGAGTTAATTCATCGCTTCGAGTGAGATAGACTAACATACTCCTATCTTTACTACACACCCTATGCAACATCTGACGGACATTAATACAGCAAATTGGTATCAGCACTATCTAAGCATTAATTCATCGTTTCGAGTGAGATATACAAACATGTTCCTATCTTGACAAACCCTATGCAACATCTGACAGACATTAATACAGCAGCACACAGCGAGCAACACGTAATGACACCGGAGACACGACTTATTTGGCCAACCGTACCACCTAATATCATGGGTAAAAAAAAAAATAATAATAAAAAAAAAAAATGATTACGAGTTGTGGTGGTGAGAAATGATTACGAGTTGTGGTGGTGAGAAATGATTACGAGTTGTGGTGGTGAGAAATGATTACGAGTTGTGGTGGTGAGAAATGATGACTTGGAGAAATAATACGTGTTTCGGCTTGGAATTTTGGAGGTTCATGTTTTTGTTCTCGATCTTGATAAATAGTGCAAAAAGTGATATTGTACCGCGAGACCCTTGTGCCGTTTGGAGGCTAGTTTTTTTGTTATGCTTTTTTTTTGCCCAAGTGTGTTTGTTTGTTTGTTTATTTGTTCACTGTAATATCCGCGTGTGCATAATTGACCACTTGCGAGTTTCGGGCTATAAGGAAGTTGGAGCTGTAGACATCGATATTTATCAAAATTACCAGTTGAAATGCGGTTGTAGTACACTCGGTCCAAAAAGTATCTGCACCCCTTCGCTGATTATCTGGTGTGTACAGATCGGTAATATAGGTCGTAGGTCGAAGGTAGTAGGTCTTATGTAGTATAGATAGGGAGTAGTATAGATGGGTATAGCTGTAGGTAGAGATGCCAACCCTACCGAGCTGTGCACATCAGATAATCAGCGTAGGGGTGCAGATACTTTTTGGACCGAGTGTACATTTACAACGACATAAAACCAAATTAATCATACTTTCTATCCATCAGAAACCTACGTTAATATTGTATATAAACTTAACCCCTTCTGTACCGGCGACGTCTTTTTTATGTTGTTTTTGCTATATTTAGACGATTTTGTGCAGTTTAAGAAGGATCTGTGGTAGTCAATAGGGTTGATTGAGATAGTTCGAAGCCTGTTGATTGTTGGAGACCCCTTTTAAGTTGAATAAAATCGTTCACTGGTAGGCAGAATAAATAAAGTTTAAGGACCGGTACAAGGAAGGGTTAATGTCCACGTTTACGGCTCCAACTTCCTTATGACCTCAAACTTGCATAGCCTTTTCCATGTACATCATCCAGTGACCCTGATTTTGTGTTTGTTTTATTCTTACACCGAGGCATTTCCTTTTAACATTACTTTCACTTTTACAACTGCTAAGGGGGTAGTGGTGATTTGTATGTCTATTTACCTCTCTCTCTCTCTCTCTCTCTCTCTCTCTCTCTCTCTCTCTCTCTTTCTCTCTCTCTCTCTTTCTCTCTCTCTCCCTCTCTCTCTCTCTCTCTTTTTGCTCTCTCTCTCTCTCTCTCTCTTTTTGTTATCTCTCTCTCTCTCTCTCTCTCTCTCTCTCTCTCTCTCTCTCTATATATATATATATATATATATATATATATAATTATATAACCCAGCTTTCACTTTCAGCCACAGATAACCTCCAATAGTTTCTTCTTCAGTTGTTCACTCTTGTGGTATTTCCTCCCACCACCACTTCCTTAACCAGGTATCACACGAGAGCTTTCATAGTCAACATTCGATGATCAAAAAATTTCTGGTAACATTTATGGAATATTTTGCACTGGTATCGGAAACTAGACTGATGATAGACGAATTTAGTTAACCGAAATATATTAAATGTTGACCTAAGCTGCCAGACCAGTGTTGAGGATAAATGTTGAGGGAAAAAGCGCTCGTGTGATACCGGCTTTAAGGGGGAATGCTCGTATTTATTGGCTCATTTATTTTTCACCGTAGACCTCCATCAAGCTTATTAAAAACACTCGCCCAAGACTCTCCTTCAAGATGATTTTGCACAGTTTTCGGTAGTCTTAAATATTACTTATTTAAGATGCATTGTTTAATCAACAAAATAACAGATTGTTTTATTTACTTTAAAAGAACAGAATATGGGTCAGGCTAGTAATTGAGTTAAAAAGAAAAGTGTATATGTTGTACAAGGCCTCAAGAGTTCCTGGTTTACTGAACTTATTATATTATTTGACACTATATATATATATATACAGTATATATATACAGGTATATATATATATATATACAGTATATATATATATATATATATATATATATATATATATTATATACAGTATAAATATATATTATATATATATATATATATATATTATATAGATATATTATTATATATAAATATATACATATATATATATACATTATACAGTATATATACTGTATACATATATATATATATATAATATATATATATATATATATATATATATAATATATATATATATATATATATATATTATATACAGTATATATATATATATCCAGTATATATATCTGAATCTGGCCTTAATTCTAGTATCTTCACCTTTAACATTAATTCTCTGTGTTGGCTGACATAAATATTGTCCTCTTGCAACACTGATATATCCTGAAGGCAAGAAGAAAATGGTATAATGCTAATTTGACTAATGATGTGATTGTGATGATGAGTATGATGGTGGTGGTGATGGTGGTGATAGTGATGAGTATGATGTTGATGGTGATAATGAAAAATGATAATGATGGTGATGACGATGATGATGATGATGGTGATGATGATGATGAAAATGATGTTGTGATGGATGTTGTTGTTGTCATTATTCAGTATATCCTTTTTCAATTTACAAACTTTTCATCTTTATTTGTTTATATATATATATTTTTCAGCTTGTATCTGAGTTTTTAGCGAAAATTATATGTGTTTCTATAACATGCTCTTTGACACAGCCGTTTAGTTATTTAGTATTGTATTTTCCATTCAGAAATAAGGATGAACGGGTATATTAGCTTAATTCAAGTAAATAATACGATGAACAAATACAACAAAAAATCACCTTGTTCATCCGGGTTAGCAAAAAAATTCAAAAAATTAACGTAAACATTAAATAATAAACGGAATATTATTGTTCGTTTATGTTTCTATTTACTAAAGGGCTTGTTCTACCTTGATCTGGTAACCCCTATTGCCAAACATAGGTGATATGATTTAACCCCTTCTGTACCGGCGACGTCTATTTAATTTTATGTTAGCTATATTTATTAGATATTTATTAGATATTTATTAGATATTGCGAAGTTGAAGAAGGATCTGTGGCACTAAAAAGGGTTAAGTAAGATAGTTCGAAGCCTGGTAATTGCTGGAGGCCCTTTCTAAACTGCATAAGATCGTCTAATAGTTGCTAGACTATAATGAAAATATGTCATCGGTACTGAAGGGGTTAAGGTAATAAGTATAGTCTCTCTCTCTCTCTCTCTTAGTAAACCAATCAACCCGCAGGCACAGTCATCAGGTACACATGCTACTAGCCTGGCACGCACACACAACATCACATACATACGCACTCGCAAGATCACATACCCAGAAAAACACACACACATACATTCTTTAGACAAACAAGGGCTCATACACAAATACACACACGTTCTCTAACACACACTCACAAACACACACACACGCGCGCGCACGGACACCCGTTTTCATACGCACGTTCTCACGCACATACACCCACACCCGTTCTCATACACACACACACATACACACACACACACAATCACACACACACTGTCATACACTTTGAAATGTTCTCGAGGAATCAGTAACTCTAAGTAATCCTTCCTATGTTGCATGAAATTGTTTATAGGTAGCCAGAATAAACAAAAAATAGCCCAATTGAACGGGTTAACACTTTGAAGATTGTGATGCATTTTGACAGTCGATTCTGGCTATCATTAGGCGATATTATACAGTTTAAGAAGGGTCTGTGCGAATTATAATGGTGAAGACTATCTCAATTAACCCTCTGACTTACCTATAGCATTCCTAATCTGAATAAAATCGTCTAACAATAGCCAGAAAACAAAATAAATGCGTTTTGGATCTTTGGATCTTGAGAGGGTTTAGTTGATAATCATCTTAATAAAACACCATATTCCCTTTCCGCGCACGAGGCATGGACTAGCACTTTACCGAGGACACCAAGGATGACAAAGGAAAGCTGACAACAAAGACACTATGTCGAGACTCCTTGTACAGTCATTCAAAAAAGGTTGTGGTCCTCTCCCTCTCTTAACCCTTTGACGCATTCTGATAGTTCATTCTGGCTGTCAATAGACGATTTTGTACAATTTAGGAAAGATTTGTGGGAATTGTAAGGGTAAAGACTATCTCATTTAACCCTCTGACTTCAATATACTCTTCCTAATCTGATAACCCAGGTTCGAATCCCGGTGGATCACATACGTGCTTTCATTAATTTCGTTGGAGGTGTTTGGTGTTGTGGTGAAATTAATAAGAATATAGATTAATCAGAAAACGGAAAATAAATGGGTCATTGGATCTTCTATAAGGGTTAACTCTGCAAGTCAATCCATGTTACCTGGTTTACGAAGGCAATTTGATATGCAGTAAATATAAAACCATGTATTTAATTATAAAGCTAATCAATACAAGTATAAGTTATTTTTTTATTTTTTTTTATTTTTTTTATTAATGTATTTATTTATTTTTATTTTATTTTATTTATTTATTTATTTATTTTTATTTTATTTATTCATTTACTTTTTTTACTTTTTTTATTTTTTATTTTTTTTATTTTTTTTTATTCATTCATTTATTTTTTTTATTTTTTTTTTTTTATATATTTTTGTTTGCATAAATTAACACATGAGAGGTCCACGAACTTCTGCGAGTGTCTGTAAGCTCACCTATTATGCACGGTACATCGATATCCCGACAGGGTTCGGTACGGTTGGCCAAATAAGTCATGTCACCGATGTCATTACGTTTTGGCTCTCTGTATGTGGTGTATTAATGTCTGTCAGATGTTGAAGAAGGTGTGTCAAGATAGGGTGCATGTGTGTATATCTCACTCGCAACGATAAATTAAGGCTTAGATAGTGCTTATACCAATTATTGATCGGAACATAGACTTGGTGCTGCGACATCACTTATTTGGCCGACAATCCATTAACTCGGTCCTGTGAAAAATTTCTAAGCTCTATCATGGAATCGCCGAGTAGTATATGAGAGTTACGGGAATTTAAAGGGAGATGGGTTGTGTTTCTGGTCCATTTAATTACTGGTAGTACATCCTAGCGTGTTTCACATGCTCACACTCAGTCGGGGGACACCTCGATGACGTATACAGACATAATTCATATTTGTTCACCAACCAACTTTACTTATAAACTCAATTAATGAAATCAACAAATACATGTGGCACTCCAAGGACTCGAACCTAGGACACTCACACCGAAAATCAGTGCATTTATGCATTACGCTATCAAGACAGTTAATAACATACACAACAAAGCCATTCCAACAGCTTCCTCTATCTACAACACCCCTTATCTGCTATCTACACTTCCCAGCCGTATGGTTTTAGTGTACGGTCGCGCTAATAAGTCATGTTCCAGCTGTCATTACGTTTGTCTCGCTCGCTGCTGTATTAATATCTGTCAGATGTTGAATAGGGTGGGTAAGTGTAGGAACATGTTTGTGTATTTCACTCGATATGAAGAAATTAAGCTTAGATATTGCTGATACCAATTATTGATCAAAACATAGTGCCGAGACATCACTTATTAGCGCGACTGAACTGTCTATGGCGTAATGGGACTCCAGATGTAAGAGATAGCCAGAACAAAAGAGAACTCCTCATCTCCAAGCCACCTCCATAAATTACCAGCCAGATTTTCCCTCCCGTCTCACCTTTCTGACAGTTTGATTGGAGGGATGGGTGGGTGGGGGAGAGCCAGATGAGGAGGGGGGGGGGGGGGCTTTCTCTCGCTAAAATAGGTTAAGGAGGATCAAGGAATAGATTGTTTGATTGCATTGCTCTCTCATTGTCATTCCTTTGTACATGTACACATACATACACTAATTGTAAAATGTGTATTTCAGCTCATGAGGCTGCCATTCTTTAATAAACCGTTTATTATTATTATCATTATCATTATTATTATTATTATTATTATTATTACACACATGAATATAATATACACATACTTAATACAGTACACACAATTACAGAAACATTTACGGATATAACACAAGCACTCTCCCCCTCCTCCCTTCTCTCTCTCACTCTCACACACACACACACACTCTCTCTCTCTCTCTCTATGTCTTTGCTATCCTTTCCTTCCACTGTCCCTTACTCTCGGGTTAGCTATCTCTACTATAGAATCAAGTCATGACCACCTCGTTTGGATCGTAAGGTATGTGTGGTCAGTGTATATATGTAAATCTATGTACATTTCTCTCTCTCCCAATAAACCGCCGATTCAGAGCAGGAATATTGCTTTTATATCATTGCATCATCCCAGGCAGACAAGCATTGGAATCTGCGGCTTTTGATCTGGTACTGAGAACTGCTTGTAAAGAGAGAGAGAGAGAGAGAGAGAGAGAGAGAGAGAGAGAGGGAGGGAGGGATAAATCAAGCAATATGTTTAAAGGCTTACATGTTCGTAGTTATTTCATTCACAGTGTTTACCGGTACCGTCCTTTTAACTTTACGTCCGTGTTATTATATTCTGGCAACCATTAGCCTATTTTACTTAATTTAAGACGGACCCTCTAGTAATTAAAACATCTCCAAGCCTCTCATTTATCCCTTTTTAACTCCCACAGATCGTTCTTAAGCTGCCAAAATCGTGTAAATATAGCTGAAACCAATTAAAAACTCGTCACCGATACTGAAAGGGATAAATAATAATAATAATAATAATAATAATAAATACCACTTCTAGCCTGGACGAGGAATACAAAAAATACTATGAGAAACAAAATAGAAATAGGAAAACAAAGGAAGACATTCACGCATTTTCGATCACATTTGCACTTTTTGTTCCCGTTTTGGAATAGCAATGATGCAGACTAGGCTATACAATTGAACATAATATTAGCGTAGCTCTACCAAGGGACTAGAATTTTGGCAGAGAGGCTCCAGTCCTGACGTTATTCTTGACTTGCAGTGTGCTGGCTTAATAATCCAATAGGGTTGATAGCCTCTGAAGTCCTATTTTAACTAACGTAGCCTGGTCAAGCTTGCCCCGACGCCTTCATCTCCTACTACGGCTCATTTCCTCACCACTTTACTACTTCCTGTGTCCCAACTCTAGTATTCGAGGCATTGAAGCTGTAGACATCGATATTTAGCACAATTACCAGAGCATATACAGTTGTAATGCCTTTATAAATACATAAAACCAAACTAAATATA
Source organism: Paralithodes platypus (assembly GCA_032716605.1). Classification (NCBI taxonomy): domain Eukaryota; kingdom Metazoa; phylum Arthropoda; class Malacostraca; order Decapoda; family Lithodidae; genus Paralithodes; species Paralithodes platypus. Next base: position 28,893,307 of record CM064542.1, on the reverse strand, counting down.
TGTTCTATCCATCAGAAGCCTACATTACCATTGCATTTCTGTTAATATCAATGTTTACAGCTCCTACTTCCTTATAGCCTGAAACTAGCAAGTGGTCAATTGCTGGAGGCTCATTTTAAACTTAATATAATCGTCTAGTAGTAGCCAGAATAAAGCTTAAAGGATGGCATCGGTACTAAAGGGGTTAACATTAGCACAAACAATAGTAAGTATTTAAGCTTAAACGTAAATTGCGGTACAGTAAAAGGAGGCTCGTTGAAATATGTTGCAGATACCCCTGTGAGTCGGCTACTCTAGTTTACTATGCTTCTATGGGTAGACGTTGGCAGTGGTACCAACCAAACAGTCTCTGCAAGTGCTAAATATTAACTACTTTCTCCATACTACCGACTTCATCAACTTATTTATAATAATTAAATACATATATAAGGATTGTCATTAAAGAATACTGGGAGCAAGATTATAAAGAGTATATAATATGATGCAAGTCGCTTTGACAATGTTGGTACGCTTGACACATCTCGCCATTGCGCGCAAACTCGTGTAGTGACTTGGCGTTGTGTGTGATTCGTCTCATCATTTCGCGTGTATTATTCGTGCCAGACTGACTATTCGGGGCCTCTGAATGTCCCATAATATCCGAGAATATACCGTGATGCTCGTGTGTACTTGTGGATCGTAGAAACACTGTGTAAGATGAGATAAACGAGGTACATCCGAGCACGTCATTGCCAGTAAAGTAAGGTAAGTTATCCCTAAATTATTTTTCTTTGGTTGCCTCATCCACACGTTGTCAACCGTATATATAACTCCTTCAAGATTATGACGCATTTGGACAATACATTCTGGCTCTCATTAGACGATTTTATACAGCTTAGGAATGATATGCGGGAGTTAAAAGGGTAATGTGAGTAGCGTCCGCCGTCAGGGCAAAAGCCAACACAGCCCTGGGGTTCCTGCGCAGGAGATGCAACGCAGAACTGCGCAGGTGCAACGCAGACATCCAAATTTTAGGCCTAGCTTTTAAAACGCTAGTTCGACCACACAATCACATTGAATACTGCGACACCGTCTGGGATCCATACACTCACAACAACATTAGTACATTAGAAGCCATACAAAATAAGGCAGCAAGATGGATCAGACGAGATTACAGACACACTACATTGGTCACTTTGCTCAAACAAGACAATAAATTAGACACACTTGCAACAAATGCTATACAAAATCACAAACAATCTACTAGACATAGACACATATTTACACCCAACAAACATACGATCCACAAGAGGCAGCCACAACCGAAAATACCACACATACCAGGCAAGCACCGAAATATTTGGGTACCGGTACTCATTTTTTCCCCGCAGCATCCAAGAGTGGAATCACCTTCCATCTCATATAGTTAACAGTCCCACTCTTGATAGTTTTAAAGCTAGGATCACCAAACATTTGTTCTTATCATCAGCCTCCCCATTAGCCCGGTAACTCCCCGCACAACCCCCGCATATCATGCTGCCCATGTGCAGCCCTCTGCGGGTCCCCAAGTTAAAGCTGGCTAATCAACTCTGACTTCCATAAGGGTTCCTAATCTGCATCAAATCGTCGAATGATAGCCAGAATAAACTTAAAACGCGTAACTATCCTCAAGGGGTTAACAATTTAATTTCCTTAACATTTCTAATATGATAAATGCTTAAATGTTTAAATAGCCTATTTGTAATATTTTTGTGGCATGAACTGATTATTTATTTGTGCATTTTACCTGAAATATCTTATACACCTTTTTGTTAATCAACACAGTAGTTTTAGAGTACCGTACCGTAAGTATTGTTGAAATATATTTTTGTTTAAGCAATAACCTATGCAAATCCTTACTAGCCTATATACTGTATAGGGATGCTGCGAGTCTTGTATTTTGTTTATCATATCTGGCTTTTTGTTTTGTTTTCGTTGTTCTGTTTTATTTGTTAGGCTTTTGTTTGGGTTAATTGTTCATTATATCAGTCGTTTGTTTTGTTTTCATTGTTCTGTGTGTTTTTTGGTAGAATTTTACTTATGCTGCGCGCACTTTACAGGTACCACCACTGAATTATTTGAGATTTATTTTAGGTTTCCACGCATCCATCAACAACCTACACCCTTGTCTGGTCTGATACTAGTAATAGAACATTATTTAATAACGTTGTTAATGTGGGTTTCGACGAGAATAAAACTGCGTTTGGACCGAAAATCTGAAGTTTACCATCTCTACCAATCGTTGGTTTGTTGACATGACGCTGGACGTTAGTTATGTTTGCTGTTGTTTTATTTTCCCCCGGCTGGCAATATAGGCTATATGATGATGACAATAAGCCTAGGGGGTGAGGGGAACAAAGCCCCCCTCAACACATGTTGTATCCCACAGCCTGAATTATAATTAAACCACCAATATGGGAAATAAGTTAGATGCGCGAAGTACAGGTACCGGGTAGCCTACTAGGCTACCAATGTAAACACAATGATCGACATTACTCCTGGGAACGCAACTTTTCCACTGGGTTATCTTTATATTTCGGCTAATAATATTTAGAGTAGAGCTTCCCATTTCCTTTTTGGGTGTTTCGTATACCAGGAAAGGGTGTAGGTTGGTGTTGGATGCGTGGATACCTAATAAAAGTCTAATACTTGTAAAGTGCGCGCCCCTAAAGTAAAATCGTAAATTTTTTGTTTAATCATATAATTTTTTTTTTTTTTTTTTCGTTCTGTGTTTTATTTATATACCAGGATTCGGTTAAAGTTTGGTAACTAGTGCCGCACTCTCAGAAACAATTCATTAGGGACGATAGGTGCATATAGACTCGCAATAACTTCTCAATACTGTCCGCAGGGAGGCACGCCCATAAAAAAACAAGTAATTTCGTGGACTTTTCTCGGTAAGGGTTGTGGTAACGAGCGTATTACATTACATTACTTTTACGCTCGCGGTAATGTGACTGCTTCTTTCCGAAATTAGGTGAAATTATAGCAGTGGCTCCATTTTAGCATTATTATTATTTTTTTTTTAATTCTCTAGTTCTCCTTCATAGGTCATGTATTTATTTTTTTTTTTCTTTGTACTAAGAATTGGTTCAATTTAGTTTCTTGTCAGCCTAACCAACTAGGTTTGGTTGTTAACCAAACCTAACTTAACCTAGTATAATTTTAAAACGTTAATGCCTCGGCTTTTATAAAACACCATTAAGTAAAGAAATATACACAAATGAACAGAAATAATATTAATACCCAGATCGAGTTGGAGCCACTGCTAGAATTATATCCATAATTATCCCACGGCCAGCTGTTATTTGCCCCCTGCTGGCAATTATATGATAATAACAATAGGTTATGGGGGTGGGGGGGGACAAAGCCCCTCTTCTTCCTATTATTGTATCCCACAGCCGTTGTGGTTAAGATAATCTGACACAACTGATTTTAAGTTGTACCGGTAGGCCTACTATTTATTGTCCATTAGGCTTTATCAGGTTTATTGGATGGTTTTCATTTTTGTTTAATATATATTTATTTATTTATTATTATTATTATTATTATTATTATTATTATTATTATTATATATATACTGTATATAAAACAAAATATATATGTAGCCTACTGTATATAGCCTATATATATTTATTTTGCATTGTAGGCTAATATTTGTTTCCGTTGTTCTGTTGTTTGTCCATACCATTTGTTGTCGTTGTTCTGTCTTTTTGCTTGTTATTCATATTTGTTATCACCAATACATTTACAAATAAACCTAACTAATGAAGTCAATGAAAGTAATGAATACATGTGGTACTCCAAGGACTCGAACCTAGGTTACTCACACCGAAACTCCACCACACTAAGCACTATAGTCTATTCATTGTAAGTAGGCGAGACATCTTGACCTCTAACCTCTGTAACTCAAAAACGATTAGAGTAATCGAGCTACTACTTCTACCATTTGGGAAGAGTCAGGCAAGGAATTGATGTGGAAAGTTACAGCCAATTTGCTCTAGCCTTTTTTGAGGCTACTTGTCTATCTATCTACCTACTTACCTACCTACTTGTCTATCTATCTACCTACCTACCTACCTATCTACCTACTTGTTTATCTATCTACCTAGGCTGCTTACCTACCTACCTACTTGTCTATCTATCTACCTACCTACCTACTTGTCTATCTATCTACCTAGGCTACTTACCTACCTACCTACTTGTCTATCTATCTACCTACCTACCTACCTACCTACCTATCTATCTATCTCACTACCCGCTCTACAGATATTGGGGTATCATGTTCGTCTATGCCTTCCTGTATAATATCATAGAGTCTAATGGTAACCAGAATAGGATGAACATTGCGTCATCGTGGTGAAAGGGTTAACACTATCTGGTGCAACGTCTTGGGGGTTATTATGGCATTTTGTTTAATTATTATTGAGGGTTTTAATTGTGTTTGACATTTTCGAACAATGTGTTTTTAGTTTACCCCCAAGACTTGGAAAAACGCCTCTCCAAATCCCCTTCAAACTAAAAAAACGTCCCCCTAAAAACGTCCCTAGGCGGTGTACCCTTCAAGGTAAATGTGTAAATTTTTCGGTAGAAAAAATTCCCGGCCAAAGGCCGGTTTCTCCCAAATTGTGGGCTTGCTATCGCTCGCCCAGGAAAAATCGACACCTTATTGGGTTGAAGCATCATATAATCGCCAAACTAATGAGATGAATCGTCTTAAAATCTCCAAGATAATGGAGTAAAACTGGGAGGATCTAAATTGGCCCGCCCTGCACCTAAAAGGGTTAATGCATAGAACAAGCACAGTGGCGGTCAAGAGCACGTGAACACCTCTTAACCCTTTCTGTACCGGCGATGTCTTATTTATTTTTTTCTAGCTCTATTTAGACGATTGTTGGTGCAGATTAAGAAGGGTCTGTGGTAGTGACGAAAACGTAAAACTTGCAAAACATTTCGTTGGTGAATGTTGTAAATTATTGCTTGTTAACAAACACTAATATCATTTTAGATTAGAAAAGAGAGCCCTGTTAGTTAAGGAATTATAAAACAAACACAAATAAAACCTTCCGACCGATGAACACTTTTATAATAATTTGTTATATAATTATACAGTACCTGGTAATAACCGTGTAAAAATACAGTACCTGGTAATAACCGTGTAATTATACAGTACCTGGTAATAACCGTGTAATTATACAGTACCTGGTAATAACCGTGTAATTATACAGTACCTGGTAATAACCGTGTAATTATACAGTACCTGGTAATAACCGTGTAATTATACAGTACCTGGTAATAACCGTGTAATTATACAGTACCTGGTAATAACCGTGTAATTATACAGTACCTGGTAATAACCGTGTAATTATACAGTACCTGGTAATAACCGTGTAATTATACAGTACCTGGTAATAACCGTGTAATTATACAGTACCTGGTAATAACCGTGTAATTATACAGTACCTGGTAATAACCGTGTAAAAATACAGTACCTGGTAATAACCGTGTAATTATACAGTACCTGGTAATAACCGTGTAATTATACAGTACCTGGTAATAACCGTGTAATTATACAGTACCTGGTAATAACCGTGTAATATACAGTACCTGGTAATAACCGTGTAATTATACAGTACCTGGTAATAACCGTGTAATTATACAGTACCTGGTAATAACCGTGTAATTATACAGTACCTGGTAATAACCGTGTAATTATACAGTACCTGGTAATAACCGTGTAATTATACAGTACCTGGTAATAACCGTGTAATTATACAGTACCTGGTAATAACCGTGTAATTATACAGTACCTGGTAATAACCGTGTAATTATACAGTACCTGGTAATAACCGTGTAATTATACAGTACCTGGTAATAACCGTGTAATTATACAGTACCTGGTAATAACCGTGTAATTATACAGTACCTGGTAATAACCGTGTAATTATACAGTACCTGGTAATAACCGTGTAATTATACAGTACCTGGTAATAACCGTGTAAAAATACAGGACAAAACTGCACCAAAATTACTCCTCAATTACCACATTTCTTCCTTGATGACTTAGTTTTTTTCCGGTCATACTATATTTAGGAAACCTTATTAATGTGCAAACAGGTGAATTGGTATTTGATTACATATTGCTTAACCCTATTAGTCCATGGGCCAGACCGAATATCGATACCAGAAATTCTACTTAATTTTATTGTGTTTTTTCAAAAGGTCTATGTCTCGGGATCATGATATGGTATGATAGCCCTTGGAGATGAGTAGCTTAGTGGTCGCTATCACCGCTTTAAGTTAACACAACACGTGTGCCTTTCCGGTCAAGATTATGGGGTAGGGGAAACATTAATGGTCTCAGAATCTTTACTTTTCAACTTAGAACAGCAACTGACCACTCAAATTATTTGCAAGTATGTCCTCTACACTACACAACTATCAATATGCAAATAAAGTGGCTGATTAGGTCATCAAAGGTCAAAAGGTCATCGCAAACGAAAGATGCCTAGAACATGAACCCTATCCACAAAATCTTGACTGTTGAAGTGATTTTGCATTCAAAAGCAATTTTGTTGGTGGAATTATTCAGAAGAGAGGTTATATGATACATAATGGAACCCCTAGAGTATCATAATTATTTGATTTACCATTGATAAGCCTAAGGTCCGAGTTACCTTTTTCAGGTGAATGCGCTACTAAGCATTGCATTCCATTATATTTGCGGTTAACCTAGGTTTGGACTTTTTTTACGTTGTATAGTGTGCCTGAATATAAGTGAATGCTCATTTACATAGTAATATTAGAGTGTAGGAAAAATAGTAGACTTTTTGAAGAAAAATTACAATAAGATTTAGTAGAATTTCTGGTACCGAAATGGGCCCTGGCCCATGGACTAATTGCTTTGCGTGACTGAATAAACGTGAATGCTCATCTACATTGTAAGATTAATGTGTAGGAAAAATATTAGACTTTTTAATTTTTTCCAGGTAAATACCTGACATTGATTTCTCTGTTCATACTTGCAGGTACCTGGTGAGGGATTCTTCATGCGACCATGGCTGAGTCAAATGAAAATTCAAGTTGCTCCAATCCTCCACAGCGGGCACGCATGGACTGCCTCATCCATTGTTCTAAAGATGATTCCAAACTTATAACGCCAGAGGACTTTAAATCATGGACTACTTTGTTGAATGCAGATTAAATCAGAAACAATGCTCCAGTCCTTCAAATAGCAAAAGACTTGCCAGAGAGAAAGGTCCCAGAGGTGTACTACCATCGGAAATGTCGCCAGATTTTCACAATGAAGAGGGATCTTGACTCTATTGTTGCAAAGCAAAATGACAGCACTGAAACTATGGGTGACAATACTGCAAGTGCTAGGCAGTTTTCAAGATATACACCAGGTCCTTCTAGAGTATATGAAGCAAGTTGCATATTCTGCCGAAAAGTCTCCAAGTATTTGAGAGATCAAAGATTCAGGGAGCCACTAACACACTGTGCAGATGCGAGAATCAGGGATGCAGCTGTGAAGAAGTTGGATGACAGGATTCAGGGTCTTATAAGTAGAGATCTAGTGTCAGTTGAGGGTCATTATCACATGTCTTGTTATCGTTTTTATATGTTATGTATCACAGGGAGATGCCACAAGCTCTGAAAAAGATGGTGAGTACACTGAAGACAGTTATGATGCACGAGTGAGGCAGGCATTCAATGAACTATTCCAGTATATAAAGAAAGAACTCTTTGTCCACCCTGAAGTCGTAACCATGACTGACTTGTTGTCTAGACTGCTGAAATATCTCCAGGATTTAGGCGTCACTGAGGTCAGAGATTCAATCAAGAAACATATGCGGCAAAAGCTAGAAAATTAGTTTGGAGGATCACTTCATATCATTGCAAGCAACAATGTGGCTAAGTGGACAAAATCATCTTGGCCATGTCGCAATGGATTGATCCATATGTTCTTCATCATAAGATCCATCAAGGCTTGTATGTCCGCTTCATCCTTCTGGATCCTGGTATGTTGCAAATCTGGATGGTTCAGCTTGGAACCACCCAAAGCCCCTCATACCCCTTAGCTGCCGGAGAAAGATGCTTCGGAACTCAGCTGTCAGGTAGAATTTTGTGATGGCTCCATGTTTAAGGCTAAAACCCTTGGTCTCCCCTGGTGTTTGTGTATCTTTATTAACAGTTTTTTCAATGGTCTGGTCCACTGGTATTCTACCAAATAGATTGTTGGATCCCATCCGCACTGAAAAACCTCCATTCATGAAATGCTCATACACTTCTGGGTGATCAAAATGTAGCCGGGACATCTGTGCATAGTATATTGGCAGGTATCTTGCATAGTTATGCCTGTCGTAGGCAAAACACCATGGAATCATTTCACGGATGGAGTTCAGAGCCACTCACCTTCTCGTGATGCTCTCAGGAGTGTCTCTTCCTGGCGATCAATGTTATCCCAGGTGAACACATTGGGATGGATATTTGAAGGTGATGAAACGTTGTCATTTGCTAGTGAAAGTTTCCGAAGGCATATTGCTGTCAATTTCCTCTAACTGTGAGTATGACACACTGTGGCCAAAACGGTTCTAAGTATGTATAAGTTCAGTGTTGCCTGTGAGATATTTCACAGCAAATGGTAGCAGAATGTGTTTCAAGGGCGTTTGTTTGCCATATGTGACAGCGAAGACCTTGTCTTGTCCAAATGAATTAGACAACCTCTTTACCCTCTCAGTTGGATTCATGCATGACACCTCTCCTGAAAGCACAGTGTACATGAACTGACACAGTTAGCCAGGAATATATTTCTTGTCAGTGTCGGGTGGCCATACTTGATTGACCTCTACTTTCTTAATGTCAGCTCTCAATTGCAAGGCAGCTTTGGTTGTGACATCTGCTTCTTTGCAAGATTTCTAAATGTTCAAATCTGTTTTTAGACACTGATTTGTTCTAACTAAATCCTCAATTGACAAGTTATCAGGAAATACAAGGAGTTTCCCTTTGCTGCTTGCAATGATATGAAGTGATTCTCCAAACTAATTTTCCAGCTTTTGCCGCATATGTTTCTTGATTGAATCTCTGACCTCAGTGACGCCTAAATCCTGGAGATATTTCAGCAGTCTAGACAACAAGTTAGTCATGGTTACGACTTCAGGGTGGACAAAGAGTTCTTTCTTCATATACTGGAATAGTTCATTGAATGCCTGCCTCACTAGTGCATCATAACTGTCTTCAGTGTACTCACCATCTTTTTCAGAGCTTGTGGCATCTCCCTGTGATACATAACATATAAGAACGATAACAAGACATGTGATAATGACCCTCAACTGCCACTAGATCTCTACTTATAAGACCCTGAATCCTGTCATCCAACTTCTTCACAGCTGCATCCCTGATTCTCGCATCTGCACAGTGTGTTAGTGGCTCCCTGAATCTTTGATCTCTCAAATACTTGGGAGACGTTTTGGCAGAATATGCAACTTGCTTCATATACTCTAGAAGGACCTGGTGTACATCTTGAAAACTGCCTAGCACTTGCAGTATTGTCACCCCTAGTTTCAGTGCTGTCATTTTGCTTTACATTTTGCTTTGCAACAATAGAGTCACGATCCCTCTTCATTGTGAAAATCTGGCGACATTTCTGATGGTAGTACACCTCTGGGACCTTTCCCTCTGGCAAGTCTTTTGCTATTTGAAGGACTGGAGCATTGTTTCTGATTTAATCTGCATTCAACAAAGTAGTCCATGATTTAAAGTCCTCTGGCGTTATAAGTTTGGAATCATCTTTAGAACAATGGATGAGGCAGTCCATGCGTGCCCGCTGTGGAGGATTGGAGCCACTTAAATTTTCATTTGACTCAGCCATGGTCGCATGAAGAATCCCTCGCCAGGTACCTGCAAGTATGAACAGAGAAATCAGTGTCAGGTATTTACCTGGAAAAAATTAAATAGTCTATTATTTTTCCTACACATTAATCTTGCTATGTAGATGAGCATTCACGTTTATTCAGTCACGCAAAACAATTAGTCCATGGGCCAGGGCCCATTCCGGTACCGGTACCAGAAATTCTACTAAATCTTATTGTAATTTGTATTCAAAAGGTCTACTATTTTTACTACACTCTAATATTACTATGTAAATGAGCATTCACTTATATTCAGGCACACTATACAATGTAAAAAAAAAAAAAAAAAGAGTCCAAACCTAGGTTAACCGCAAATCTAATGGAATGCAATGCTTAGTAGCGCATCCACCTGAAAAAGGTAACTCGGACCTTAGGCTTATCAATGGTAAATCAAATAATTATGATACTCTAGGGGTTCCATTATGTATCATATAACCTCTCTTCTGAACAATTCTACCAACAAAATTGCTTTTGAATGCAAAATCACTTCAACAGTCAAGATTTTGTGGATAGGGATCATGCATGTTCTAGGCATCTTTCATTTGTGATGACTTTTTGACCTTTGATGACCTAATCAGCCACTTTATTTGCATATTGATAGTTGTATTGTGTAGAGGACATACTTGCAAATAATTTGAGTCGTCAGTTGCTGTTCTAAGTTGAAAAGTAAAGATTCTGAGACCATTAATGTTTCCCCTACCCCATAATCTTGACCGGAAAGGCACACGTGTTGTGTTAACTTAAAGCGGTGATAGCGACCACTAAGCTACTCATCTCCAAGTGCTCTATCATACCATATCATGATCCTGAGACATAGACCTTTTGAAAAAACACAATAACATTTAGTAGAATTTCTGGTACCGAAATGTGAAATATCTGGCTCTGGCACATGGACTATATCTGTGCGGCGAATGTCCTGGTACGTCATATGTAACAAATATGTTGGTGCTGCTGATGTCCTCAGACATCTTGTTATTACTGGGTGACATTGACCACTTGCGAGTTTCAGGCTATAAGGAAGTTGGAGCTGTAGGTATTGATATTTAGCAGAATTAACAACTAAAATACGGTCCTAGTACATATACTGTATAAATACATAAAACCAAATTAGACACACTTGCTATCCATCAGGAACCTACATTATTATTGTATTTTTGTTCTATGTCGATGTTTACGGCTCCAACTTCCTGAAACTCGCAAGGGGTCAATTGGTATTACTGAGCCGCTCCGATTGTTACCAGACTAAAATAACACATAACAAAGCCACTCCAACAGCTTATTCTCTCTCCAACACCCCTTCTTACCTCGCTACACTCTTTAGGAAAAGATAGGAAAAGTAGAAAGTAGCTGCGAGGTGCCGTTGTAAAGGCTTATCCCTCAATACCTTCACCTGACCTGAGATAAGATTATAGGCTTCACTCCCATTGTAATATCAGTACAGTATCCTACAAGCCTCAGTAGTGAGAGGGTGTGCGTCCGTTCAAGAGGTGATTTAGAAGCTGAAATTTAAGCATAAACAATTCCACTTCCATGTGTATTTTGTGAGAGCTACATACCAGGTATGAATGTGAGGTTCATTGCCACATGGTATATGAATGAATATACTTGACTTTTATAGGAAGAGTCTAACCTGATTTTTTTAATGGGCATTATCTCGTTTTGCTCGTTCAGATAGTTTTTGTGCTGAGGCGAGTTATATTGAACGAAAATTTTACCACAAACACCCCGCATTGGCTCTCGCTACCCTTTAGAGGTCGCCGCACTGATAGGGTTAATTTGCATCTGTAGAAATATCCAAGCGTATGTGTGTTTTCTGTTTTGTGAATGTGTCGACCCTTTCCTCACTTTCATTGTTGCCAGTCCTTGGATATTTTCACCAGAACCTTGGGATTTCTCACAAGATTTTGTGATAGTACTGTATATTGAAATACCCAAAATCTTGGGATGTTTATAATTCCCACTTTTGGGAAATGCTTGGGCCCCTCCCGCCTCCCTCACTTGCACCGACTGCCGACTGCCGAGGGTTAAGAGTGTGTGTGTGTGTGAGTAAATATTTGGTCCTTAACCCCTTCTATACCGGCAACATCTTTTGTATTTTATAATAGCTACATTTATGCGATTTTACGAAGCTTAGGAAGGAGGATTAATTGAGATTGTCTGAAGCCTTAGAATGAGTAGACGTCCTTCATAAGTTGTACAAAATCGTCTAATAGTTTCCAGAATATAATGAAAAGTACATCACCGGTACAGAAAGGGTTAACCCAATCAGTGTGATGATGCCTTGTCTTCCTTCTGGCTATCATTAGACAATTTTCTTCAGCTTAGGAAGGATCTTATGGAGGATAGAGGTACCGGTAGTGTTTACCCCATTGTGTTCTTGGGGAGGTCTTTCATAATGTGTTTTATTAGGTATATTTACTCTCTCTCTCTCTCTCTCTCTCTCTCTCTCTCTCTCTCTCTCTCTCTCTCTCTCTCTCTCTCTCTCTCTCTCTCTCTCTCTCTCTCTCTCTCTCTCTCTCTCTCTCTCTCTCTCTCTCTCTCTCTCTCTCTCTCTCTCTCTCTCTCTCTCTCTCTCTCTCTCTCTCTCTCTCTCTCTCTCTCTCTCTCTCTCTCTCTCTCTCCTCTCTCTCTCTCTCTCTCTCTCTCTCTCTCTCTCTCTCTCTCTCTCTCTCTCTCTCTCTCTCTCTCTCTCTCTCTCTCTCTCTCTCTCTCTCTCTCTCTCTCTCTCTCTCGACAAAAACAACAAAGGCAAAACAATTCAGAACCGTTGTTAAAATAGTTTCCAATACAAGAATATTAGCCTTTAGAATATAATAGGATACAAAATGGCGTCACTTGGCCCCTCTGTTGCCCGAAGGAGCTCTTGAGATATTTTAAGACCCCTTTCATCATCATAATCTGACATTTACAGTTATTTGGAAATTTCTTTGAAAATGTCTATTGGAAAAACGAATGAGTCTTGAGTATATATCGAGTGTCTTTGTTCATGCTCGCAGACGGGTTTTTCAGGAGTTGGGATAAAAAGTGTGATGTTATTCTGATTAGTTAGTGTGTTTGGATGCAGGGAATATGTTTTGGAATACACACACACATACACATGCATTCATACATACACAAACACACCGACATAAATACATGCAAACGCACACACACACTGACATAAACACATACACACACACACACACTGACATAAACATATACAAACACACACACACACACACACACACACACACACACACACACACACACATACACACACACACACACACACACTGACATAAACATATACAAACACACACACACACACACACACACACACACACACACACACACACACACACACACACACACACACACACACACACACACCTCCCCGTGGCTTAACGGATAGCGCGTCTGGCTCACAACCAGAAGGTCCCGAGTTCGAGACCCGGGCGGGGAAGAGACATTTGGGCAAGTCTCTTAACGGTGTAGCCTCTGTTCACCTAGCAGTATAAATAGGAACCTGGTATAAGTGGACGAAGTTGTGAAGTCCCATCTGGGGTTGGTGATCGGTTACAAGGCGAGATGGGTATCGTACTGGTCAACCTAAGCTACTGGTCAACCTAAGCCTTCGGGTGAGACTGGTACCGTACAGATTAACCCTAAGCCTTCGTTTCCAAATGTCGCCAATTGTCTAAAATACAGACTACACACACATCCACAGCCATTCCAATGATACATAAACACTTAACATGCATTTCACGCAATACATTCCCAGTTAAGGAGGCGCGATAATAATGAGCTTAGCTCGCATTGCGTGGATTTCCCTTGACGAACAAGTGAGTGAATAGCACTCACACACACACACACACACACACACACACACACACACACACACACACACACACACACACACACACACACACACACACTCCTGCCCACGTCCTACTCCCTTGGGAGTATATAGGCGCCCTCGTTAGCTGCCAGGATCAGTCTGTTGATCCATTAGGATAAGATCTAGGTTAAGTCTGTGTATTTTCAGCCCCATTGGCTACCGGCTTGAAATAAACCGATTATTATTATTATTATTATTACACACACACACACACACCCGTACCGGTACAGTGTTTATACGAAGTGTTTATAGCCGAATATATTGGTAATTATGAAAACTCGGCAATAATATGAAGCAGAGACATATTAGTTCCTTATTGTTTCATTCGTTATCGATAAATCAGCTGCTAAACGACTAAAATTTCCGCCAAGTTAATAGAAGTCGAGTATAGTGAAGTTTACCATACTATTTTGTCTGGCGTCACGTTTTCTGTGTTGGTGTGCGGTTCGTCGTTTTTTGTGGCACCGTTTTCTTTGTGGTTTGTATATTCTTTATTTACACTATCTGGTCCGACGTCTTGGGGGGTTATTGTAATATTTTGTGTAATTATCGAAGATTTGGCTTGCTTCTACCTTTTTCGAGTTTGTCCCCTAGGCTAACACAAATGCCTTCCCAGACTTCCTTCAAACTAAATATATGCCCACCGAGTCCCCCATCAAGCTAAATTTGTACATTTTTTCAATATAAAAATGTCCCGAACGAAGACCTATTTCTTGTAAGCTACAGGCTCGCTATCGCTGGCCCAGAAAATAATCGACACTAGTCAAACCAGAACAATGCTGTTTGACTTGAATGAACATTGGAAGGAATACAAGAAAATTACAATTATCATTACTATTATTATTATTATTATTATTATTATTTATTTATGTATTTATTTATATATTTATTTATTTATTTATTTATTTTTTATTTTTTTATTTTTATATATATATATTTTTTTTTTGGGGGGGGGGCATTTTGTCACTTCTAAAGACATACCGGGTAATTCGTTTTAATTATGAATCACAATTGTATCTGTGCATAGGCCTATGCAATACTTGCTAAGGTCTGGCAGCTTCAACATTAAAGGTCCTTAAAGCAAGAGAGAGTCGAAAGATGGAGGGAGTACTTCAGTGAGTTGCTAAATGTAAGGAATAAAGAGCCAGCAAACATAGCTGGATATGGTATGGGAGGGAGAAGAAGAGAAGTAGTGGAGGAGGAGGTGGGGATCAGGAGGTCAGAAGTGTGGGAAGCCATGAAAAGAGTGAAGTTGGGGAAAGCACCAGGAACAGATGGAGTGTGTGGGGAAATGTTGAGATATGGTGGTGAGATAGTGATAGAATGGGTATGGAAAATGTGAAAACTAGCATGGGAGAAGGGGAGTGCACCCGATGACTGGAAGACTGGCATAATAGTCCCCCTATATAAGGGCAAAGGGGAAAGAGGAGTGTGTGGTAACCACCGAGGAATATGTCTTCTAAGCGTAGTAGGGAAGGTATACAGTAGGGTAGTGATTGAGAGAGTGAGAGTGAGAACGGAGAAATGGATAGGCGGCGAGCAGGGAGGTTTTAGGAAGGTAAGAGGATGTGTAGATCAGATTTTTACCCTGAATTGTGTTGTGGAGAAATATCTGGAGAAGAAACAAAAGGTGTATGTTGCCTTTATGGACTTGGAGAAGGCCTATGACAGAGTGGATAGAGAAGGTTTGTGGAAAGTACTTAGAATATACGGAGTAGAGGGCAAATTGCTGAAAGCAGTGAAGAGCATGTATGAGGGTGCAAAGGCGGCAGTACGTGTGGAGAGTGAGCAAAGCGAGTTCTTTGACCTGAATGTTGGTTTGAAACAGGGGTGTGTGATGTCCCCGTGGTTGTTTACTGTATATATGGATGGAGTCATGAAAGAAATACTATCAAGATCAGTGGATGTTGGTGTATCGCTGAAAAGGGAGGGAATTGAGTGGAAGCTACCTATACTGCTGTTTGCGGACGATACAGTTCTGATGAGTGATAATGAATGGGAGTTGCAGGGTCTGGTAAATGAGTTTGGAACAGTGTGCGAAAAACGGAATTTGAAGGTAAATGCGGGGGAAGAGCAAGGTTATGGTCTTCGAAAGGGGTGAAGTCACAGAGTGTGAGGTGAAGCTGAACGGTCAGGCTATGGAGATCGTCAACTCTTTTAAGTATCTGGGCAGTGTGTTGAGTAAAGATGGGACTATGGATGAAGGAGTTCGGGAGAGGGTACAACAGGGGAAGAGGGTTGTAGGAACGCTAAAAGCAGTAACAAGAAATAGGGTGGTCAGTATGGAAGTGAAGAATTCTATGCATGACAGTGTGGTAATCCCGACACTGACTTACGGAAGCGAAGCATGGACGTTGGTTGAGAGACTCAGACCAAGAGTGAGAGCAGTGGAAATGAATTACTTAAGGAGTGCGTGCGGAGTTACATGGAGGGATAGACAGACTAATGAGGAAGTAAGAAGGAGGTGTGGTGTGGAGGTAGATGTGCTGGAAAGTGTGAAAAGGAACAACTTGAGATGGTTCGGCCATATGGAACGTATGGAAAGCGAGAGAATGACTAAGGGTGTACGAGAGCGAGGTGGAGGGACAGATAGGGAGAGGTAGACCGAATGAGAGGTGGAAGGATGGATTGAGGAAGTACATGAACGAAGGCGGTGCTGGTTGGGGGGAGGGGCGTCGACTGACTGGGGACAGAGGTGCATGGGGGCGGTTCGTTCGTGGCCACCCCTTCGGGGATCACGGCGTCAGGCAATAGATAGATAGATAGAAGAAATAAACTATCTAACATAAGCTACTTTCGATCTAGTTTCCGATACCAATGCGAAGAGGGTCTTAAGCCGGAGTCACACGAGCCCCTTTTCGAAAAAAAATAGGGCAATTGCTCTTATGGTTGGGGAAAAGTAAAAAAATTACACCTGCTTTCATAATTCTAGCATTCTCCTAATATAATCTACTCTCAGATCGCCATTATGGCTCCTTAGGGTCGATACCAGTTGAGAAAATGTCCCGAAATAATACAGAAAAAACTTGCTCATGGAAAATGACGGAAAAAAACAAAAAAAAAAAAAAAAAAAAAAAAAAAAAGCGCTCGATTCGGGACACGGTATAAGAGGATTAAGGTAATTGAAGGTAGAGGAAAGGCTTCGATTAGTCTCCTGTTGATATGCTTGTGATCGCCTCGATACTACCCTCATTCTCTCTCTCTCTCCATCTCTAGCCTCGCGTACGCTCTATATCTCCTAGATATAGCGGATCTCTCATCGCTCTCTTCTCTCTGGACGGCCATCTCTCTCTCTTCCTCTCTCTCTAAACTCCGGTCTCTCTCAGGGCTCTATCTCTCTCCTATTCTCTTTGTAATGTGGGCTATGCTTGTTGTGCTTACATATACCTCATTCCATTATTCATACGCAGACGACTTAATCTTTGTATATTAGTCCATTTAATTTTTTCGGGACGCCCCAGCCAGCAATCCCTCAACGACAAACGTATGAGCCATAGTACAGTAAGTTTTGATCTAAATACTTGGAGGTAGTGTAGAGCATATTATAACTTGACGTAAACTTTAATGCTTCAAAAACCCAATTTCTCCATCGATCTACCCGTCAGGATCTCCCAGCGGACTATCCCTTATTCTTCAACAATACAAAAATCAACCCTTCATCTTCTCTCAATATTCTTGGTGTCTCTTTTTCTTCTGCTCTCATTTGGAAGGACCATATTACCAGTCTTGCTAAGGCAGCCTCCCTGAAGCTCGGTGTGCTCAACCGCCTTAGGGGGTTCTTTTCCCCTGCACAGCTCCTTGCTCTGTACTGGGGCATAGTGCGCCCTTGTATTGAGTATTGTTCACATGTGTGGGGAGGTTCCTCTCACACCACTCTCCTAGACAAAGTTGAAAGGAAGGCCTTTCGTATCATTAACTCCCGTCCACTCACCAACTCTCTGCAATCTCTCTCTCTCCGCCGCAATCTTGCATCTCTCTCGCTATTCTATCGCTACTATAATAATCAGTGTTCCTCAGAGCTATCCCAGTGCATACCACCTCCTTTACGTAGGGCACGTGGTACCCGTCTTGCAACTCAATCCCACCCCTACTCTGTGCAACTCTCCAACCCAAGAGTGAAACGTTACTCTCAAACTTTCTTCTACTCAACAGCTGAGCTCTGGAACTCTCTCCCAGAATCAGTCTTTCCCTCTTCCTATGACTTAAATTGCTTCAAACTCCGTGTGTCCAGGCATTTTGGCTCGAACGTCCCTTGATTTTGGCCCTGTCACTCTTTCAACTATGGGGGAGGCACTCGCTATAGGCAGTTATGCCTTTTGCCTCCCTCAATCACATAGAAAAAAAAAAAAAAAAAAAAAAAAATCTCTCTCTCTCTCTCTCTCTCTCTCTCACACACACACACACATTAGGGGAGGTGTGGTGCAATGGTCTTGTCACTGGACTGGTAACCCAATGGTCCCGGGTTCGAATCCCGATGTGTCAATGGAAAGATATAATTGGGATGGAATTTGTGCTGTACCTAGGTATCAGTGCACTACCACAAAGCCCACCGAAACGCCAAATAAATAGGTCCTACCCTCATTGTTTCCTGATTAAATAGCACTGTATGAATATTCCCATATTCAAAATATGCTACAAGGGGACAATGCTTAGTGTGTTAATTGCTCAATAGGTGGGGTTCTGAGAGTGAGGGTCCGAGTCTTGGGGATGAGATAGTGAAACACAAGCGAAGCAGCTTCAGAGATGGGGCTGCTTCGAGCCGTGGGTGGGCAACAAAGCGCCGTGCGTCTGTGAAGGCAAGATGGCGAAGGCTGGTTGCTGCTCTAACTGCTTCGCATGTCTCACTTCCTAGACTGGAACGAGACCTCATGGGCTTCACCGTGTTGAGAGGTAGAATGTACAGGCTCTCAGCCTATGCCCGAGAAGGAGTAGTTGGAATATATATATATATATATATAAAAAAAACACACCTTATAATATTACCACATCTAGAATAATTACAAAAAGACAATGAAATCCAACCTTCATAGCACCATTATTTTATTATCTACCAATCTTTATAAATAGGTTCGTTTGACTAATCTAAGACAACTATTATTATTCTCGTGATAGAGATGAAATGGCAAGACTGATGCAATAATTTAAAGCTTAACCCCATCAGAACGGTGGCGACTTGCTACCTTGCATTCTGGCTTGGGGTAGACGA
The DNA here is from genome assembly GCA_032716605.1 of Paralithodes platypus. Taxonomy (NCBI): domain Eukaryota; kingdom Metazoa; phylum Arthropoda; class Malacostraca; order Decapoda; family Lithodidae; genus Paralithodes; species Paralithodes platypus. The sequence goes on along the minus strand of CM064542.1, from coordinate 28,874,295 downwards.
TGTTATTCAGTTTAGGAAGGGCCTGGGGTTGTCAAAGAGTTAAGATTAGGGAGGGCCTGGGGATGTCAAAGAGTTAAGTTTAGGAAGGGCCTGTGGATATCAAAGAGTTAATTAAGCGTTGACTCTTTGATTTCAGGGCGATCTCTTTAAGGTGAACAAAACTTCTAAGTTAAATCAAATCGTCTAAAGTTTGCCATAATAAGTTGCAGATGACCATTTGAATTCAGCAAGATCTTTGTGAACCAAATCGTCAACAAATTAAGAACTACCCCATTGATTTCAGGAGGTTCTCTCTAAGTTTGGCTCGAACGTTCCTTGATTTTGTCACTCTTTTAACTCTGAGGGAGGCACTCGTCACAGGCAGTTTTACATGTCTCCCTCATCCACATAGAAGCAATAAAATAAGTTAAATAAAATCGTCTAAAGTTTGCCATACTAAGTTGCAGATGAAGTCACCGTACTAAAAGGGTTAAATATGACTGGAGGTAAGGGATGATCCAGGTATTATGGATAGGATGGTACGGTCTTAATTAATTAACGGCCGTACTGGTAGGGGCTGTATCCTCCGCCTAACTGGGATCCGTAGCCTTGACCGTAGGGGTTGTAGGTTTGTCCGTAACCTTGACCGTATGGGTTGTAGGTTTGTCCGTAGCCTTGTCCGTATGGGTTGTAGGTTTGTCCGTAGCCTTGACCGTAGGGGTTGTAGCCGTGTCCGTGACCTTGACCGTAGGGGTTATGTCCGTGTCCATAGCCTTGACCGTAGCTTTGACCGTAACCAGGATATCCGCCGCCGTAACCCCCACCATGACCGTACCCGCCTCCGTGGGGTCGATTGCCTCCGCCTAGCCCGAAGAGACTCCCCAGACCACCCAAGAAGCGCCCCTTTCCTCCCGACGCGGCACTCCGGGTCTTGGCGGCTTCGTCAGGGGTTGCAAGGGCGCCCATCACCAGCAGGAGGGCGAGGAAGAAGGTAGTCTGTGGGTGGAGGAGAGAGAGAGGGTGAGTGAGTGAGAGAGAGAGGGTGGGGGTGGAGTGAGAGTGTGAGGTGGGTGGGGGAGTGTGAGGGTGGGGTGTGGTGAGGGGGGGGGGGGAGTGAGAAGGGGGTGGGGGCAGAGTGAGAGGGGGGGGGGGGAGAGAGAGTGAGAGAGTATGTGTGTGTGAGAGTGAGGGGGAGAAGGGGCATATCGAATTCTAATGGCATAATATTAAAGATAACCTAATTAGTCAACCAATAGGATCAAAGAGAGAGAGAGAACACACACAGTAACATAGTAAAGTAAATATATGGTCACAATTAAAGAGAGAGAGAGAGAGATCTGAAAGTAAGGTCAGAGGAAGGTGTGTAGGTGTGAGACAAGGTGAAAGACCAGAGAGAGAGAGAGAGAGAGAGAGAGAGAGCATAAACACATACAAAATAACATAGTAAGAAACAAACAAAGAAATATAGGCATGGAACACAAAACTATTAACCAACAAGCATCAAATAAATAAATAAACATCTCTGGCATTAGATCGATAAGGCTATAACTCCAATGAACTAAATACTTCATCTAGCCTATCTGGGTGGGGGGTTGGGGGGGGGGCGTGCTGACCTCTAGGCCTGTGTAAGGAGTGCACGAGTTGGGGGAGTTGGGGTGAGAGAGGAATGAGAGAGAGGGGTATGATAGAGAGAGAGAGAGAGTATCTAGGTTGGGGGGTGGGGGGTGCGTGCTGACCTCTAGGCCTGTGTAAGGAGTGCAGGAGTTGGGGGAGTTGGGGTGAGAGGAATGAGAGAGAGGGGTATGATAGAGAGAGAGAGAGAGTATCTAGGTTGGGGGGGTGCGTGCTGACCTCTAGGCCTATGTAAAGAGTGCACGAGTTGGGGTGAGAGAGAGAGAGGGGTATGATAGAGGGAGGAAAAGAGAGAGAGAGACAGATAGGAGTGTGTGTGAGAGAGAGAGGGAGTGAGTGTGTGGGGAGAGATAGAGAGAGAGTATCTAGGTTGGTGGGGGGGGGGGGGGGTGCTGACCTCTAGGCCTATGTAAAGAGTGCACGAGTTGGGGGAGTTGGGGTGAGAGAGAGAGAGGGGTATGATAGAGGGAGGAAAAGAGAGAGAGAGAGACAGATAGGAGTGTGTGTATGTGTGAGAGAGAGAGGGAGTGAGTGTGTGGGGAGAGATAGAGAGAGAGTATCTACGTTGGTGGGGGGGGGGGGGGGGGGGTGCTGACCTCTAGGGTGAGGCCTATGTAAGGAGTGCAAGAAGGGATGGGGAGGGAATGAGAGAGATAGGAGTGTATGAGAGAGAGAGAGAGAGTAATGGAGGGAATGTGTGTGTGTGTGTGTGTATCAAGCATGGTGAGATAAATGAGAACAGGGAGGGAAGCTTATAAATATATATAATAATAATAATCGCTTTCATTGATCTTAAAGAAAGACAAACAAGCTAACACACAATCAAAATATGTAGGTTTCTTAATGTTAAGGCGTATTTTTTGCTTTTCCAAATAGAGACAAACAATTTCGAAGTTGGTGTGTAGGGACTTAAGCTCGTAACTGTACACTGTAGAAAATAGACCGTGGCTTTAAGTTTTCGAAGCTAGGCCTATCCCGAACTCAATCAATTCTAAACACTAGTATTTGTTTACCTAATATATACATTTCGGAAGTTCCTTTTGCTGTTCAATTCATCCACCTAAAAACTAATATAATTCAAAATAAATAATTGATAATTGAAAGATTTAGATAAAGTTATGACAATTATAGTAGGTTCCCTTGTAGCCCGAAACGTTAAACAAATGTTAGTCGAGATATTTCCTATCGTCACCCCTTCCACTCAAACTAATTCCCAAGATGCCAAAAAACAGTTGAATGAACAAAGCAATCCAGTAGGAGACTCACGGTATGCATGTTGCTCGTCTGGGTCGTGTGTGTTGACTGATGCATACCATAGCGATCATCTGTATATATATACCTGGCTGGTGGGGCATCAAGGACCTTAATCTTCTCTCCCACCTTGCACTTCCTTCCTGTCTTGGGGGGGGGGTGGGGGGGGGGGGGGGGCTTCCGTTGTGTTTATGCCTGGGAGGGGCGGTGATCTTTCCAGTGTAAGGCATCGTAAAGATTGCTTGAGTCTCTCTCTCTCTCTCTCTCTCTCTCTGTATATATATATATATATAATATGTGTGTGTGTGTGCTTGAAATACGCATGTATACTGTATATATGTATATACGGTATATACTGTATATATATATAATATGTGTGTGTGTGTGCTTGACATACGCATGTATATATATGTATATACGGTATATACTGTATATATATATAATATGTGTGTGTGTGTGTGTGTTGTGCTTGACATATACGCACACATATATGCTTGTGATAGAAAATATTGTCGTCCATGTGAATATATACGTATTACTGAAGGCTTATATATATTGCCAACCCAACTCCACGGTATGGCTGGAATGTCATGAACGTATTAACCCTTTCACGTATATGACGCAATTTTGAGCCTACTGGGGATACTTTAAAGTCTTTGTTACCATCAGGGGTATTTAGAAACCTTTAGTTTAGTTACTTCAACCTCTGCAGTTGTCTTTGAGTCTTTGGGGGGGCTTCCGTTGTTTTTATGCCTGGGGGAGGGGTCTTTCCAGTGTTAGACATCGTAAACATTGCTTGAGAGTTTCTTTCATCTCGCTCTCACTTTCACTCTCGCTCTCGCTCTCGCTCTCTCTCTCTCTCTCTCTCTCTCTCTCTCTCTCTCTCTCTCTCTCTCTCTCTGTATATACGTGGATGTGTGTGTGTTTGTGTTTGTGCTCCCTGAATCTTTGATCTCTCAAATACTTGGAGACTTTTTGGCAGAATATGCAACTTGCTTCATATACTCTAGAAGGACCTGGTGTACATCTTGAAAACTGCCTAGCACTTGCAGTATTGTCACCCCTAGTTTCAGTGCTGTCATTTTGCTTTGCAACAATAGAGTCAAAATCCCTCTTCATTGTGAAAATCTGGCGACATTTCCGATGGTAGTACACCTCTGGGACCTTTCCTTCTGGCAAGTCTTTTGCTATTTGAAGGACTGGAGCATTGTTTCTGATTTTAGCTGCATTCAACAAAGTAGTCCATGATTTAAAGTCCTCTGGCGTTATAAGTTTGGAATCATCTTTAGAACAATGGATGAGGCAGTCCATACGTGTCCGCTTTGGAGGATTGGAGCAACTTAAATTTTCATTTGACTCAGCCATGGTTGTATGCAGAATCCCTCACCAGGTACCTGCATGTATGAACAGAGAAATCAGTGTCAGGTATTTACCTGGAAAAAATTAAAGTCTATTATTTTTCCTACACATTAATCTTGCTATGTAGATGAGCATTCACGCAAAGCAATTAGTCCATGGGCCAGGGCTCATTCCGGTACCAGAAATTCTACTAAATCTTATTGTAATTTTCTTCAAAAGATCTACTATTTTTCCTACACTCTAATATTACTATGTAAATGAGCATTCACTTATATTCAGGCACACTATACAACGTAAAAAAAAGAGTCCAAACCTAGGTTAACCGCAAATCTAATGGAATGCAATGCTTAGTAGCGCATCCACCTGAAAAAGGTAACTCGGACCTCAGGCTTATCAATGGTAAATCAAATAATTATGATACTCTAGGGGTTCCATTATGTATCATATAACCTCTCTTCTGCATAATTCCACCAACAAAATTGCGTTTGAATGCAAAATCACTTCAACAGTCAAGATTTTGTGGATAGGGATCATGTAGGCATCTTTCGTTTGTGATGACCTTTTGACCTTTGATGACCTAATCAGCCACTTTATTTGCATATTGATAGTTGTATTGTGTAGAGGACATACTGTACTTGCAAATAATTTGAGTGGTCAGTTGCTGTTCTAAGTTGAAAAGTCAAGATTCTGAGACCATTAATGTTTCCCCTACCCCATAATCTTGGCCGGAAAGGCACACGTGTTGTGTTAACTTAAAGCGGTGATAGCGACCACTAAGCTACTCATCTCCAAGTGCTATCATACCATATCATGATCCTGAGACATAGACCTTTTGAAAAAACACAATAAAATTTAGTAGAATTTCTGGTACCGAAATGTGAAATATCTGGCTCTGGCCCATGGACTATATCTGTGCGGCGAACGTCCTGGTACGTCATATGTAACAAATATGTTGGTGCTGCTGATGTCCTCAGACATCTTGTTATTACTGGGTGACATTGACCACTTGCGAGTTTCAGGCTATAAGGAAGTTGGAGCTGTAGGTATTGATATTTAGCAGAATTAACAACTAAAATACGGTCCTAGTACATATACTGTATAAATACATAAAACCAAATTAGACACACTTGCTATCCATCAGGAACCTACATTATTATTGTATTTTTGTTCTATGTCGATGTTTACGGCTCCAACTTCCTGAAACTCGCAAGGGGTCAATTGGTATTACTGAGCCGCTCCGATTGTTACCAGACTAAAATAACACCTGAGCCGCTCCGATTGTTACCAGACTAAAATAACACATAACAAAGCCACTCCAACAGCTTATTCTCTCTCCAACTCACTACACTCTTCAGGAAAAGATAGGAAAAGTAGAAAGTAGCTGCGAGGTGCTGTTGTAAAGGCTTATCCCTCAATACCTTCACCTGACCTGAGATAAGATTATAGGCTTCACTCCCATTGTAATATCAGTACAGTATCCTACAAGCCTCAGTAGTGAGAGGGTGTGCGTCCGTTCAAGAGGTGATTTAGAAGCTGAAATTTAAGCATAAACAATTCCACTTCCATGTGTATTTTGTGAGAGCTACATACCAGGTATGAATGTGAGGTTCATTGCCACATGGTATATGAATGAATATACTTGACTTTTATAGGAAGATTCTAACCTGAATTTTTTAATGGGCATTATCTCGTTTTGCTCGTTCAGATAGTTTTTGTGCTGAGGCGAGTTATATTGAACGAAAATTTTACCACAAACACCCCGCATTGGCTCTCGCTACCCTTTAGAGGTCGCTGCACTGATAGGGTTAATTTGCATCTGTAGAAATATCCAAGCGTATGTGTGTTTTCTGTTTTGTGAATGTGTCGACCCTTTCCTCACTTTCATTATTGCCAGTCCTTGGATATTTTCACCAGAACCTTGGGATTTCTCACAAGATTTTGTGATAGTACTGTATATAGAAATACCCAAAATCTTGGGATTTTTATAATTCCCACTTTTGGGAAATGCTTGGGCCCCTCCCGCCTCCCTCACTTGCACCGACTGCCGAGGGTTAAGAGTGTGTGTGTGTGTGAGTAAATATTTGGTCCTTAACCCCTTCTATACCGGCGACGTCTTTTGTATTTTATAATAGCTACATTTATGCGATTTTACGAAGCTTAAGAAGGAGGATTAATTGAGATTGTCTGAAGCCTTTGAATGAGTAGACGTCCTTCATAAGTTGTACAAAATCGTCTAATAGTTTCCAGAATATAATGAAAAGTACATCACCGTTACAGAAGGGGTTAACCCGATCAGTGTGATGATGCCTTGTCTTCCTTCTGGCTATCATTAGACAATTTTCTTCAGCTTAGGAAGGATCTTTTGGAGGATAGAGGTACCGGTAGTGTTTACCCCTTTGAGTTCTTGGGGAGGTATTTCATAATGTGTTTTATTAGGTATATTTACTCTCTCTCTCTCTCTCTCTCTCTCTCTCTCTCTCTCTCTGTCTCTGTCTCTGTCTCTCTCTCTCTCTCTCTCTCTTTTGTTGTGAGTCTATGCGTGTTGTTGCTTACATTATTATTATTATTATTATTATTAATATTTTGTTATTATTATTATTTTATTTTTTATGTACAGTACAGTAAGTTTGTATTACTTTGAGGTAGTGTAGAAGCATTATTGGTAACATACGTAAACATGCTTCAAAAACCCAATTTCTCCATCTATCTACCCGTCAGGATCTCCCAGCGGACTATCCCTTATTCTTCAACAATACAAAAATCAACCCTTCATCTTCTCTCAATATTCTTGGTGTCTCTTTTTCTTCTGCTCTCATTTGGAAGGACCATATTACCAGTCTTGCTAAGGCAGCCTCCCAGAAGCTGGGTGTGCTCAACCGCCTTAGGGGGTTCTTTTCCCCTGCACAGCTTCTTGCTCTGTACAGGGGCATAGTGCGCCCTTGTATTGAGTATTGTTCACATGTGTGGGGAGGTTCCTCTCACACCGCTCTCCTAGACAAAGTTGAAAGGAAGGCCTTTCGTATCATTAACTCCCGTCCACTCACCAACTCTCTGCAATCTCTCTCTCTCTCCGCCGCAATCTTGCATCTCTCTCGCTATTCTATCGCTACTATAATAATCAGTGTTCCTCAGAGCTATCCCAGTGCATACCACCTCCTTTACGTAGGGCACGTGGTACCCGTCTTGCAACTCAATCCCACCCCTACTCTGTGCAACTCTCCAACCCAAGAGTGAAACGTTACTCTCAAACTTTCTTCTACTCAACAGCTGAGCTCTGGAACTCTCTCCCAGAATCAGTCTTTCCCTCTTCCTATGACTTAAATTGCTTCAAACTCCGTGTGTCCAGGCATTTTGGCTCGAACGTCCCTTGATTTTGGCCCTGTCACTCTTTCAACTATGGGGGAGGCACTCGCTATAGGCAGTTATGCCTTTTGCCTCCCTCAATCACATAGAAAAAAAAAAAAAAAAAAAAAAATCTCTTTCTCTCTCTCTCTCTCTCACACACACACATTAGGGGAGGTGTGGTGCAATGGTCTTGTCACTGGACTGGTAACCCAATGGTCCCGGATTCGAATCCCGATGTGTCAATGGAAAGATATAATTGGGATGGAATTTGTGCTGTACCTAGGTATCAGTGCACTACCACAAAGCCCACCGAAACGCCAAATAAATAGGTCCTACCCTCATTGTTTCCTGATTAAATAGCACTGTATGAATATTCCCATATTCAAAATATGCTACAAGGGGACAATGCTTAGTGTGTTAATTGCTCAATAGGTGGGGTTCTGAGAGTGAGGGTCCGAGTCTTGGGGATGAGAGTGAAACACAAGCGAAGCAGCTTCAGAGATGGGGCTGCTTCGAGCCGTGGGTGGGCAACAAAGCGCCGTGCGTCTGTGAAGGCAAGATGGCGAAGGCTGGTTGCTGCTCTAACTGCTTCGCATGTCTCACTTCCTAGACTGGAACGAGACCTCATGGGCTTCACCGTGTTGAGAGGTAGAATGTACAGGCTCTCAGCCTATGCCCGAGAGGGAGTAGTTGGAATATATATATATATATATATATATAAAAAAAAACACACCTTATAATATTACCACATCTAGAATAATTACATAAAGACAATGAAATCCAACCTTCATAGCACCATTATTTTATTATCTACCAATCTTTATAAATAGGTTCGTTTGACTAATCTAAGACAACTATTATTATTCTCGTGATAGAGATGAAATGGCAAGACTGATGCAATAATTTAAAGCTTAACCCCATCAGAACGGTGGCGACTTGCTACCTTGCATTCTGGCTTGGGGTAGACGATGTTATTCAGTTTAGGAAGGGCCTGGGGTTGTCAAAGAGTTAAGTTTAGGGAGGGCCTGGGGATGTCAAAGAGTTAAGTTTAGGAAGGGCCTGTGGATATCAAAGAGTTAATTAAGCGTTGACTCTTTGATTTCAGGACGATCTCTTTAAGGTGAACAAAACTTCTAAGTTAAATCAAATCGTCTAAAGTTTGCCATGATAAGTTGCAGATGACCATTTGAATTCAGCAAGATCTTTGTGAACCAAATCGTCAACAAATTAAGAACTACCCCATTGATTTCAGGAGGTTCTCTCTAAGTTTGGCTCGAACGTTCCTTGATTTTGTCACTCTTTTAACTCTGAGGGAGGCACTAGTCACAGGCAGTTTTACATGTCTCCCTCATCCACATAGAAGCAATAAAATAAGTTAAATAAAATCGTCTAAAGTTTGCCATACTAAGTTGCAGATGAAGTCACCGTACTAAAAGGGTTAAATATGACTGGAGGTAAGGGATGATCCAGGTATTATGGATAGGATGGTACGGTCTTAATTAATTAACGGCCGTACTGGTAGGGGCTGTATCCTCCGCCTAACTGGGATCCGTAGCCTTGACCGTAGGGGTTGTAGGTTTGTCCGTAACCTTGACCGTATGGGTTGTAGGTTTGTCCGTAGCCTTGTCCGTATGGGTTGTAGGTTTGTCCGTAGCCTTGACCGTAGGGGTTGTAGCCGTGTCCGTGACCTTGACCGTAGGGGTTATGTCCGTGTCCATAGCCTTGACCGTAGCTTTGACCGTAACCAGGATATCCGCCGCCGTAACCCCCACCATGACCGTACCCGCCTCCGTGGGGTCGATTGCCTCCGCCTAGCCCGAAGAGACTCCCCAGACCCCCCAAGAAGCGCCCCTTTCCTCCCGACGCGGCACTCCGGGTCTTGGCGGCTTCGTCAGGGGTTGCAAGGGCGCCCATCACCAGCAGGAGGGCGAGGAAGAAGGTAGTCTGTGGGTGGAGGAGAGAGAGAGGGTGAGTGAGTGAGTGAGTGAGAGAGAGAGGGTGGGGGTGGAGTGAGAGTGTGAGGTGGGTGGGGGGAGTGTGAGAGGGTGGGGTGTGGTGAGGGGGGGGGGGGGAGTGAGAAGGGGGTGGGGGCAGAGTGGTGAGGGGGGGGGGAGTGAGAAGGGGGTGGGGGCAGAGTGAGAGGGGGGGGGGGAGAGAGAGTGAGAGAGTATGTGTGTGTGAGAGTGAGGGGGAGAAGGGGCATATCGAATTTTAATGGCATAATATTAAAGATAACCTAATTAGTCAACCAATAGGATCAAAGAGAGAGAGAGAACACACACAGTAACATAGTAAAGTAAATATATGGTCACAATTAAAGAGAGAGAGAGATCTGAAAGTAAGGTGTGTAGGTGTGAGACAAGGTGAAAGAGCAAAGAGAGAGAGAGAGATCATAAACACATACAAAATAACATAGTAAAAAACAAACAAAGAAATATAGGCATGGAACACAAAACTATTAACCAACAAGCATCAAATAAATAAATAAACATCTCTGGCATTAGATCGATAAGGCTATAACTCCAATGAACTAAATACTTCATCTAGCCTATCTAGGTTGGGTGGGGGGGGGGCTGGCGTCCCTCTAGGCCTGTGTAAGGAGTGCACGAGTTGGGGGAGTTGGGGTGAGAGAGGAATGAGAGAGAGGGGTATGATAGAGAGAGAGAGAGAGTATCTAGGTTGGGGGGGGTGCGTGCTGACCTCTAGGCCTGTGTAAGGAGTGCACGAGTTGGGGGAGTTGGGGGTGAGAGAGAGAGAGGGGTATGATAGAGGGAGGAAAAGAGAGAAAGCGAGACAGATAGGAGTGTGTGTGTGTGTGAGAGAGAGAGGGAGTCAGTGTGTGGGGAGAGATAGAGAGAGAGTATCTAGGTTGGTGGGGGGGGGGGGTGCTGACCTCTAGGGTGAGGCCTATGTAAGGAGTGCAAGAAGGGATGGGGAGGGAATGAGAGAGATAGGAGTGTATGCGAGAGAGAGAGAGAGAGAGTAATGGAGGGAATGTGTGTGAGAGAGAGGTGTGTGTGTGTGTGTATCAAGCAAGGTGAGATAAATGAGAACAGGGAGGGAAGCTTATAAATATATATAATAATAATAATCGCTTTCATTGATCTTAAAGAAAGACAAACAAGCTAACACACAATCAAAATATGTAGGTTTCTTAATGTTAAGGCGTATTTTTTGCTTTTCCAAATAGAGACAAACAATTTCGAAGTTGGTGTGTAGGGACTTAAGCTCGTAACTGTACACTGTAGAAATAGACCGTGGCTTTAAGTTTTCGAAGCTAGGCCTATCCCGAACTCAATCAATTCTAAACACTAGTATTTGTTTACCTAATATATACATTTCGGAAGTTCCTTTTGCTGTTCAATTCATCCACCTAAAAACTAATATAATTCAAAATAAATAATTGAAAGATTTAGATAAAGTTATGACAATTATAGTAGGTTCCCTTGTAGCCCGAAACGTTAAACAAATGTTAGTCGAGATATTTCCTATCGTCACCCCTTCCACTCAAACTAATTCCCAAGATGCCAAAAAACAGTTGAATGAACTAAGCAATCCAGTAGGAGACTCACGGTATGCATGTTGCTCGTCTGGGTCGTGTGTGTTGACTGATGCATACCATAGCGATCATCTGTATATATATACCTGGCTGGTGGGGCATCAAGGACCTTAATCTTCTCTCCCACCTTGCACTTCCTTATTTCCTTCCTGTCTGGGGGGGGGGGGGGGCTTCCGTTGTGTTTATGCCTGGGAGGGGCGGTGATCTTTCCAGTGTAAGGCATCGTAAAGATTGCTTGAGTCTCTCTCTCTCTCTCTCTCTGTATATATATAATATGTGTGTATGTGTGTGCTTGACATACGTATGTATATTGTATATATGTATATACGGTATATACTGTATATATATAATATGTGTGTGCGTGCTTGACATACGCATGTATATATATGTATATACGGTATATACTGTATATATATATAATATGTGTGTGTGTGTGTGTGTGTTTGTGCTTGACATATACGCACACATAATTATACGCTTGTGATAGAATATATTGTCGTTCATGTGAATATATACGTATTACTGAAGGATTATATATATTGCCAACCCAACTCCACGGTATGGCTGTAATGTCATGAACGTATTAACCCTTTCACGTATATGACGCAATTTTGAGCCTACTGGGGATACTTTAAAGTCTTTGTTACCATCAGGGGTATTTAGAAACCTTTAGTTTAGTTACTTCAACCTCTGCAGTTGTCTTTGAGTCTTTGGGGGGGCTTCCGTTGTTTTTATGCCTGGGGGAGGGGTCTTTCCAGTGTCAGACATCGTAAACATTGCTTGAGAGTTTCTTTCATCTCGCTCTCACTTTCACTCTCGCTCTCGCTCTCTCTCTCTCTCTCTCTCTGTATATACGTGTATGTATGTGTGTGTGTGTGTGCTCCCTGAATCTTTGATCTCTCAAATACTTGGAGACTTTTTGGCAGAATATGCAACTTGCTTCATATACTCTAGAAGGACCTGGTGTACATCTTGAAAACTGCCTAGCACTTGCAGTATTGTCACCCCTAGTTTCAGTGCTGTCATTTTGCTTTGCAACAATAGAGTCAAAATCCCTCTTCATTGTGAAAATCTGGCGACATTTCCGATGGTAGAACACCTCTGGGACCTTTCTCTCTGGCAAGTCTTTTGCTATTTGAAGGACTGGAGCATTGTTTCTGATTTTAGCTGCATTCAACAAAGTAGTCCATGATTTAAAGTCCTCTGGCGTTATAAGTTTGGAATCATCTTTAGAACAATGGATGAGGCAGTCCATACGTGTCCGCTTTGGAGGATTGGAGCAACTTAAATTTTCATTTGACTCAGCCATGGTCGCATGAAGAATCCCTCACCAGGTACCTGCAAGTATGAACAGAGAAATCAGTGTCAGGTATTTCTATCTATCTATCTATATGCTCAGGCCCAATCCCCATTTTGGGGGTAGCCGACTCAAGACAGAGCAAGAACAGGGAAAACACAAAAACAACATAAAACATAAAATAAACACAGATAAAAAACACAAACTCACACACATCCAGGTCACCCAGGAGAAGACCCAGAGACCAAGGTTACCAAGGTCGCTCCAGCACTCCCCCGGCCCCTGACCACCCGGAGAGGTTCCGATCTCGGCAGGCAGACATGCAGCGGAGCCAAAGCCACAAGCCCTCCCACCACACTTCCAGGCACACCCTTCAGTGTTGTAACAAATATGTTGCTGCTGCTGATGTCCTCAGACATCTTGTTATTACTGGGTGACATTGACCACTTGTGAGTTTCAGGCTATAAGGAAGTTGGAGCTGTAGGTATTGATATTTAGCAGAATTAACAACTAAAATACGGTCCTAGTACATATACTGTATAAATACATCAAACCAAATTAGACACACTTGCTATCCATCAGGAACCTACATTATTATTGTATTTTTGTTCTATGTCGATGTTTACGGCTCCAACTTCCTGAAACTCGCAAGGGGTCAATTGGTATTACTGAGCCGCTCCGATTGTTACCAGACTAAAATAACACCTGAGCCGCTCCGATTGTTACCAGACTAAAATAACATAACAAAGCCACTCCAACAGCTTATTCTCTCTCCAACACCCCTTCTTACCTCGCTACACTCTTTAGGAAAAGTAGAAAGTAGCTGCGAGGTGCTGTTGTAAAGGCTTATCCCTCAATACCTTCACCTGACCTGAGATAAGATTATAGGCTTCACTCCCATTGTAATATCAGTACAGTATCCTACAAGCCTCAGTAGTGAGAGGGTGTGCGTCCGTTCAAGAGGTGATTTAGAAGCTGAAATTTAAGCATTAACAATTCCACTTCCATGTGTATTTTGTGAGAGCTACATACCAGGTATGAATGTGAGGTTCATTGCCACATAGTATATGAATGAATATACTTGACTTTTATAGGAAGATTCTAACCTGATTTTTTTAATGGGCATTATCTCGTTTTGCTCGTTCAGATAGTTTTTGTGCTGAGGCGAGTTATATTGAACGAAAATTTTACCACAAACACCCCGCATTGGCTCTCGCTACCCTTTAGAGGTCGCCGCACTGATAGGGTTAATTTGCATCTGTAGAAATATCCAAGCGTATGTGTGTTTTCTGTTTTGTGAATGTGTCGACCCTTTCCTCACTTTCATTGTTGCCAGTCCTTGGATATTTTCACCAGAACCTTGGGATTTCTCACAAGATTTTGTGATAGTACTGTATATTGAAATACCCAAAATCTTGGGATTTTTATAATTCCCACTTTTGGGAAATACTTGGGCCCCTCCCGCCTCCCTCACTTGCACCGACTGCCAGGGTTAAGAGTGTGCGTGTGTGTGTGTGTGTGTGTGAGTAAATATTTGGTCCTTAACCCCTTCTATACCGGTGACGTCTTTTGTATTTTATAATAGCTACATTTATGCGATTTTACGAAGCTTAGGAAGGAGGATTAATTGAGATTGTCTGAAGCCTTTGAATGAGTAGACGTCCTTCATAAGTTGTACAAAATCGTCTAATAGTTTCCAGAATATAATGAAAAGTACATCACCGGTACAGAAGGGGTTAACCCAATCAGTGTGATGATGCCTTGTCTTCCTTCTGGCTATCATTAGACAATTTTCTTCAGCTTAGGAAGGATCTTTTGGAGGATAGAGGTACCGGTAGTGTTTACCCCTTTGAGTTCTTGGGGAGGTCTTTCATAATGTGTTTTATTAGGTATATTTACTCTCTCTCTCTCTCTCTCTCTCTCTCTCTCTCTCTCTCTCTCTCTCTCTCTCTCTCTCTCTCTCTCTCTCTCTCTCTCTCTCTCTCTCTCTCTCTCTCTCTCTCTCTCTCTCTCTCTCTCTCTCTCTCTCTCTCTCTCTCTCTCTCTCTCTCTCTCTCTCTCGCTCTCTCTCTCTCTCTCTCTCTCTCTCTCTCTCTCTCTCTCTCGACAAAAACAACAAAGGCAAAACAATTCAGAACCGTTGTTAAAATAATTTCCAATACAAGAATATTAGCCTTTAGAATATAATAGGATACAAAATGGCGTCACTTGGCCCCTCTGTTGCCCGAAGGAGCTCTGAGATATTTTAAGACCCCTCTCATCATCATAATCTGACATTTACAGTTATTTGGAAATTTCTTTGAAAATGTCTATTGGAAAAACGAATGAGTCTTTAGTATATTATCGAGTGTCTTTGTTCATGCTCGCAGACGGGTTTTCCAGGAGTTGGGATAAAACGTGTGATGTTATTCTGATTGGTTCGGCCTATTTTAATATCGGCGAGTGTGTTTGGATGCAGGGAATATGTTTTGGAATACACACACACACACACTGACATAAACACATACACACACTGACATAAACATATACACACACACACACACTGACATAAACACACACACACACACACACTGACATAAACACATACACACACTGACATAAACATATACACACACACACACACACACACACACACACACACTCTCTGACATACACACGTACCGGTACAGTGTTTATACGAAGTGTTTATAGCCGAATATATTGATAATTATGAAAACTCGGCAGTAATATGAAGCAGAGACATATTAGTTCCTTATTGTTTCATTCGTTATCGATAAATCTGCTAAACGACTAAAATTTCCGCCAAGTTAATAGAAATCGAGTATAGTGAAGTTTACCCTACTATTTTGTCTGGCGTCACGTTTTCTGTGTTGGTGTGCGGTTCGTCGTTTTTTGTGGCACCGTTTTCTTTGTGGTTTGTATATTCTTTATTTACACTATCTGGTCCGACGTCTTGGGGGGTTATTGTAATATTTTGTGTAATTATTATCGAAGATTTGGCTTACTTTTACCTTTTTCGAGTTTGTCCCCTAGGCTAACACAAATGCCTTCCCAGACTTCCTTCAAACTAAACAAATGCCCACTCAGATCCAGTCCCCCATCAAGCTAAATTTGTACATTTTTCAATATAAAAATTTCCCGAACAAAGACCTATTTTTTGTAAGCTACAGGCTCGCTATCGCTGGCCCAGAAAATAATCGACACTAGTCAAACCAGAGCAATGCTGTTAGACTTCAATGAACATGAGCAGGAATACAAGACAATTATTCAATTATTATTATTATTATTATTATTATTATTATGTGTGTGTGTATGGGGGGGGGGGGGGGGATAATTTTATCACTTCTAAAGACATACCGGGTAATTATTATTTTTTAATTATGAATCACAATTGTATCGGTGCATAGGCCTATGCAATACATAAGAACATAAGAAAATGGGAGTCTGCAAAAAGCCGATCGGCCCATACAAGGCAGATCCCTGTCACACCCAACCCCAATTACAAGGCCCAACTCACTAATACCTTGAGTACTGACCCCACCAAAACGGTCAGAGATAACGGGGGTCTGCTGAGCGCCGATTGGCCCACACCTGGTAGATCCCCCTCACACCCAACCCATCTCGTCCATATGCCTATCTAATTTTATCTTAAAGCTCCCTATCGTTCTTGATCCCACTATATCACTTGGTAGCCTATTCCACCCATCTACAACTCTTGTTACCAAACCAATATTTGCCTATATCTTTTCTGAAACGAAATTGATCTAATTTATAACCATTTGTTCGAGTTCTTTCGCTATCACTGAGCTTCAGTACATTTTTCATGTCTCCTTTATTTACCCCACTAAACCACTTGAACACTTCTATCATATCCCCTCTAACTCTGCGTCTTTCTAACGAATGTAAGCCTAATTTGTTCAACCTTTCTTCATATGGTAGATTTCTAATATTATTAATAATTTTTGTCATTCTTCGCTGCACTCTCTCCAAGGAATCTATATCCATTCTGTAATAAGGACACCAAAATTGGACAGCATAATCCATATGAGGTCTCACTAATGACAAGTAAAGTTTCAAGATAACATCGGCAGTTCTGTTACTCACACTCCTTGAGATGAACCCGAGAATCCTGTTTGCCTTGTTACGTACGCTTATACACTGTTTTCTAGGTTTCAAATCGTTGCTAACAAACACACCCAATCTTTCTCGCAGTCTGAGTTTTCTAATTCAGCATTAGCTAGTTTATATTTTGCATTAGTATTAGTCTTCCCTATCTTTAATACCTTGCATTTGTCAATGTTAAAATTCATCTGCCACTTTACTGACCATTCGTTTAAGGTATCTAGATCCCTTTGGAGGCACTCTATGTCGCTATCTGAATCTATTGGTCTCCCTATTTTGGTATCGTCTGCGAATTTACTTATCCTACTAGTTATACCTAAACCAAGGTCATTTATGTATATGATAAATAACACAGGACCCAATACAGATCCCTGGGGGACACCACTCTTGACTGATCCCCACTCTGACTTAGTACCATTTATGCTGACTCTCTGCTTCCTACCAATTAGCCATGACCTAATCCATCCTAACAACGCCCCACCTATTCCATGCGCCTCAACCTTTCTCAATCTCTCATGAGGGACTCTGTCGAAAGCTTTACTGAAATCTAAATATATAATATAATATGATGTCATTATCTACTGCTTCATATACCTCTGAGAAAAAGCTAAGCAAATTAGTAAGGCAAGAACGTCCCTGAGTGAATCCATGCTGAGAAGAATTTATTAAGTTAAATGTTTCTAAGTGGTTTCACATTTTCCTAGCAATAATTGACTCTAGTAGCTTTCCTATGATTGAAGTGAGACTAATGGGACGATAATTTGATGCTATGGATTTATCACCTTTTTTGAAGATCAGAACTACATTTGCAAGCTTCCAAGCTTCTGGAACTATACCTGTTGCTAATGACTTGTTAAAAAGAAATGTTAATGGGTAACTTAACTCATCTCTGCATTCTTTTAATACTCTAGCATATACCTCATCAGGACCAGGTGATTTCTGAGGCTTCAGTCTGTCAATTTCCTTAAGCACATCATTTCTACTTATAGTAACCGTACTTAACCTATTTTCTATACTATAGCTATATACCTTACTGACTTCGGGAATCTGTGCCATATTTTCATTAGTGAAAACAGATAGAAACTGACTATTTAATGTACTGCACATTTCTAAATCATTTTCTGTCATTTCTCCTCTCGAAGTTTTAAGGGGGCCTATTACATTTCTAACTAGATTTATATACCGGTAGTTGGTAAAAAGCTTTAGTTTTTTTTTTTGAGTCGTTGGCTATCCTTATTTCATAATTTCTTTTTGCTGTCCTAATTTCCTTTTTGACCTGTCTTGATAGTCTGATAGTAAATAAGTAGGTGAGTTTCGCCTTTCTTAATTTTTCTATATATTCCTTTCCCTTTTCCTATAAGATCTATTAGTTTATTATTCATCCATTTTGGTTGGTTCTGTATCGATCTAAATCTTCTTTTGGGGATATATTTATGTTGCGCATTGTGAAGTGAAGAAATAAACTGTTCATATGTAGCTGTCAAGCTTAACTCTGGCTTATCCTGACTTAATTGTTTAACAATAGGGTCCACCCTTAAGGCTCTTCTTATCCCACCATAATCGGATTTTCTGAAATCTGGGATAAGTGACGGATTCTCTTTAGTATTTCCTGTCCATTGTATATCAAAATAAATATATTTGTGATCAATATTTCCTAGTTGGCCCCCTATCTCAAATGATTTATCATATGTTTATTATTACTGAGAACTAAATCAAGGATATTATTACTTCTAGTCGGCGAGTCAATGAATTGAAATAAAAAACTATCTTGTACCGCCTCAATAAACTCCTCAGAATCTGAGTCGCCGATCTGATGCTGCCAATCTATCTTCGGAAAATTAAAATCCCCCATAATGCACACATTGCTAAACCTTGATGCTATTTTCACTTTCTGCCATAAAGATTTACCTTTATTTCTACTCATATTTGGTGGTCTATAAATTACTCCAATAACTATGGTCTCGCTACCTTCGCTAACCTCTACCCAAACACTTTCGTTATCATTATTTAGCCTAATACCTGAATTAGTACAGCATTTTAATGAACTGACAAACACTGCTATACCGCCGCCCCTCCTACTTGTTCGGTCATATTTAAACAAACTATATCCTGGTATATCAAATTCTGCTAAAAAATGCTTGGATTCTGTATTAATCCATGTTTCAGTAAGCGCTATTATGTCTATATTTTCATTGCTAACAAGTGCTCTAAGTTCGTCCATTTTATTACATAAACTCCTACAGTTTGTGTAATATAATCTCAATGTATTTCTTTTACTGGTGTCTGGTGGACCTTCTTTTCTTCTATTAGTATCTATTTGACTGTTGTTATTATCTTGTACTAAGGTAGATATTGTACCACTATTTATATGACTAACTTCTATTACTGCATTGTCACCTATTGTTTCACTGTTATTAATAACATCTAATTTCCTTTCCTGACTATTTTTTCTATCACCTAATTCATTTTGTTTTCTTTTGATGGGGCATTTCCAATTTAAAACCCCACCTCAACTGCTCTATCAACTAACTTTCCTAGCATCCCTATCCCTTTCCTACTTAAATGCACCCCGTCCCTTGCGTACAAGCTATCGTTACCGTAGTAGAGGCTCCAGTTGTCTATGAATGGTAATGACAACTCTTTGCACAGCTTTGCCAGCCAGCAATTAAAACCAATTGCTCTGGACAACCATTCACGTCTGACACCTCTTCTTGGCAAGATAGAGCAAGCAATGGGAATCCCACCCTTCATCCTAATCTTATCTAAGGCTACCCTATACAACTTATCTAAGGCTACCCTATACAACTTATCTAAGGCTACCCTATACAACTTATCTAAGGCTACCCTATACAACTTATCTAAGGCTACCCTATACAACTTATCTAAGGCTACCCTATACAACTTATCTAAGGCCACCCTATACAACTTACGCAGTTCAACACTGGTAAGCTTTCCCACGTCATTGGTACCTGCACTAAGTACGACTATGGGTTTATCTCCAAAGTCGTCAATGACGTCCTCCAATCTCTCACAAACTCTACCTATACCTGCCCCGGGGAGACACTCCAGCTTCTTAACTTTGGTGGAGAGATTGTCACCTTGCTAAGGTCTGGCAGCTTGAACATTTAAGTTCCGTAAGATATAAACTATCTAACATAAGCTACTTTCGATCTAGTTTCCGATACCAATGCGAACAGGGTCTTAAGCCGGAGTCACACGAGCCCCTTTTCGAACAATTTGTACGGGCAATTATGGTCTGGAAGCTAAAAATAATAATACCTTTTCAGAATTCAGCCGCCTAAAATAATCTACCTTCAGTCTAGTTATCGATACCAGTGCGAAAATGTCCCGAAATAATACCAGAACAAACTTGCTCATGGAAAATTGACGGAAAAAGCGCTCGTGTGACACCGGTATAAGAGGATTAATGTAAGAAGTAGAGGAAAGGCTAGTCTCCTTTTGATTGCTTCGTGATCGCTCTCTCTCGCTCTAGCTCTCTCTCGCTCTAGCTCTCTCTCTCTCTCTCTCTCTCTCTCTCTCTCGCTCTAGCTCTCTCTCTCTCTCTCTCTCTCTCTCTCTCTCTCTCTCTCTCTCTTTGTGAGTCTATGCGTGTTGTTGCTTACATTATTATTATTATTATTATTATGTTGTTATTGTTATGTACAGTACAGTACGTTTGTATTACTTTGAGGTAGTGTTACAGTACAGTACGTTTGTATTACTTTGAGGTAGTGTTACAATGAAAATCGCCCATGTTTTAGCTAAGTGAGTATTTATGGTAATGTAATATACTCGTTTTTAGTTTTATATATAATTAAGAAGCATTATTGGTAACACGTAAACATTATACTCACTCTCACTCTCTCTCTCTCTCTCTCTCTCTCTCTCTCTCTCTCTCTCTCTCTCTCTCTCTCTCTCTCACTCTCTCTCTCTCTCTCTCTCTCACACACACACACACACACACACACATACACTGTGTGTATCTTGATATGAAGAAGGCCTTTGACAGAGTTCCTCATAGTAGACTTAGATGGAAGTTGAAGAAGTTTGGAGGGGTTCAGGGTAATTTGTTGAAGTGGATGGAAGACTATCTCTCGGGAAGACAGATGAGAACCATGATAAGAGACAGCTTATCAACATGGAGGGATGTTACAAGCGGAGTTCCACAGGGATCAGTGTTGGCCCCAATTATGTTTCTGGTCTATATAAATGACATGCCAGAGGAAATAAATGCACACATGAATAACTGTCATTAAATATGTTTGCTGACGATGCAAAAATTATGAAACATATAGTGGACGAAAACAGTTGTAGAGAGCTACACAGTGATCTGGGTAAGATAGACTGATGGAGCAAGATATGGAAATTAGATTTTAACAAAGATAAATGTCATGTGATGGAAGGGGGTGTGAGTAAAAGAAGACTTCATTGGGAATATAAACTAGGAGAATGCACGATTAACCCCTCAGAGAAAGAAAAGGACTTGGGCATTATAATACAGGGAGATCTTTCACCCGAGAGCCATATTAACAAAATTGTGGGAGAAGCTTATGGCCTGTTGAATAAAGTAAAAATAGCATTCAACTATTTGAATGAAGATATGCTAGTAAATATAATAAAATCAATGGTGAGACCTAAATTGGAATATGCGGCAGTGGTGTGGTCACCCCATCTTAAAAAACACATAATTAAGTTGGAGAAAGTACAGAGAGCTGCAACAAAGATGATTCCAGAACTAAGAAAACTGACATATGAAGAGAGATTAGAGATTGAATTTGCCAACTCTAAGTGAGAGAAGAGAAAGAGGGGATATGATTATGATGTATAAATGTGTTAGGGGATTGGAAAGGATAGACAAGGAGGACTTTATCGAGGGAGATAAAGGGAGGACTAGAGGACATAGTTGCAAGTTAAAGAAAGGCAGATGTAAAGGAGATGTGAGGAAATTCAGCTTTCCATATAGAAGTATTAATATGTGAAATCAGTTGGATGATGAAGTGGTGGGTGCGGGGAATATCCAAATTTTTAAAGCCAAGTTAGATAACAGAATCTTTGGAGGCGGGACAATACGAGCCTAAATACTCAAATCCTGTATACTACAATTAGGCGAGTACAATTAGGTGAGTACACACACACACACACACACACACACACACACATTAGGGGAGGTGCAGTGGAGTGGTCTTGCCATTGGACTGGTAATCCAATGGTCCCGGGTTGTAATCCCGATGTGTCAATGGGAAGATATTGGGATGGAATTTGTGCTGTACCTAGTATCAGTGCATTACCACAAAGCCCACCCAAACGCCAACAAATACCCTCATTGTTCCCTGATTGAATAGCACTGTATGAATATTCCCATATTAAAAATATGCTACAGGGGGGCAATGCCTAGTGTGTTAATTGCTCAAAAGGTGGCGTTCTGAGAGTAAGGGTCAGAGTCTTGGGGGTGAGACAGTGAAGCACAAAGGCGAAGAAGCTTCAGAGATGAGGCTGCTTCAAGCCGTGAGTGGGCAACCAAGCGCTGTGCGTCTGTGAAGGCAAGATGGCGAAGGCTGGTTGCTGCTCTAAGTGCTTCACATGTCTCACTTCCTAGACTGGAACGAAACCTCATGGGCTTCACCGTGTTGAGAGGTAGAATGTACAGGCTCTCAGCCTATGCCCGAGAGGGAGTAGTTGGAATATATATATATATATATATATATATAAAAAAAAACACACACCTTATAATATTACCACATCTAGAATAATTAAAAAAAGACAATGAAATCCAACCTTCATAGCACCATTATTTTATTATTACCAATCTTTATAAATAGGTTCGTTTGACTAATCTAAGACAACTATTATTATTCTCGTGATAGAGATGAAATGGCAAGACTGATGCAATAATTTAAAGCTTAACCCCTTCAGAACGGTGGCGACTTGCTGCCTTGCATTCTGGCTTGGGGTAGACGATGTTATTCAGTTTAGGAAGGGCCTGGGGTTGTCAAAGAGTTAAGTTTAGGGAGGGCCTGGGGATGTCAAAGAGTTAAGTTTAGGAAGGGCCTGTGGATATCAAAGAGTTAATTAAGCGTTGACTCTTTGATTTCAGGACGATCTCTTTAAGGTGAACAACACTTCTAAGTTAAATCAAATCGTCTAAAGTTTGCCATGATAAGTTGCAGATGACCATTTGAATTCAGCAAGATCTTTGTGAACCAAATCGTCAACAAATTAAGAACTACCCCATTGATTTCAGGAGGTTCTCTCTAAGTTTGGCTCGAACGTTCCTTGATTTTGTCACTCTTTTAACTCTGAGGGAGGCACTCGTCACAGGCAGTTTTACATGTCTCCCTCATCCACATAGAAGCAATAAAATAAGTTAAATAAAATCGTCTAAAGTTTGCCATACTAAGTTGCAGATGAAGTCACCGTACTAAAAGGGTTAAATATGACTGGAGGTAAGGGATGATCCAGGTATTATGAATAGGATGGTACGGTCTTAATTAATTAACGGCCGTACTGGTAGGGGCTGTATCCTCCGCCTAACTGGGATCCGTAGCCCTGACCGTAGGGGTTGTAGGTTTGTCCGTAGCCTTGTCCGTATGGGTTGTAGGTTTGTCCGTAGCCTTGTCCGTAGCCTTGTCCGTATGGGTTGTAGGTTTGTCCGTAGCCTTGACCGTAGGGGTTGTAGCCGTGTCCGTGACCTTGACCGTAGGGGTTATGTCCGTGTCCATAGCCTTGACCGTAGCTTTGACCGTAACCAGGATATCCGCCGCCGTAACCCCCACCATGACCGTACCCGCCTCCGTGGGGTCGATTGCCTCCGCCTAGCCCGAAGAGACTCCCCAGACCCCCCAGACCACTGAAGAAGCGCCCCTGTGCCCCCTTTCCTCCCGACGCGGCACTCCGGGTCTTGGCGGCTTCGTCAGGGGTTGCAAGGGCGCCCATCACCAGCAGGAGGGCGAGGAAGAAGGTAGTCTGTGGTGGGGGAGAGAGAGAGGGGGTGAGTGAGAGAGTGGGGGTGGAGTGGGAGGTGGCAAGTGAGGGGAGAGGGGAGTTTGGTGAAAGTGAGAGGGGGGGAGGAGTGAGAGGTGGTGGGGGTGAAGTGAGAGGTGGTGAGTGAGGGAGGGGAGGGGGGTGAAAGAGGGGGGTGGGGGAGAGTGAGAGTGACAAGGAGGTGGGGGGGGGGGATGGTGAGTGAGAGAGAGAGTGAGTATGTGTGTGTGAGAGTGAGATTGAGGGGGAGAAGGGGCATATGCTAATGGCATAATATTAAAGATAACCTAATTAGTCAACCAATAGGATCAAAGAGAGAGAGAGAGAGAACACACACAATAACAATAAAGTAAATATATAGTCACAATTAGAGAGAGAGAGAGAGAGAGAGAGAGAGAGAGAGAGAGAGAGAGAGAGAGAGAACACACACAATAACAATAAAGTAAATATATAGTCACAATTAGAGAGAGAGAGAGAGAGAGAGAACACACACAATAACAATAAAGTAAATATATAGTCACAATTAGAGAGAGAGAGAGAGAGAGAGAGAGAGAGATCTGAAAGTAAGGTCAGAGGAAGGTGTGTAGGTGTGAGACAAGGTGAAAGACCAGAGAGAGAGACAGATAGGAGTGTGTGTGTGTGTGTGTGTGTGTGTGGGAGAGAGTGTGTGGGGAGAGAGAGAGAGAGTATCTAGGTTGGGGGTGCTGACCTCTAGGGTGAGGCCTATGTAAGGAGTGCAAGAAGGGATGGGGAGGGAATGAGAGAGATAGGAGTGTATGAGAGAGAGTAATGGAGGGAATGTGTGTGAGAGAGAGAGTGTGTGTGTGTGTGTGTGTGTGTATCAAGCAAGGTGAGATAAATGACAACAGGGAGGGAAGCTTATAAATATATATAATAATAATAATCGCTTTCATTGATCTTAAAGAAAGACAAACAAGCTAACACACAATCAAAATATGTAGGTTTCTTAATGTTAAGGCGTATTTTTTGCTTTTCCAAATAGAGACAAACAATTTCGAAGTTGGGGAAGCGGTGTGTAGGGATTTAAGCTCGTAACTGTACACTGTAGAAAATAGACCGTGACTTTAAGTTTTCGATGCTAGGCCTATCCCGAACTCAATCAATTCTAAACACTATTATTTGTTTACCTATTATATACATTTCGGAAGTTGCTTTTGCTGTTCAATTCATCCACCTAAACACTAATATAATTCAAAATAAATAATTGAAAGATTTAGATAAAGTTATGACAATTATAGTAGGTTCCCCTGTAGCCCGAAACGTTAAACAAATGTTAGTCGAGATATTTCCTATCGTCACCCCTTCCACTCAAACTAATTCCCAAGATGCCAAAAACAGTTGAATGAACAAAGCAATCCAGTAGGAGACTCACGGTATGCATGTTGCTCGTCTGGGTCGTGTGTGTTGACTGATGCATACCATAGCGTGCATCAGTATATATACACCTGGCTGGTGGGGCATCAAGGACCTTCTTAATCTTCTCTCCCACCTTGTACTTCCGTATTCCCTTCCTGTCTTGGGGGGGGGGGGGGGGCTTCCGTTGTTTTTATGCCTGGGGGGGATGGGTCTTTCCAGTGTCAGACATCGTAAACATTGCTTGAGAGTCTCTTGCTCTCACTTTCACTTTCGCACTCTCGCTCTCTGTATATACGTGTGTGTGTGTGTGCTTGACATATACGCATACATCTACGCGTGTGCGAGAAAACATTGCAGTCCATGTGAATATATATGTATTACTGAAGGCGTATAATTAAGGGGAGGTATTTAGTTTGTTCACTAGACCTCCAGCAAGTTTAAAATTACACCCCCTTGAGTCCCTTTCAAGATTAATTTGTACATTTTTCGGTAGAAAAATGTCCCGGCCGAAGGCCGTTCCAGGATAAAATCGACACCTGAATGGCACGAAAGGTCTTAAAATGGGGTGAAAGTTCTTAAAATCGCCAAACTAACGGGGCAAACATATTAAAATCTCAAAAGCAATGGGGCTAGACATGAGAGAGAAAGGGGTCAAGAAAAAAGTCCCTCAAGTGGAGATCTCCCCT
This sequence comes from Paralithodes platypus, assembly GCA_032716605.1. Taxonomy (NCBI): domain Eukaryota; kingdom Metazoa; phylum Arthropoda; class Malacostraca; order Decapoda; family Lithodidae; genus Paralithodes; species Paralithodes platypus. The sequence goes on along the minus strand of CM064542.1, from coordinate 28,848,707 downwards.
TAATGTCAACCCAACTCCACGGTATGGGTGTAATGTCACGTATTTAGGGGGCAGGTAGTTGCTTTTTCTGAACCCCCTTCTCCCTCATGTTTAGCAGATTTGTTTTGAGATTCTCAGTTAGTTTGGCGATGTTGAAACCCTTCGCCCCATTTCTTTGTCAATATTAAGACCTTTCGTGCCATTTAGGTGTCGATTTTTATTTTATTTTTTTGCCCAGGACCTGGTACTGGTATTCCTTATACGCGTCCGAATAATTTAGCCTTCGTTGTTTACTAAGTCATTTGGAACATCCATTTACCAGTTTCAGGTTTCGTTCTATAAGGAAGTTGGAGCTGTAGATATTGATATTCAACAGAATCAACTGTTAAAATGCCGTTGTAGTACATTTATAAATACAGAAAACCCATTTCAACATATTCTTTAGCCATCAGAAACCTACATAATTACAACACACTCTTTAGCCATCAGAAACCTACATAATTATTGTATTTCTAGTTACCATCGATGGCCACAGCTCCAACTTCCTTATAGCCTGAAACTCGCATGTGGTCAATTTGCCAGTTTGGGGCTATAAGGATGTTGGAGCTGTTGACATCGAGCTTTTGCAGATTTAACAGCTAAAATAAGGAAGTAGAAAATGAATAAATGTACTGTATTGAGGGGGGTGACCTGCTTTAAGGGGGGTGACCTGCTTTAAGGGGGGGTGACCTGCTTTAAGGGGGGTGACCTGCTTTAAGGGGGGTGACCTGCTTTAAGGGGGGTGACCTGCTTTAGGGGGGGGTGACCTGCTTTAGGGGGGGGGTGACCTGCTTTAAGGGGGGTGCCCTGCTTTAAGGGGGGGGTGTCCGGCTTTAAGGGGGGTGCCCGGCTTTAAAGGGGGGGGACCTGCTTTAGGGGGGGGGACCTGCTTTTAAGGGGGGGGACCTGCTTTAAGGGGGGGTGACCTGCTTTAAGGGGGGGGGGGTGACCTGCTTTAAGGGGGGTGACCTGCTTTAAGGGGGGGGTGACCTGCTTTAAGGGGGGTGACCTGCTTTTTGTTATTTCTGTCCTTTTCTCTCTTTCTCTGGCTTGTATCCATTCGGCCCCA
>CM064542.1:28825120-28842620 GCA_032716605.1 Paralithodes platypus | reverse complement strand
TCCATCAGAAACGTACATCATCATTGCATGTCTGTTTAATATCGATGTTCACGGCTCCAACTTCCTTATAGCCTGAAACTCGCAAGTGGTCAATTAACCCCTTCAAGACAATGACGTCTTTTTTTTACCTTTATTTCCGGCTAAAAGTAGACGATTTTATGCAGGTTAAGAAGGACCTATGCGCTATTCCGAAGGTTTATATGGAGAGATTTTCCGTACCTCTTTGAGTCCGGGAGGAATCTACCAGGTTTTTAAGGCGGTGTGGGCCGGTTTTCTGGACCACTTTCTCCCTCAAGTTTAGCCGCATTAGTTTTCAGATGTTAAGATGTTTGCCTCATTAGTTAGTCGATTATAAGACCTTTCGCCCCATTTTTTCATCAATATTTATACCTTTCGTGCTATTTAGGTGTCGATTTTTTCCCCTGGGGAACGACAGTGAGCCTGTAATGTTGGAAGAACCGGCCTTCGGCCGGGAAATTTTTCTACCGAAAAATTTACAAATTAATCTAGAAGAGGATCTAATGGATTTTTTTTTTTTTTTAATTTGATGGAGGTCTAGGGAGGAAACTAGGAAAATAATGAATACATGCAAAAATCGCCCAAAAAGTGAACCATCCCCCACGAGCGCATTTTCCGTCAATTTTCGATGAGCAATTTTTTTGTTCTCGTACGATTTTGAGGCTTTTTCGCATTGGAATCAGAAACTAGATCGAAGTTAGATTATGTTACGTACCGGTATCTAAGTTCTACAGGTGTGTGAACTTGTGTTTTGTTTTCGTGTGTTCGTTGTTTTCTGTTGTGTTGTCCCTGTTGTGGTTCTGTCTTGAGTCGGAGGAGAGACAGGAAGATGTGGGATAGGTGAGGATTGGGCCTGAGTATATAGTTAGGTAGATAGATAGTTTGTTTCTTATGGTACTAAAGCCACTGTCACACGAGCGCTTTTTCCGTCAATTTTCCATGAGCAAGTGTTTTCTCGTATTATTTCGGGACATTTTCGCACTGGTATCGGTAACTAGACTGAAGGTAGATTATATTAGACAGTTGAATTCTGATAAAATGTAATTTGTTTTAGCTTCCAGACCATAATTGCCCATAAGAATTGCTCGAAAAAGGGCTCGTGTGACACCGCTTTATATTATTAAGTTGCCAGAGGTCAATTGCTCGTAATAATTGACGGAATAATCACTCGTGTGACACAATATTAAGCTTGATGGAGGTCTAGGGAACAAACTAAAAACCTAAAGGGAGTCTATGGGGTGTAATTTTAAGGGGAGATTTCCACTTGAGGATTTTTTTTCTTGACTCCTTTCTCCCTCATGTTTAGCCCCATTGCTTTTCTAATTTTAAGACGTTTGCCCCATTATTTTGACGATTTTAAGAACTTTCGACCCATTTCTGTCAATTTTAAGACCTTTCGTGCCATTTAGGTGTCGATTTTATCCTGGCGAGCGATAGCGAGGAACCGGCTTTCAGCCGGGAAATTTTTCTACCGAAAAATGTACAAATTTATCTTGAAAGGAGCTCAAGGGGGTGCAATCTTAAGCTTGATGGATATCTAGAGACCAAACTAAAAACCTCCCCTTAAGCTTGATGGAGGTCTAGGGAACAAACTAAAAATCTCCCTTTAATGCCACACTCCCCATGACCTTCATTGTAATTCAGTACTATCCACAGGGCCCAAGGTCAGATATTTGGGTTCCGTCTCCAACTTTCCAATTTCTCTGTCCTCCGGGTTTTCCCCAAGGGAGGTGGTGGTGGTGAGATGCTGTTTTTAACCCTTTCATTACCGGTGACCTCTTATTATTATATCATATATATTTTAATTAATTTCATTGGAGGTGTGGTGGTGAGATTAATACAAATAATATTATAGCTACTATTCGATGATGTTTAAGGAGTATATGGAAGTCAAAGGGTTGATTGAGATAGTATTTACCCCTTTAATACCCACAGATACTTCCTAAGCTGCATACAATCGTCTAACGGTAGCCGAAATATACTGCTAAAACGCGTCAGAGCTTCAAAGGGTTAACACCTATACCGGTGACATCTTGTCTTGCTTTATTTTGGCTAGTATTAAACGGTTTTATTGAGTTTAGAAAGGGTCTCCAGCAACTAACAGGCTTCGAACTATCTCACTTAACCCTTTCAACTACCACAGATCCTTCTTCAACTGCACAAAATCGTCTTAACCCTTTCACGCATTTATGACGCAGAGGTTGCCAGATTAGCAATAAGAAATAGAGTTTCTCACTCTTATAATTACCTTTCCAAAATTAGTGTTCTGCCCACAGCTAACTCAAAGACAACTGCAGAGGTTGAAGTAACTAAACTAAAGGTTCCTAAATACCCCTGATGGTAACAAAGGCTTTAAAGTATCCCCAATAGGCTCAAAATTGCGTCATATGCGTGAAAGGGTTAATGTAGCTAGAATAAAGGTTGAAAAAGCTTAGAACAATTGACAGCAAGGAGTTAACCCCTTCTGTACCGGCGATGTCTGTTTTCATTATTATTCTGGAAACTATTAGACGATTTTATGCAGTGTCAAAAGAGCCTCCAGCAATTAACAGGCTTCGAACTATCTCACTTAACCCTTTCAACTACCACAGATCCTTCTTAACCCTTTCAAGCTCCAATACGCGTTTCTGTTCTCTTTCTGGCTACTATTAGACGATTTTATGCAGATTAGTAACGGTATACGGAAGTCAGAGGGGGTTGATTGAGATAGTATTTACCCTTTTAATACCCACAGATCCTTCCTAAGCTGCATAAAATCGTCTAAACAGAGCTAGAATAAAACTAAGAAAACTGTCCCCCTGGTACCGAAGGGGTTAATGCGGGGTTAGAACGAGTGACCCCCTGACTGACTGACTGTTATGACTGACTGACTTTGTTGGGGAGCATCAATCAACAGCTCTGTCTTTAAGGGGCAGATGGGCCGTTTTTCTGGTCTCCCCCCCCCCCCCCTTTCTTCCTCATGCTTAGCCCCATTCGTTTTCAGATTTTGATACGTCTGCCCCATTAGTTTGTCGATTTTCAGACCTATCGCCCCATTTCGTTGTCAATATTTAGACCTTTGGTGCCCTTTAGGTGTAGATATTTTTCCTGGCGAGCGATAGCGAGCCTGTAATTGTGGAGGAACCGGCCTTCGGCCGTGACATTTTTCTACCGAAAAATGTACAAATTAATCTCGAAGGGGGATCTAATGGATGTTTTTTAAGTTGTTTCCACATAGCGATTTTGATTAGTTATTTTGCCTTTATATTGTCTTTGTCCGAATGTTGGTTGGTTTAGTTTGCAAGTTTTACATTTGCATTTGATGAGGTCTAGGGAGGAAACTAAAAACTAACGGAATATATAAATAAATAGACCCAACAAATAAATAGACCCAACAAATATCCACTGTCACCTTAAATTATCTCTCTCTCTTTCCCGTCACACCCTTGCGTGCCCAGAGTCAATTGTTTCTGTTATTGGAAGATGAGAGAGAGAGAGAGTCAGAATTGCTCACCTTTTGACCTTGACCTGTGACCTTGGTGATCTAATTGGTTAGTTATCGTTATTGTGAGGCTAATGGCTTTCTCACACTCTATAGTATTTTCTCTCAACCGTGAACAGATTTTCGTTAGTGTTTAAGTGCAGTCTAATGCTCTCTCTCTCTCTCTCTCTTTATATTATATATATATATATATATATATATATATATATATATATATACACATACATACAGTATATGAATCTTGAAATACGGTTGTTCAACGCATGCATCTTGAAACACGGTCGTTCAACGCATGCATCTTGAAACAGTCCTTCAACGCATGAACCTTGAAACACGGTCATTCAACGCATGAATCTTGAAACACGGTCGTTCAACGCATGCATCTTGAAACAGTCCTTAAACGCATGAACCTTGAAACACGATCATTCAACGCATGAATCTTGAAACACGGTCGTTCAACGCATGCATCTTGAAACACGTTTGTTCAACGCATGCATCTTGAAACACAGTCGTTCAATGCATGAATGCATCTTGAAACAGGGTTGTTCAACGCATGCATCTTGAAACACAGTCGTTCAACGCATGCATCTTGAAACACGGTCGTTCAACGCATGAATCTTGAAACACGGTCGTTCAACTCACAAATCACGGCTGCCAAAACTTAGAAATCCGAGTAATACATGAATAGCGACACATATAAACGCCTCACTGCTGAATTTTGGAATCTTTGACGCAACACCTACAGCAGCCACAGGTGAGGACTCTGAGCATCGTCCTCAAGCCCTTCTTTACCTTTTTCATAATTATTTTCTTCTTTTTGGGCTTCTTTTGCTCTCCTGGGTCCTCGTCTTTAGCCCCAGTTTCATGTTCTGGCGAGGTGTTTATATAATGCTATGTCGCGGTTTATGTAGGCTTCTGATTAGTAAGTTGTGGCTCTTTCTTTTAGGGCTCTTTTTCTGGTTCGTCGACTTTCTAGTTTGACTGCCCTCGTTCGCTATCTGGGACTTCTGCATTGTCCTCCAGTAGCTGTTCATCTTGTTTATCTGTTCCCACTGGCACCTCACTTACTTTTTCCTCCATTGCTTCTGGGTCTTCCTCTTCTGAATATTCATCACTTTCCTCGCTCTCGCTCTCGGGTTTCAGGTCCAAATAATTGACTCCACATTTTTGTCCACTCTCACTCCTAATTCGCTCATCTACTTCTTTTCTGTTTTCGTCCCTCTGTATCATCTTTACCCTTCTCTTAGTCTCCTCTTGGATATACAGGTCAATCTTTTCTGCGTGTGAGAGCTCTTACCCCGCCGTTAACACCGAATCTATTCGGTTTCTGTTGTAGAAGGACATGGATTTAGGATCATGCAAGGTCATTGGATCTTTTCTGTTCATGGAAGAAGTACGTCCTTCTGACCTAGAGTTGTCCAATTATTCCACCTCTAAACTTATACTAGGGCTCGATTTGGAAATATCATGTTTACTTTCAGTGGCTGGATCTTTCTGATTCATGGAAGAAACGCGTTCTTCTTCCGAGCTATCATCATCCGAACTTACGCTTGAGCTCGATTCCAGCCTACATTTAGTAAGTTGATTATACGTTAGTGGTGCATTCTTTTCCTCCTCATATCTCTCTACGGAAACTTCATATTCTTCTGCACTTGAACTTGAGCTTAAATTTGAATGCAGCAGTCTATATCGATCCCGGCTGCATGGTGTATCGTCCTTCTTTGTTATATACGTCTTTATTTCCAGATCCCTCCACTTTTCCCCCGGCTCCGGCTTTCTAGGCAATGACCGAGAACTTGTATCTTGCGACTGTTCTCTAGGCAATGACCGAGAACTTGTATCTTGCGACTGTTCTCTAGGCAATGACCGAGAACTTGTATCTTGCGACTGTTCTCTAGGCAATGACCGAGAACTTGTATCTTGCGACTGTTCTCTAGGCAATGACCGAGAACTTGTATCTTGTGACTGTTCTCTAGGCAATGACCGAGAACTTGTATCTTGCGACTGTTCTCTAGGCAATGACCGAGAGCTTGTATCTTGTGACTGTTCTCTAGGCAATGTCCGAGAACTTGTATCTTGTGCCTTGTTTTTGTTTTCGGGCTTCGCAATACCTCGTCGAGCGGTTTGCTTATTTTTGGCCCTAATTTTGTCAAATACTAGAGCTCGTCTAGCGTTTTGCTTCTCTTAGGCCTCACTATTACCAAACATTCGTTGCCATGACAATGAGAATAAAATATCTATAAAGCGCCGTATAAAGCGGAACAGATATTTCCAACGAGTAGAGGCTACTTGAAAAACAAATTCATACATTTTATTCAATGAATATGATGAATTCTTTCAAGTAATTCAATAAATTTCAATTATGGAACTCCACAATATACAGTATATTTTATATACATTAATATACAGGTATATAACTAATTAGGAACATTGTTAACCTGGAACTTGAGAGAAATGGGTATACTGTATAATTACTGTATATATATATATATATATATATATATATATATATATAGTGGTGGTGATGATGATAGTGGTGGTGGTGATGATGATAATAGTGGTGGTGGTGATGATGATGGTGGTGGTGATGATGATGATAGTGGTGGTGGTGGTGATGATGATAGTGGTGGTGGTGATGGTAGTGGTAGTGGTGGTGATGATAATGGTAGTGGTGATGATGATGGTGGTAGTGGTGATGATAGTGGTAGTGGTGGTGATGATAGTGGTAGTGGTGGTGATGATAGTGGTTAGTGGTGGTGATGATAGTGGTAGTGGTGGTGATGATGATAGTGGTGGTGGTGGTGGTGATGATAGTGATAGTGTGGTGATGATAGTGGTGATAGTGGTGGTGATGATAGTGGTAGTGGTGATGATGATAGTGGTAGTGGTGGTGATGATGATAGTGGTAGTGGTGGTGATGATGATAGTGGTAGTGGTGGTGATGATGATAGTGGTAGTGGTGATGATGATAGTGGTAGTGGTGATGATGATAGTGGTAGTGGTGGTGATGATGATACTGGTAGTGGTGGTGATGATGATAGTGGTAGTGGTGATGATGATGATAGTGGTAGTGGTGGTGATGATGATAGTGGTGGTACAAAGGGAGTACAAAGGAAATCAAGCAACAACAGATCTAGTGACCCTTCTAGGTTGCTTGTCCTCCAAAACACTGAGGATCAAGTGTCCAAACAGTGGTTTAGAGTGGGTAAGGGAACATTGGAAAGTGGTGATGATGATGATAGTGGTAGTGGTGGTGATGATGATAGTGGTGGTGGTGATGATGATGATAGTGGTAGTGGTGGTGATGATGATAGTGGTAGTGGTGGTGATGATGATAGTGGTAGTGGTGGTGATGATGATAGTGGTAGTGGTGGTGATGATGATAGTGGTAGTGGTGGTGATGATGATAGTGGTAGTGGTGGTGATGATGATAGTGGTAGTGGTGGTGATGATGATAGTGGTGGTGGTGGTGATGATGATAGTGGTAGTGGTGGTGATGATGATAGTGGTGGTGGTGATGATGATAGTGGTAGTGGTGGTGATGATGATAGTGGTAGTGGTGGTGATGATGATAGTGGTACTGGTGGTGATGATGATAGTGGTAGTGGTGGTGGTGATGATAGTGGTAGTGGTGGTGATGATGATAGTGGTAGTGGTGATGATGATAGTGGTAGTGGTGATGATGATGATAGTGGTAGTGGTGGTGATGATAGTGGTACTGGTGGTGATGATGATAGTGGTAGTGGTGTTGATGATGATAGTGGTGGTGGTGATGATGATAGTGGTAGTGGTGGTGATGATGATAGTGGTAGTGGTGATGATAGTGGTGGTGGTGGTGATGATGATAGTGGTAGTGGTGGTGATGATGATAGTAGTAGTGGTGGTGATGATGATAGTGGTAGTGGTGGTGATGATGATAGTGGTGGTGGTGATGATGGTGGTAGTGGTGGTGATGATGATAGTGGTAGTGGTGGTGATGATGATAGTGGTGGTGGTGATGATAGTGGTAGTGGTGGTGATGATGATAGTGGTAGTGGTGATGATGATAGTGGTAGTGGTGGTGATGATAGTGGTGGTGGTGGTGATGATGATAGTGGTGGTGGTGGTGACGATGATAGTGGTAGTGGTGGTGATGATGATGATAGTGGTGGTGGTGATGATGATGATAGTGGTAGTGGTGGTGGTGATGATAGTGGTAGTGGTGGTGATGATGATAGTGGTAGTGGTGGTGATGATGATAGTGGTAGTGGTGGTGATGATGATAGTGGTAGTGGTGGTGATGATGATAGTGGTAGTGGTGGTGGTGATGATGATAGTGGTAGTAGTGGTGATGATGATAGTGGTAGTGGTGGTGATGATGATAGTGGTAGTGGTGGTGATGATGATAGTGGTAGTGGTGGTGATGATGATAGTGGTAGTGGTGGTGATGATAGTGGTAGTGGTGGTGATGATGATAGTGGTAGTGGTGATGATGATGATAGTGGTAGTGGTGATGATGATAGTGGTAGTGGTGGTGATGATGATAGTGGTAGTGGTGTTGATGATGATAGTGGTAGTGGTGGTGATGATGATAGTGGTAGTGGTGGTGATGATGATAGTGGTAGTGGTGGTGATGATGATAGTGGTTTTGATGATGATAGTGGTAGTGGAGATGATGATGATAGTGGTTGTGGAGATTGTGATGATGATAATAGTGGTAGTGGTGGTGATGATGATGGTAGTGGTGGTGATGATGATAGTCGTAGTGGTGGTGATGATGAGAGTGATAGTGGTGGTGATGATAGTGGTAGTGGTGGTGATGATAGTGGTAGTGGTGGTGATGATGATAGTGGTAGTGGTGGTGATGATGATAGTGGTAGTGGTGGTGATGATGATAGTGGTAGTGGTGGTGATGATGATAGTGGTAGTGGTGGTGGTGATGATAGTGGTAGTGGTGGTGGTGATGATAGTGGTAGTGGTGGTGATGATGATAGTGGTAATGGTGGTGATGATGATAGTGGTAGTGGTGGTGATGATGATAGTGGTAGTGGTGGTGATGATGATAGTGGTGGTGGTGATGATGATGATAGTGGTAGTGGTGATGATAGTGGTAGTGGTGGTGGTGATGATGATAGTGGTAGTGGTGGTGATGATGATAGTGGTAGTGGTGGTGATGATGATAGTGGTTGTGGTGATGATGATAGTGGTAGTGGTTGTGGTGATGATGATAGTGGTGATTATAGTGGTGGTGGTGATGATAGTGATAGTGGTGGTGATGATGATAGTGGTGGTGTTGGTGGTAGTGATAGTGGTAGTGGTGATGATGATGATAGTGGTGGTGTTGGTGATGGTGGTGGTGATAGTGGTAGTGGTGATGATGATGATAGTGGTAGTGGTGGTGATGATGATAGTGGTAGTGGTGGTGATGATGATAGTGGTGGTGGTGATGATAATGATAGTGGTAGTGGTGGTGATGATGATAGTGGTAGTGGTGGTGGTGATGATGATAGTGGTAGTGGTGGTGATGATGATAGTGGTAGTGGTGGTGATGATGATAGTGGTAGTGGTGGTGATGATGTACTATGGTAGTGGTGGTGATGATGATAGTGGTAGTGGTGGTGATGATGATAGTGGTAGTGGTGGTGATGATGATGATAATAGTGGTAGTGATGATGATGATAGTGGTAGTGGTGGTGATGATAGTGGTAGTGGTGGTGATAGTGGTAGTGGTGGTGATGATGATAGTGGTAGTGGTGGTGGTGATGATAGTTGTAGTGGTGGTGATGATGGTAGTGGTGGTGATGATGATAGTGGGGGTGGTGGTGATGATGATAGTGGTAGTGGTGGTGGTGATGATAGTGGTAGTGGTGGTGGTGATGATAGTAGTAGTGGTGGTGGTGATGATGGTGGTGGTGATGATGATAGTGGTAGTGGTGGTGATGATGATAGTGGTAGTGGTGGTGATGATGATAGTGGTAGTGGTGGTGGTGATGATAGTGGTAGTGGTGGTGGTGATGATAGTGGTAGTGGTGGTGATGATGATAGTGGTAGTGGTGGTGATGATGATAGTGGTAGTGGTGGTGATGATGATAGTGGTAGTGGTGGTGATGATGATAGTGGTGGTGATGATGATAGTGGTAGTGGTGGTGATGATGATAGTGGTAGTGGTGGTGGTGATGATAGTGGTAGTGGTGGCGATGATGATAGTGGTAGTGGTGGTGATGATGATAGAGGGGGTGGTGGTGATGATGATAGTGGTGGTGGTGGTGGTGATGATAGTGGTATTGGTGGTGGTGATGATAGTGGTAGTGGTGATAATGGTGGTGATGATGATAGTAATAGTGGTGGTGGTGATGATAGTGGTAGTGGTGGTGATGATGATAGTGGTAGTGGTGGTGGTGATGATGATAGTGGTAGTGGTGGTGATGATGATAATGGTAGTGGTGGTGATGATGATAGTGGGTGTGTGTGTGTGTACGTTATATCTCCGCACTAGAACAAAGCGATTTATTTCCTTGCGCGTAACAGGGTGTTGGATTAAGTCAGAGATTTTGCAAGTTAAATGGGTTTCCTGCTCTCTCTCTCTCTCTCTCTCTCTCTCTCTCTCTCTCTCTCTCTCTCTCTCTCTCTCTCCCAATTATAACACCATTCGTACTCTTTAGGTGTCGATTTTTCCTGGCGAGCGATAGGGAGCCAGCCTTAGGTCCAGACATTTGCCTACCCAAAATGTACAGATTTACCTTGAACTATAGGGACTAAACATAAGAGAGAAGGGGGGGTGGGGGTTCCATAAATCCCTCCTTAACCCTTTCAAGCTCCAATATGCGTTTCTGTTCTGTTTCTGGCTACTATTAGACGATTTTATTCAGATTAGTAACGGTATATGGAAGTCAGAGGGTTGATTGAGATAGTATGTACCCTTTTAACACCCACAGATACTTCCTAAGCTGCATAAAATCGTCTAATGATAGCCAAAATAAACTACTGAAAACGCGTCAGAGCTTCAAAGGGTTAACAAAGACAGGAAACAGCCAGAGGTGAATTGCTAAGTGATCCACCCAGGGGAGAGGAACTGATTAGCACTCCCACCTCTCGAAGGACGCTATCACACTCTCTCTCTCTCTCTCTCTCTCTCTCTCTCTCTCTCTCTCTCTCTCTCTCTCTCTCTCTCTCTCTCTCTCTCTCTCTCTCTCTTCTCTCTCTCTCTCTCTCTCTCTCTCTCTCTCTCTCTCTCTCTCTCTCTCTCTCTCTCTCTCTCTCTCTCTCTCTCTCTCTCTCTTCTCTCTCTCTCTCTCTCTCTCTCTCTCTCACTCTCTCTCTCTCTCTCTCTCTCTCTCTCCTCCTCTCTCTCTCTCTCTCTCTCTCTCTCTCTCTCTCTCTCTCTCTCTCTCTCTCTCTCTCTCTCTCTCTACACACGCCGCAATGGTGCTTCTCTCTCACTCTTCTTCAGAGCTTTCAGGGAGACACTTGTTACAAGTAGTTTGGTCTTTAGTCTCCTTCATACACACAAGAAAATAAATGCTTAGACGATGTTTGCGGTCTTAGAAGAACCAATGGGAATCAAAGGGCTTATGACCCTCTTAAATTAATTAACCTGTATAATATATCCTTCCCAAGCTGAATACACCTGTATAATATATCCTTCCCAAGCTGAATACACCTGTATAATATATCCTTCCCAAGCTGAATACACCTGTATAATATATCCTTCCCAAGCTGAATACACCTGTATAATATATCCTTCCCAAGCTGAATACACCTGTATAATATAGCCTTCCCAAGCTGAATACACCTGTATAATATATCCTTCCAAGCTGAATACACCTGTATATATATCCTTCCCAAGCTGAATACACCTGTATAATATATCCTTCCCAAGCTGAATACACCTGTATAATATATCCTTCCCAAGCTGAATACACCTGTATAATATATCCTTCCCAAGCTGAATACACCTGTATAATATATCCTTCCCAAGCTGAATACACCTGTATAATATATCCTTGCCAAGCTGAATACACCTGTATAATATATCCTTCCCAAGCTGAATACACCTGTATAATATATCCTTCCCAAGCTGAATACACCTGTATAATATATCCTTCCCAAGCTGAATACAATTGTCGAATGATAACCACAATGATGGGAAGAAACGCGTCGTCATTCCCAATGGGGGTCTTTTTTGGTCCCCCTTTCTCCCTCATGTTTAGCCCCATTAGTTTTGAGATTTTAAGACATTTACCCTGTTTGCTTGGCGATTTTTAAGATCGCTCGTGCCATTTAGGTGTCCATTTTTTGTCCTGGCGAGCAATAGCAAGCCTGCAATTTAGGAGGAACCCGCCTTTCACCGAAAAATGCATACATATATCTGAAAGTGGGGTCTTGTTTTTATGCTTGGTACTAAAAATAAAAAGAAAAAACAATGAATGCAAATCTCTCGTATAGTTAAAAAGAAAACTAATTTAATAAATATATAATTTTTTTGTTGAAAATCTCCTCTTAAAGGGGGTAGTCCTCGCTTTTTCTGGACCCCCTTCTCCCTCATGTTTAGTATATTATTTTTGAGATTTTAAGACGTTCGTTCCGTTAGTTTGGCGATTTTGAGACCTTTCGCCCCATTTTTGTATCAATGTTAAGACCTTGCGTGTCGTTTAGATGTCTATTTTTTCCAGGCGAGCGACAGCGAGCCTCTAATTTTAGAAGGAATCGGCCTTCGGCCGGGACATTTTTCTACCGAAAAATGTACAAATTTATCTTGAAAGGGGGTCTTGGGGGTGTTTTTCTAAGTTTGATGGAGGTCTAGCGAGGACACACAAACATAGATTAATACTTAAATATATAGACCAAAAACCAAGCACTACCCCCTTAATAGGACTTACCCCCGACATTCCGGAGTGCTGAAGGGGAGATATTGGGGGGGGGGGGAGGGGGTTAATATAATGTCACTTCCTTAATACAAGACCCGCTGATACCTTCCTGGGGGGGGGGGGGGAGGAGTTGTTGTTGTTGTTGTTGTTGTTGTTGTTGGGTATATAATATATGGGTACGAATGGTTGGGGGTAGACGCACATATGTATACTTGGATGTACGTACACACTCACTCACGCGCTGCCATACATATACACGAACACACACACACACATAGCTATCAATCTCTCTCTCTCTCTCTCTATATATATATATATATATATATATATTTTTTTTTTTTTTTTTTTTTTTTTTTTACCTCACCCCCAAACACCTCCAATGAAATAAATGAAAGCATATAATTTATGTGATCCACCGGGATTGGAACCTGGGTTATCACACAGATTTTTAGACACCTTAACCATTGCACCACCAATTTATTTATGGGCATAAGTATGAAGATGAAGAGGAGAGGATTTGAAGTTAAAGGAGAGAGAGAGAGAGAGAGAGAGAGAGAGAGAGAGAGAGAGAGAGAGGTGTGTGTGTGAAGTGAGAAAGCCACAATAGAGAGAAAACGAGAGAGGGATAGGGGGGACACCACTATAAATATACATAACGTAGGTGTAGGAGGGGGGAAGGAAGGGAAGATCTTATCGTCAATACAATATATGATATCCGATTTTATTCATCACCCCTGTTTGCGAGAATTAGTTATATTTTGCTTTCTTAGTGTCCATGTTGTTTTATTTATGTATTTAGTTTTTGTTAGTATTAATCTTTGTAGTTTGTACTTTCTTTCTCTCCATGTTTTTGTTATTGTTTTTATTGTTTTTATTTATTTATTTTTTATTTTTATTTTTTTTTTGGGGGGGGGGGGTTATTCACCAACTTGGGTTTTTTTTTTCATGTTTTTCTAGTGTTGTTTTCGGTTTTCATCCACCAATTTGCGTATCTTCCTTCTGTGTGTATATTGTATTGTATTGATATATATTTATTAATTATTATTATTATTATTGTTTTTGGTTGGCTTTCTGTCGGTCCCTGGTTATATTGTATTGTTGTTTCGTTTCTCCTCCACCAACTTGCAATATCTTCCTCGTTCTGTCTTTGTTCTCTTTGCCTCTCTCTCTCTCTCTCTTTCCATGTTTGTATATATTGTTTTTCGTTTCTCCTTCTCCACCAACTTGCTTGCGTCTCTTCCTTGGTCTTGGTTTGGTTTTTGTTGTTTTCTCTCTCCTTTGTTTTTCTATTGTTTCGGTTCTCCTTTGTTTATCTATTGTTTCTCTCTCCTTTGTATATCTATTGTTTCTCTCTCCTTTGTTTATCTATTGTTTCTCTCTCCTTTGTTTATCTATTGTTTCGGTTCTCCTTTATCACCTTGCGTCTCTTCCCTTGTTCTCTGTTCATAGTCGGTTTCTTTGCAACTGGCGGTAAAATTGCAAAGTTCCCATCATGATTTCTGCGTTATTTTGAGGATTCTTTAACCCTTTGAGTACCGGGGATGGATGTATATGGCTTTATGTATGTATATGGCTTTATTTCACCTATACTGTAGAAGGCAAAACAATGCAGCTTATGAGTGATCTATGGTACCGCACGTCTTAAGGGGAGGTATTTAGTTTCTTCCCTAGAACTCCATCAAGCTTAAAATTACACCCCCTTGACCCCCTTTCAAGATAAATTTGTACATTTTTCGGTAGAAAAATGTCCCGGCTGAAAGCCGGTTCCTCTTAAATTACAGGCTCGCTATCGCTCGCCAGGATAAAATTGATCCCTAAATGGCACGAAAGGTCTTAAAGTTGACAGAAATGGGGCGAAAGTTCTTAAAATCGTCAAAATAATGGGGCGAACGTCTTAAAACTAGAAAAGCAATGGGGCTAAACATGAGGGAGAAAGGAGTCAAGACAAAAATCCCTCAAGTGGCAATCTCCCCTTAAGCTGACAAAAATAGTCTAATAATTGCCAGGATAAAAGGTAAAGGGCGTCACCGGTACAGAAGGGGTTAAGGGCAGATCTCCACTTGAGGGATTTTTTTCTTGACCCCTTTCTCCCTCATGTTTAGCCCCATTGCTTTTGATATTATAAAACGTTTGCCCCATTAGTTATCGATTTTAAGAACTTTCACCCCATATTAAGACCTTTCGTGCAATTCAGGTGTCGATTTTATCCTGGCGAGCGATAGCGAGCCTGTAATTTAAGAGGAACCGGCCTTCGGCCGGGACATTTTTCTACCAAAAATGTACAAATTTATCTTGAAAGGGACTCAAGGGGGCGTAATTTTAAGCTTGATGGAGGTCTAGGGAACAAACTAAATACCTCCCCTTAAGCGAAATACGGCGGTAATTATATATAAACTTGGTATTAATATGATGATGCAGAGATAATTATAGCAGTCTCATATTTTCCCATGAAGTATCGAGATATTATAACTGCCAAGGGATTCAATTTACCGCCAGATGGAATGAAACCGAGTATAGTGATCTCCCTTTTTCCTTCTCTCTTGTTCGTGTGCTTGTGATTATAGACGATTGATGAATGGGTGTATACTGTATGGGTATAAGAAAGTTCGTATAGTGTATGGGTATATACTGTATAGTGAGAAAGAGAAATACAGATACATGACTGCTACTGCAAGTGCAAGAACACTCTCTCTCTCTCTCTGTCTCTGTCTCTGTCTCTCTCTCTCTCTCTCTCTCTCTCTCTCTCTCTCTCTGTCTCTGTCTCTGTCTCTCTGTCTCTCTCTCTCTATATATATATATACTGTATATCTCTATCTATCTATCTATCTATATCTATCTATCTATCTATCTATCTATCTATCTATCTATCTATCTCTATATACCTCTATCTATCTATCTATCTAATCTATCCCTCTATCTATCTATCTATCTATCTATATATCTATCATCTATCTCTCTCTCTCTATCATCTATCTCTCTCTCTCTCTCTCTCTCTCTCTCTCTCTCTCTCTCTCTCTCTCTCTCTCTCTCTCTCTCTCTCTCTCTCTCTCTCTCTCTCTCTCTCTCTCTCTCTCTCCTCGCTCTCTCTCTCCTCGCTCTCTCTCTCTCTCATCTCTCTCTCTCTCTCTCTCTCTCTCTCTACTCTCCTCTCTCTCTCTCTCTCTCTCTCTCTCTCTCTCTATCTATCTATATCTATCTATCTATCTATCTTCATTCCTCCCTGTCGCATATATCGGTGGTATTCCTATTGTTCTTTCTTTCCCCTCATTCTTCTTTGGCTTGTCTCTCACATTTACTTTGTCTACCTTTTATCCACTCTTTCGTCATCTCTTTTATTTTCCTCCTCTCCTCCCATCTCGAGATCTCTCTCTCTACTCTCTCCAACCTTTCTCGAGCTCTCACAGAAAGACTCTTCAATCCATCCACGTCCTATCTCTCCATCTCCGCAAATGGAGCTCTCCTTTCTGCTCCCTCCCCAGTCTCCTCCTCGCCCCACTCTCTCATCGGGTTTCTCATCCCTCCATCCTCTCAAGGGGCCGCGCTCTGCCTAGCCTTTCTCTCGTCTCTTCACTGCGCTCCCCCTCTCACCCTCACATCTTCCGGGCCCTCGCATTCCATCGGGCCGCTTCGGACTCTCTCTCCCTATCTCTCTCCGTCATCTCCTCATCGCCGAAACACAAATCCTCGTTCTCTCGTCCGCTCTCCTCCTCTCTCTCATTCTCGTCTCTCTCATCTCTCGCTCTCCGCCTCATTCTCTCTATCGCTACTCATCTCTCTCTCTGCTCTACTCTCTCTCCTCCCCATCTGCATCAATACGTCTCTCGACCTCACCATCTCTCTCGATCCCCTCTCCTCTCCCTCAGTCCCTCACTCTCCTCTCACTCTCTCTCTCCTCTTCCTCTCGTCATCCTGCTCTCCTATCCTCTCTCTCTCTCTTATTTTTTTTCGTAAAAAAAAAAACGTTTCCTTGTTTAAGAAACAAACCTTGTGCTTAGACTTCTTTCTCATTCTTTCTCACGATAAATCCTTGCAACCGCTCTACGATGAGAGTAAAGCTGTAGATATTATATACCTTGATTTTCAAAAGGCGCTTTGACAAAGTTCCCTTCCCCACAAACGTTTACCT
Source organism: Paralithodes platypus (assembly GCA_032716605.1). Taxonomy (NCBI): domain Eukaryota; kingdom Metazoa; phylum Arthropoda; class Malacostraca; order Decapoda; family Lithodidae; genus Paralithodes; species Paralithodes platypus. The sequence continues at coordinate 28,826,149 of CM064542.1, read as the reverse complement.
CTGCTAACACGTAACAAGGCGCATGGAAATTACAAGTAACGGTGTGTTTGGAAAATGGATAGAAAATTGGCTCAGCAACATAAAGCAAAGGGTAGTCATAACGGTAATTTATCTAAATGGAAGCCAATTTAAGTATGCGGGGGGGGGTACCCCAGGATCGGTATCCTATGACCAATTCTCATCTTTCTAATTTACAATCAAGCGACATACGATTGAGAGGTTCTCAACGACCTGCACAATCTCAACAAATTTGCTGACGATACAAAATATTTGGCAAATAGCGTACTCTCAACAGAACTAAGTTGACGACTATGCAAAATACAATCTAGATAAATTGTCATGTTGGTCCGCGAAATTTGGGCAAATGAGTTTCAATGGCGGATAAATGTAAAGTACCTACATGTCGGATTACCTACACCTAATATGAGAAAGCAAACTATTCGATGAATGGCACTCAGCTTTAAGAATGTCACAGAGAAACGGATCTGGGAGTAACAATCTCGAGTAACCTATAACCGAGTCAACAATGTTCAGAGTTTGTTAAGAAGGCAAACAAAATAATTGTCTTTAAGAGGCAGTTCATGTTGAGGCCTAAATCCAAAGAAGTTTTTATCCTAACCCTTTTACCATTCCTTAGTCCGCGCCTCTTACTTGAATACTGCGTTCAATCCTGTTGCCCTTATTACCAAAAAGATATAAACAAGCTAGAACGAGTTCAGCGGAGAGTTACCAAAATGATGACCTAGCCTACGAAGAACAAACGATACGAAGAGCGTCTTAGAGAATTAAATCTATTTCCTTTAACCCATTCCTTTTTAACCCAGCGCAGATTAGAGAGTAAGGCGACTTAATACTTCAAGTGTTCAAAATCATCAAAGGCATCGACAATATTAACTGTAGTAAGTACTAATCACTATCGACCAATCTAATTGACACGCGGGGAAACGGTTGCCAATTATTGGTAAATCGTTAACTTTTTAACTCGCACACTACTCTAAGAATTTCTTCTTCAATCGAGTTGTCAACTTG
>CM064542.1:28794143-28825020 GCA_032716605.1 Paralithodes platypus | reverse complement strand
GTTCGACATCTAGGGCTCTCTTGAAGTTGTCTAACGAGATGTCCCTCATGTCTCTTACTCGCCGTGGGAGTTTGTTGGAGAGACGTGGGCCTCTGTGTGATAACCAGCCCTCTCGCAGAGAGCCCATAGCACCCCTGTTATTCATCCGGGGGATTTCGCATTCCCAGCCTCTCCTATCACTGAATTTCATGACTATCGGAGTATGTAGGTTTGGTACTAAACCCTCTGCGATTTTCCACGTGTATATTATTAGGTAACGTTCTCTTCTACGTTGTTGTTGTTGTTGTTGTTCCCCAAGCTGCCTGGCCGAACAGCCCCAAGGCCCTGAGCAAGGCCAAGGCCATAACTGAGCGCCCCCACAGAAGCCTCCCCGCCGACCACAATAAAGCCTGGGTGACCGAAGCCACTCCATGGCGGGGAGCTGAGGAGGGTGCGGAAATGCCCGGGAATCCAAAGCCCCACCCAGGGCCCTGTGTCCCTCAGCAATTATGAAGAGAAAGTTGAGGGGCAAGGGAAAAATGTGACGCTTTGGCTTCCAATCTTGGTAGATTGGGAGGTCAATCCACGTTAGAGACGCCGTCACTTGAGATCTAGAAAATATATAAGTAAAAGGAACAGTCAGAGTAAGCTATGGGTATGGCAGAGATTGCTCAGTTCTCACTCTAATAGACCAGCCCATCACCACATGACTAGAACCCAATCCTCTCAGCATCAGCTAGGAAAGGCCCTAGAAAGCCGCCTTTGGCGGGGGGATAGCTCCCCTATTTCAACCCTTTTCGGGGTTGGGCACCCGCCCTCTCTTCTACGTTCCAGTGAGTACAGATTCAGTGCTCTTAAACGCTCCCAATAGTGTAGATATTTTATCGAACTTATATGCGAAGTGAAATTTCTTTGTACACTCTCTACGTCATTTATTTCACCTGCTTTGTATGGGGATGTTAATACGCTACAGTATTCAAGCCGCGGTAGCACTAGAGATTTGAAGAGCGTTATCATAGGTAATTCACCGCGTGTTTTAAAAGTACGCAGAATCCAACCCGTTAGACGTTTCGCTGCCGCCACTTTGACCTGGTTATGTACTTTGAAACCCATATTTTCAGACATTAATACCCCAAGGTCTTTCACACTGTCTTTCCGTTCTATTATGTGGTTAGATTCTGTTAAGTAATTTGTAATTTCTTTAACACCATTATTATCTCCGTACCGTATTAATTGGAATTTTTCTTCATTGAATTTCATGTTGTTTTCCCTGGTCCACTGGAAAACAACCTGTTGAACCTGTTCTCCCTCATATTGGTTTATAAAGTGGCTGTTGAACCTGTCCTCCCTCATATTGGTTTAAAGTGGCTGTTGAATCTGTCCTCCCTCATATTGGTTTATAAAGTGGCTGTTGAACCTGTCCTCCCTCATATTGGTATATAAAGTGGCTGTTGAACCTGTCCTCCCTCATTTTGGTTTATAAAGTGGCTGTTGAACCTGTCCTCCCTCATATTGGTATATAAAGTGGCTGTTGAACCTGTCCCCCCTCATATTGGTTTATAAAGTGGCTGTTGAACCTGTCCTCCCTCATATTGGTTTATAAGTGGCTGTTGAACCTGTCCTCCCTCATATTGGTATAAAGTGGCTGTTGAACCTGTCCCCCCTCATATTGGTTTATAAAGTGGCTGTTGAACCTGTCCTCCCTCATATTGGTTTATAAAGTGGCTGTTGAACCTGTCCTCCCTCATATTGGTATATAAAGTGGCTGTTGAACCTGTCCTCCCTCATATTGGTTTATAAAGTGGCTGTTGAATCGTCTACCTCATATTGGTTTATAATTGTGGCTGGTGAACTGTCCTCCCTCATATTATATAAAGTGGCTGTTGAACCTGTCCTCCCTCATATGGGTATATAAAGTGTTGAACCTGTACCCCCTAATATTGGTTTATAAGTGGCTGTTGAATCTGTCCTCCCTCATATTGGTTTATAAAGTGGCTGTTACCTTACCTTATGATACCTTATGATGTGTTCGCCATTCTTCTAGCGGCACCAAGGAGCGCGACGCCCCTCGTTATGGGTGGTGATTTGGTGCAGTAGACTGTTTGAAGCGACAGCTCGCTCCCTTGCGAGGATGGGCTCGTCTGGCACTTTTTGCAGTTCGACATCTAGGGCTCTCTTGAAGTTGTCTAACGAGATGTCCCTCATGTCTCTTACTCGCCGTGGGAGTTTGTTGAAGAGACGTGGGCCTCTGTGTGATAACCAGCCCTCTCGCAGAGAGCCCATAGCACCCCTGTTATTCATCCGGGGGATTTCGCATTCCCAGCCTCTCCTATCACTGAATTTCATGACTATCGGAGTATGTTGGTTTGGTACTAAACCCTCTGCGATTTTCCACGTGTATATTATTAGGTAACGTTCTCTTCTACGTTCCAGTGAGTACAGATTCAGGGCTCTTAAACGCTCCCAATAGTGTAGATATTTTATCGAACTTATATGCGAAGTGAAATTTCTTTGTACACTCTCTACGTCATTTATTTCACCTGCTTTGTATGGGGATGTTAATACGCTACAGTATTCAAGCCGCGGTAGCACTAGAGATTTGAAGAGCGTTATCATAGGTAATTCACCGCGTGTTTTAAAAGTACACAAAATCCAACCCGTTAGACGTTTCGCAGCCGCCACTTTGACCTGGTTATGTACTTTGAAACCCATATTTTCAGACATTAATACCCCAAGGTCTTTCACACTGTCTTTCCGTTCTATTATGTGGTTAGATTCTAAGTAATTTGTAATTTCTTTAACACCATTATTATCTCCGTACCGTATTAATTGGAATTTTTCTTCATTGAATTGCATGTTGTTTTCCCTGGTCCACTGGAAAACAACCTGTTGAACCTGTTCTCCCTGATATTGGTTTATAAAGTGGCTGTTGAACCTGTCCTCCCTCAAATTGGTATATAAAGTGGCTGTTGAACCTGTCCTCCCTCATATTGGTCTATAAAGTGGCTGTTGAACCTGTCCTCCCTCATATTGGTATATAAAGTGGCTGTTGAACCTGTCCTCTCTCATATTGGTTTATAAAGTGGCTGTTGAACTTGTCCTCCCTCATATTGGTTTATAAAGTGGCTGTTGAACCTGTCCTCCCTCATATTGGTATATAAAGTGGCTGTTGAACCTGTCCTCCCTCATATTGGTTTATAAAGTGGCTGTTGAACCTGTCCTCCCTCATATTGGTATATAAAGTGGCTGTTGAACCTGTCCTCCCTCATATTGGTCTATAAAGTGGCTGTTGAACCTGTCCTCCCTCATATTGGTATATAAAGTTGCAGTTGAACCTGTCCTCCCTCATATTGGTTTATAAAGTGGCTGTTGAACCTGTCCTCCCTCATATTGGTCTATAAAGTGGCTGTTGAATCTGTCCTCCTTCATATTGGTTTATAAAGTGGCTATTGAACCTGTTCTCCCTCATATTGGTTTATAAAGTGGTTGTTGAACCTGTCCTCCCTCATATTGGTCTATAAAGTGGCTGTTGAATCTGTCCTCCCTCATATTGGTATATAAAGTGGCTGTTGAACCTGTCCTCCCTCATATTGGTTTATAAAGTGGCTGTTGAACCTGTCCTCCCTCATATTGGTTTATAAAGCAGCTGTTGAACCTGTCCTCCCTCATATTGGTATATAAAGTGGCTGTTGAACCTGTCCTCCCTCATATTGGTTTATAAAGTGGCTGTTGAACCTATCCTCCCTCATATTGGTCTATAAAGTGGCTGTTGAAGCTGTCCTCCCTCATATTGGTTTATAAAGTGGCTGTTGAACCTGTCCTCCCTCATATTGGTATATAAAGTGGCTGTTGAATCTGTCCCCCCTCATATTGGTTTATAAAGTGGCTGTTGAACCTGTCCTCCCTCATATTGGTTTATAAAGTGGCTGTTGAACCTGTCCTCCCTCATATTGGTATATAAAGTGGCTGTTGAACCTGTCCCCCCTCATATTGGTTTATAAAGTGGCTGTTGAACCTGTCCTCCCTCATATTGGTTTATAAAGTGGCTGTTGAACCTGTCCTCCCTCATATTGGTATATAAAGTGGCTGTTGAACCTGTCCTCCCTCATATTGGTTTATAAAGTGGCTGTTGAATCTGTCCTCCCTCATATTGGTTTATAAAGTGGCTGTTGAACCTGTCCTCCCTCATATTGGTATATAAAGTGGCTGTTGAACCTGTCCTCCCTCATATTGGTATATAAAGTGGCTGTTGAACCTGTCCTCCCTCATATTGGTTTATAAAGTGGCTGTTGAATCTGTCCTCCCTCATATTGGTTTATAAAGTGGCTGTTACCTTACCTTATGATACCTTATGATGTGTTCGCCATTCTTCTAGCGGCACCAAGGAGCGCGACGCCCCTCGTTATGGGTGGTGATTTGGTGCAGTAGACTGTTTGAAGCGACAGCTCGCTCCCTTGCGAGGATGGGCTCGTCTGGCACTTTTTGCAGTTCGACATCTAGGGCTCTCTTGAAGTTGTCTAACGAGATGTCCCTCATGTCTCTTACTCGCCGTGGGAGTTTGTTGAAGAGACGTGGGCCTCTGTGTGATAACCAGCCCTCTCGCAGAGAGCCCATAGCACCCCTGTTATTCATCCGGGGGATTTCGCATTCCCAGCCTCTCCTATCACTGAATTTCATGACTATCGGAGTATGTTGGTTTGGTACTAAACCCTCTGCGATTTTCCACGTGTATATTATTAGGTAACGTTCTCTTCTACGTTCCAGTGAGTACAGATTCAGGGCTCTTAAACGCTCCCAATAGTGTAGATATTTTATCGAACTTATATGCGAAGTGAAATTTCTTTGTACACTCTCTACGTCATTTATTTCACCTGCTTTGTATGGGGATGTTAATACGCTACAGTATTCAAGCCGCGGTAGCACTAGAGATTTGAAGAGCGTTATCATAGGTAATTCACCGCGTGTTTTAAAAGTACACAAAATCCAACCCGTTAGACGTTTCGCAGCCGCCACTTTGACCTGGTTATGTACTTTGAAACCCATATTTTCAGACATTAATACCCCAAGGTCTTTCACACTGTCTTTCCGTTCTATTATGTGGTTAGATTCTAAGTAATTTGTAATTTCTTTAACACCATTATTATCTCCGTACCGTATTAATTGGAATTTTTCTTCATTGAATTGCATGTTGTTTTCCCTGGTCCACTGGAAAACAACCTGTTGAACCTGTTCTCCCTGATATTGGTTTATAAAGTGGCTGTTGAACCTGTCCTCCCTCAAATTGGTATATAAAGTGGCTGTTGAACCTGTCCTCCCTCATATTGGTCTATAAAGTGGCTGTTGAACCTGTCCTCCCTCATATTGGTATATAAAGTGGCTGTTGAACCTGTCCTCTCTCATATTGGTTTATAAAGTGGCTGTTGAACCTGTCCTCCCTCATATTGGTTTATAAAGTGGCTGTTGAACCTGTCCTCCCTCATATTGTATATAAAGTGGCTGTTGAACCTGTCCTCCCTCATATTGGTTTATAAAGGGGCTGAGAAACCTGTCCTCCCTCATATTGGTATATAAAGTGGCTGTTGAACCTGTCCTCCCTCATATTGGTTTATAAAGTGGCTGTTGAACCTGTCCTCCCTCATATTGGTATATAAAGTCGCTGTTGAACCTGTCCTCCCTCATCTTGGTTTATTAAGTGGCTGTTGATCCTGCCCTGCCTCAAATTGGTCGATAAACTGGCTGTTGAACCTGCCCCCCCTCATATTGGTCTATAAAGTGGTTGTTGAACCTGTCCTCCCTCATATTGATTTATAAAGTGGTTGTTGAACCTGTCCTCCCTCATATTGGTCTATAAAGTGGCTGTTGAACCTGTCCTCCCTCATATTGGTATATAAAGTGGCTGTTGAACCTGTCCTCCCTCATATTGGTTTATAAAGTGGCTGTTGAACCTGTCCTCCCTCATATTGGTTTATAAAGTGGCTGTTGAACCTGTCCTCCCTCATATTGGTATATAAAGTGGCTGTGGTTGTTGAACCTGTCCTCCCTCATATTGGTATATAAAGTGGCTGTTGAACCTGTCCCCCCTCATATTGGTTTATAAAGTGGCTGTTGAACCTGTCCTCCCTCATATTGGTTTATAAAGTGGCTGTTGAACCTGTCCTCCCTCATATTGGTTTATAAAGTGGCTGTTGAATCTGTCCTCCCTCATATTGGTTTTAAAGTGGCTGTTGAACCTGTCCTCCCTCATATTGGTATATAAAGTGGCTGTTGAACCTGTCCTCCCTCATATTGGTATATAAAGTGGCTGTTGAACCTGTCCTCCCTCATATTGGTTTATAAAGTGGCTGTTGAATCTGTCCTCCCTCATATTGGTTTATAAAGTGGGCTGTTACCTTACCTTATGATACCTTAATGATGTGTTCGCCACTCTTCTAGCGGCACCAAGGAGCGCGACGCCCCTCGTTATGGTGTGATTTGGTGCAGTAGACTGTTTGAAGCGACAGCTCGCTCCCTTGCGAGGATGGGCTCGTCTGGCACTTTTTGCAGTTCGACATCTATGGCTCTCCTTGAAGTTGTCTAACGAGATGTCCCTCATGTCTCTTACCTCGCCGTGGGAGTTTGTTGAAGAGACGGGGCCTCTGTGTGATCACCAGCCCACTCGCAGAGAGCCCATAGCACCCCTGTTATTCATCCGGGGGATTTCGCATTCCCAGCCTCTTCTCCTATCACTGAATTTCATGACTATCGGAGCATGTAGGTTTGGTACTAAACCCTCTGCGATTTTCCACGTGTATATTATTAGGTAACGTTCTCTTCTACGTTCCAGTGAGTACAGATTCAGTGCTCTTAAAACGCTCCCACTAGTGTAGATATTTTATCGAACTTATATGCGAAGTGAAATTTCTTTGTACACTCTCTACGTCATTTATTTCACCTGCTTTGTAGGGGATGTTTAATACGCTACAGTATTCAAGCCGCGGTAGCACTAGAGATTTGAAGAGCGTTATCATAGGTAATTCACCGCGTGTTTTAAAAGTACTCAGAATCCAACCCGTTAGACGTTTCGCAGCCGCCACTTTGACCTGGTTATGTACTTTGAAACCCATATTTTCAGACATTAATTCCCCCAGGTCTTTCACACTGTCTTTCCGTTCTATTATGTGGTTAGATTCTGTTAAGTAATTTGTAATTTCTTTAACACCATTATTATCTCCGTACCGTATTAATTGGAATTTTTCTTCATTGAATTTCATGTTGTTTTCCCTGGTCCACTGGAAAACAACCTGTTGAACCTGTTCTCCCTCATATTGGTTTATAAAGTGGCTGTTGAACCTGTCCTCCCTCATATTGGTTTATAAAGTGGCTGTTGAATCTGTCCTCCCTCATATTGGTTTATAAAGTGGCTGTTGAACCTGTCCTCCCTCATATTGGTATATACTGTAAAGTGGCTGTTGAACCTGTCCCCCCTCATATTGGTTTATAAAGTGGCTGTTGAACCTGTCCTCCCTCATATTGGTATATAAAGTGGCTGTTGAACCTGTCCCCCCTCATATTGGTTTATAAAGTGGCTGTTGAACCTGTCCTCCCTCATATTGGTTTATAAAGTGGCTGTTGAACCTGTCCTCCCTCATATTGGTTTATAAAGTGACTGTTGAAACCTGTCCTCCCTCATATTGGTATATAAAGTGGCTGTTGAACCTGTCCCCCCACATATTAGTCTATAAAGTGGCTGTAGTACCTGTCCTCCCTCATATTGGTTTATAAAGTGGCTGTTGAACCTGTCCTCCCTCATATTGGTTTATAAAGTGACTGTTGAATCTGTCCTCCCTCATATTGGTTTATAAAGTGGCTGTTGAACCTGTCCTCCCTCATATTGGTATATAAAGTGGCTGTTGAACCTGTCCTCCCTCATATTGGTATATAAAGTGGCTGTTGAACCTGTCCTCCCTCATATTGGTTTATAAAGTGGCTGTTGAATCTGTCCTCCCTCATATTGGTTTATAAAGTGGCTGTTACCTTACCTTATGATACCTTATGATGTGTTCGCCACGCTTCTAGCGGCACCAAGGAGCGCGACGCCCCTCGTTATGGGTGGTGATTTGGTGCAGTAGACTGTTTGAAGCGACAGCTCGCTCCCTTGCGAGGATGGGCTCGTCTGGCACTTTTTTGCAGTTCGACATCGAGGGCTCTCTTGAAGTTGTCTACGAGATGTACTCATGTCTCTTGCTCGCTGTGGGAGTTTGTTGAAGAGACGTGGGCCTCTGTGTGATAACCAGCCCTCTCGCAGAGAGCCCATAGCACCCCCTGGTATTCAACCGGGGGATTTCGCATTCCCAGCCTCTCTTATCACTGAATTTCATGACTATCGGAGTACCGGTATGTAGGTTTGGTACTAAACCCTCTGCGATTTTCCATGTGTATATTATTAGGTAACGTTCTCTTCTACGTTCCAGTGAGTACAGATTCAGTGCTCTTAAAACGCTAGCAATAGTGTAGATATTTTATCGAACTTATATGCGAAGTGAAATTTCTTTGTACACTCTCTACGTCATTTATTTCACCTGCTTTGTATGGGGATGTTAATACGCTACAGTATTCAAGCCGCGGTAGTACTAGAGATTTGAAGAGCGTTATTATAGGTAATTCACCGCGTGTTTTAAAAGTACGCAGAATCCAACCCGTTTGACGTTTCGCAGCCGCCACTTTGACCTGGTTATGTACTTTGAAACCCATATTTTCAGACATTAATACCCCAAGGTCTTTCACACTGTCTTTCCGTTCTATTATGTGGTTAGATTATGTTAAGTAATTTGTAATTTCTTTAACACCATTATTATCTCCGTACCGTATTAATTGGAATTTTTCTTCATTGAATTGCATGTTGTTTTCCCTGGTCCACTGGAAAACAACCTGTTGAACCTGTTCTCCCTCATATTGGTCTATAAAGTGGCTGTTGAACCTGTCCTCCCTCATATTGGTATATAAAGTGGCTGTTGAACCTGTCCTCTCTCATATTGGTTTATAAAGTGGCTGTTGAACCTGTCCTCCCTCATATTGGTATATAAAGTGGCTGTTGAACCTGTCCTCCCTCATATTGGTATATAAAGTGGCTGTTGAACCTGTCCTCTCTCATATTGGTTTATAAAGTGGCTGTTGAACCTGTCCTCCCTCATATTGGTTTATAAAGTGGCTGTTGAACCTGTCCTCCCTCATATTGGTATATAAAGTGGCTGTTGAACCTGTCCTCCCTCATATTGGTTTATAAAGTGGCTGTTGAACCTGTCCTCCCTCATATTGGTATATAAAGTGGCTGTTGAACCTGTCCTCCTTCATATTGGTCTATAAAGTGGCTGTTGAACCTGTCCTCCCTCATATTGGTATATAAAGTGGCTGTTGAACCTGTCCTCCCTCATATTGGTTTATAAAGTGGCTGTTGAACCTGTCCTCCCTCATATTGGTCTATAAAGTGGCTGTTGAATCTGTCCTCCCTCATATTGGTTTATAAAGTGGCTGTTGAACCTGTTCTCCCTCATATTGGTTTATAAAGTGGTTGTTGAACCTGTCCTCCCTCATATTGGTCTATAAAGTGGCTGTTGAATCTGTCCTCCCTCATATTCGTCTATAAAGTGGCTGTTGAATCTGTCCTCCCTCATATAGGTATATAAAGTGGCTGTTGAAGCTGTCCTCCCTCATATTGGTATATAAAGTGGCTGTTGAACCTGTCCTCCCTCATATTGGTCTATAAAGTGGCTGTTGAACCTGTCCTCCCTCATATTGGTTTATAAAGTGGTTGTTGAACCTGTCCTCCCTCATATTGGTCTATAAAGTGGCTGTTGAACCTGTCCTCCCTCATATTGGTCTATAAAGTGGCTGTTGAACCTGTCCTCCCTCATATTGGTTTATAAAGTGGTTGTTGAACCTGTCCTCCCTCATATTGGTTTATAAAGTGGCTGTTGAATCTGTCCTCCCTCATATTGGTTTATAAAGTGAATCCTGAACCTCTTTTACCTAATATCTTTATCCTGTAGAGTGTAGACCCTCATATTATTTTCTCCAACAAAGCATAATTCGTCTTGTGTTTTGTTCTTCAACTTCCCCACTAAAGGATAACATTTCCGAAGTCACGTCAATAACCACCAGGGTTCGGGAAATACGAGTTCCAATCAGCAGAGACCATGATTGACTCCAGGTTCCTGAATCAACCTTTCTGGGGTCAGGAACGTTCTCAGGGTCTTTTGTTTACTCTTTGGTTATTAATGTTTTCATCTGCTGTGGTCATAAGAAGGGGAGGTCTGATGGATGGGAAGGGAAAAAGAAGGATGGAAGCAGAACAGGAAAATCAGGTACAGGAATAGGTAAGGGAAGGAGGAATAGAGAAGAGTAAAAGATGGAGAGTGTATGCAATGACATTTTTCCTGAGAGAGAGAGAGTACCGGTATTACGCATTTAAAGGTGTATGTTTCATGCGTTAGAAGCACAATGACATATGCTTCAGAAATGTGGCGTGCCAAACCGGACGATATGAACAGAATGTAACACAATGAGATGCGAATGGTGAGATGGATGTGTGGTACCAAAATGCAAGATGAGATATCAAGTGAAGAGCTAAGGAGATGGTTAAGTATCAAGAGTATCAGTGATAAGATGCGTACTAGCAGGCTTGGATGGTTTGGACAGTGGAGAAGATGGATGAACTAATAAGTTGGGTGAAAAGATGCAAGTCCATGAACATGGAGGGAGCTTCACCAATGGGCAGAACATGACAGACGTGCCTCTTTACGACAACCACACAGTACCACAATTCGACAAAGCCTGTGGCGTTGCTCCCCAGTTGGTGCACTGCTAGGGGCCCAGACTTTTGTCAACTAATCTTCCAATCAATGTATGTTGCTGTGATGGCAATAAACTTGCTGGGAGGAACCACCTCGGGGTGATGGAGTGATGGAAGCGACATGGCGGGTGGAGTGACAAAACAACTTTCATAAACATTGTTCATGTGTGAAATATAGTGCCGCTGATCGGGATTGCTGATACTCTTGCCTGGGGCCCGCTACGGTGGACCCCAGACAGGTGAATCAGCATAACCGGTAAAAACCAAGAATAGCAAAGTGAATGTGTAGTCCTTGCCTGAATCATAATTTAAAGTTAATTAAAGATAATGGCATGTTGTTGCTCGAAGGAGGTTGCGAGACAAATTGAATAAATATAATATACTAAAAATTATCAAAGTGGATAGCCCACTATCTGTTACACTCCTACTAGTTTCTTCTTTTCGACCTTATTCTTCACTGTCCACTGACAACTCTAATTTGTCTACACTATTATTCTGATTTTGGATTTTGACAGACGTGGGATCAGACCGCATTCTAAATCAAAGAACCTGACAAGTGAGGCAGCTCTTAACATGGTTGCCTGGAACGACGCCATTAGGACATGAGACCGGAACCACACTTTGTGTGGAGCACTCGGTCTTTAAATGTGTGTATGTATACAGTATGTATGTCTGATAATCAGATGACTTTCCTAATCCGAATAAAATTGTCTAATATTAGCCAGAATAAGGTGAATATGGTGTAGATACTCAAGGGTTTAAAATGACTCTGTTTCAAGCTGTGAATATCACAAATAATTATGATCTCAACCTCAGTCATAGTGATTAGTGTGAATATAATACAGCCAGGGTCAAGAATGTTATTTGACTGACTGTACATGTAGAGACCTTGGAAGTATTATATAATGGCAATTTTGGTAGGTACGGAGAGAGAGAGAGAGAGAGAGAGAGAGAGAGAGAGAGAGAGTGAGAGTGAGAGTAGTGGGCATTACAAGGATAAACCACTCTTTTATCCTCAGTCTCCTGCCTCTCCTCGTCTTCAAACACTGTCCCTTTTTTTCCTGTTTTTCATATATTATTTTCATATTCTCTACATCTATTTCTTGGTTTTAATTAGTCTCATATCTTGTCCTTTTCCGTTTTCTTTCCGTTTCTGTCTTTTTGTTTATGTTTTTATTATTATTTTTTCCCTTGTCCTCCCTTCGTTGTTGGTTTTATATCTTGCCTTGTATTTGTCATTGAATTTTTCAATGTACCTTTCTTTTCGCATATTTTTTACTAATTTATCCCCCCCCCCCCCTCCTCCTGTATGTTATATTTTATTTTTTGTACTTCCGTTTTATAATGCAGTCTTTCTACCTGTATTTACTTTTACCTGTTTTATTAACTTTTATTCGGGATTCTATGTTTGTCTTTCTCTCTTTATCTTCTCATTAATATGTCTCCATTTTCCTCTCATTCCCACTTATTTCATTATTTTACCTCTTTATATGTCCGTATTATTTTTTTGTTTTTGGGTCCTCTTCATTTATCCACGTTTCTTCTTCATTTGTTATCTTCTACTAAATGTTCATTGTGCTTCATGTTCTGCTTGTACACGTTCTCATCTAATGTTCTGTAGCTGTAACTCGAGTTATCGTGGTTTATGTTTTAGTTTTTGTGTGTTCATTGATTTCTGTTATGTTGTCCCTATTCTGGCTCTGTCTTGAGTCGCCCCCCCCCCCCTCCCCCCAAAAAAGAAGGGAAAAGAGGGGAAACAAATGAAAAACAAAAATAGGAAAAGTGGGGATTGGGCCCGAGTATAGGCCTAGAATAGTATATACAGTAGAAGTGTGTGTGTGTGTGTGTGTGTGTGTGTGTGTGTGTGTGTGTGTGTGTGTGTGTGTGTGTGTGTGTGTGTGTGTGGTGTGTGTGTGTGTGTGTGTGTGTGTGTGTGTGGTGTGTGTGTGTGTGTGTGTGTGTGTGTGTGTGTGTGTGTGTGTGTGTGTGTGTGTGTGTGTGTGTGTGTGTGTGTGTGTGTGTGTGCTCAGTTGATTATGTTTGCGCGCGTAATTTTGATTCTATATGTGTGTTCGTCTGTGTTTGCACTGATCTTTCTTTTCTTGAGTGTTCTGTGTTTGTTGGAGTTTGACTTTATTCTCACCATTTTCGGGTTCATAATTCCGTTCACATCAATCGTTAAAGTTTCATGTTGCTCTTTGGGAATTGCGGCCATGTATTAACCCCTTCTTTACCGGCGACGTATTTTTCATTGGATTTCAGCTACATTTAGACAATTCTATAAAGCTTAGGAAGGATATGTGGTAGCTAAAAGGATTGATTGGGATAGTTTGTAGCCCTTTAATTGGTACACGTCCTTCCTAAGCTGAATAATATGGTCTAAATGTAGCTGACATCAAATACACAATACGTCGTCGGTATAGAAGGGGTTAAGATCAAGCATCGAACAAAGCGATGAACATGCAAACAGACACTGAACAAATAATGTGTAGTTACAAAGGGTAATGGATAAGTGCCTAATGTAAGAAGGGAAAGTATAGAGACGCATCAGCCGATATTGAACATTAAGGGGGGTCACCGGCTTTTTTATTATCTTTCTCTCCTTTTCTCTCTTTCCCTGGCTTGTATCCACTCGGCCCCATTCAGCCAACTGTTTTAAGACGTTTATCCCCATCCAGGTGTCGATTTCTTCCTGGAGAGCGATAGCGAGTCAGCATTGTATGGAGAAATCCGGCTTCGCCAGAGAAATTTTTATACCAAAAAATTTACAAATTTAGCTTGCTGTCAAAACAAAATTTTATATATGCTGGCTCGCTACCGCTCGCCAGGAAAATATTGACACCTGGATGGGGGTAAACGTCTTAAAACAGTAGGCTGAATGGGGCCGAATGGATGCAAGCTAAAGAGAGAGGGAGAGCAAGAGAAAAAAGCGAAGTGGGCTCCCTTAATGACAGGAATACAAAATATTGTTAATGACCAGAGTCTTCTGTTGAGGAATAAACACCATTACATAAACATGCACACACACGTATATATACTGTATATATATATATATATATATGTATATATATATATATATATATATATATATATATATATATATATGATATATATATATATATATAATAGTTATATATATATATATGTATAGTGTATACAGAGCGGTTGTGAAACATTTCCCCATAGGGAATTCCTGTATATTTGGAATAGAGAAAAGAAGAATCTATTTTTATTCATTTCACTCCAACACCAAACACCTCCCAAAGAAATTAATGACAGCAACCATGTGATCCACCGGGATTCGAACCTGGGTTACCATATACAGATGCAGATCGAATATATAGGAATGCAAATCCAATAATATAGGAATACCCTATGGGCAATACACAGGAATTCCCTATGGGGATCAATGTTTCGCGACCGATCTGTATTATATTGTATATATAAAATAATGGAATAACCTTACATGTCAATAATCGTCATATACTGTATATTAGAAGGCAAATGTTGTATAATTAGCAGTTGATTAAAGTTAATCCTTTCTCTATTCACTTGTAATACATTATTCAATTTTATTTATATATACGTTTCAGTGACCCATTTGTATAATTAAGTGTTGAATATTTAATTCCCAATGACGTACCTCTCGATTTCGCTTCCCGTTTAAATATTTAACTGAATATAAATATTGTAAATCAGTGGAGTCGGAGAATGGTGTTTAGTAGAAAAAAAATATATAATGGCAAACATTAAGGTGAGGCTGATGGACTGTTGAGGTTAAGGGGAGATGGGTCGTTTTTCTGGTCCCCTTTCTCCCTCGTGTTAAGTCCCAATTGTTTTGAGATTATAAGACGTTCGGCCCATTACTTTGGTGATATTAACACCTTTCGCCCCATTTTTTTGTCAATTTTAAGACCTTTCGTGCCATTTAGGTGTCGATTATTTCCTGGCGAGCGATAGCGAGCCTGAAATTTTAAGAGGAATCGGCCTTCGGCCGGAATTTTTTTCTTCCGAAGAATGTACAAATTTATCTTGAAGGGAGTCTAGGGGGTGTTTTTCTAATCTTGATAGAGGTCTAGAGAGAAAACTAAGAAATAAAGGAATACAGTTATTAATAGAAAACTAAGAAATAAAGGAATACAGTTATTAATAGAAAACTAAGAAATAAAGGAATACAGTTATTAATAGAAAACTAAGAAATAAAGGAATACAGTTATTAATAGAAAACAAAACCCTGGTCCGTCTCCCCTTAACCACTTCAACATGATGTCGATCTCAATATGTTTGGGCTAAAACTATGCGATTATAAACAGTTTAAAAAGATTATCTTTAAATCAAAAGGTTAACACAATAAAACTTTACCTAATTAATCAAAATAATAGACGCCCTTTCTAAACAGAATGTAATCGTCTAACATTTGCCGGAATAGCATGAAAACAAAAATATTTTGTATGGGAATTAAAGGAGCCCAGACGGTATTGTGCAGTATAATTTACTGGTTCGGTTCAATGGTTTAAGGAAGGGGTTTAGTTTGCTCTCTAAACCTCTATCAAGGTTAAAAAAAAGCACCCACAAGACCCCTCCCCCCCCCCCATTTCAATATCAATTTTAAATTTTTCGGTAGAAAAATGTCCCAGCCGAAGGCCGATTCCTCTTCAAATACAGGCTCGCTATCGCTCGCCCGGAAAAAAATCGACACCTAAATGGCATGAAAGGTCTTAATATTGGCAAAGAAATGGGGCAAAAGGTCTGAAAATCGCCAAATTGATGGGGCGAATGTCTTTAAATCTCATAACTAAGAGGGAGGAGGACTCGAAAAACCAACTGCCTCCCCTTGATTCCCACATCTGTCGCAGCCAATACTGTTTCTTCACAACATAAAGGTATCTGAAATGTAACTGGCTTGAAGAAAATGAACAGACAATAACAAGAACAAAAACAGTGCAACACAACGGCACAATAGAGGGAACATATTATAGAATGGAGGTTAGCACTATAGCAAGATGATCCTTTAACTAATTTGTGTCTGTTAATGATAGATGATTTTGTTTAAGCAATTGATTATATGGTGTACTTCTTCTAATTCATGTTTTTAATCTATATAATATTTTCGATTGCCTGTGTGTGTGTGTGTGTGTGTGTATGTGTGTGTGTGTGTGTGTGTGTGTGGGAGGGGGGGGGGGGTACAGTATGTGTCTTCTTTATGCATGGCCACATTTTTTAAGCTAGAACGTTCATACTTGGTATGCATAGTAAGCGGGTCCCTAGGCAGGTTTTAGTGAACAAATAGAATTCCCCAGGGTGAAAGGGACGGAGAAAATGGGCGCGAAATCGGAAAAATCGTTTTTGGTTTAAAAAAAATGGCCGTTTGGGGCAGAAGGAGGCCTCCGATCAAAAAGGTGTATGGAACGAAAGTTGTTCGCAGCCCCCCAAAATGGGGTTACGGATGAGGTCAGATCCAAAATCGGAGGTCATTTAGCGGCCGAAATCGAGGTCGCCGTTTAATGAGGCACAGGGAGGTCGAGGCCGGTGATTATGGTAGTAGTAGTATTGTGATGATTGTGGTAGTAGTGATTGATGATGGTGATTATGGTAGTAGAATTTAAACCCGGGCAACGCCGGGTACCCCTGCTAGTTCATTATATATCTCAAAGAATTCTTCCAGTATGATATATGTACCGGTATAGATTAGTTTCCTATGTTACAACTGATGCCATCAGTTTTAAACTGTCAAGTTAAAAAGGACGTTTTGTTGACAAGAAATTAAAGGATAGTTATAGTTAACCCTTAGAAGATACGATAATGCAGTTCCTTTGTTTTATTGAATGGTAAACGTCCTTCCTAAGCTGAATAAAATTGCATAGCAGCTGCCAGAATATAATGAAAAGATGTCACCGGTACTGAATGGGTTGAGGGGGGTCACTTGCTTTTTTTTTTATCTTTCTCTCCTTTTCTCTCTTTCCCTGGCTTGTATCCATTCGGCCCCATTCAGCCAACTGTTTTAAGACGTTTATCCCCATCCAGGTGTCGATTTCTTCCTGGCAAGCGATAGCGAGCCAGCATTGTATGGAGAAATCCGGCTTTGACGGAGACATTTTTCTATTGAAAAATGTACAAATTTAGCTTGCTGTCAAAACAAAAAATATATATGCTGGCTCGCTATCGCTCGCCAGGAAGAAATCGACACCTGGATGAGGATAAACGTTTTAAAACAGTTGGCTGAATGGGGCCGAATGGATACCAGCCAGAGAAAGAGAGAAAAGGAGAGAAAGAGAAAAAAGCGAGGTGGGCTCCCTTACAAATATTGCCATAGTACTTGTATTTTGCTAGTGAATGCGGGAGTGTACCATCCATAGCATTACCGATGTGGATTATACGGGACTAGCAGGGGTACCCGGCGTTGCCCGGGTAATCACCATAATCACCATCACTACTACTACCATAATCACCATCATCTATCACTACTACCACAATCATCACAATACTACTACTACCATAATCACCGGCCTCGACTTCCCTGTGCCTCATTAAACGGCGACCTCGATTTCGGCCGCTAAATCACCTCCGATTTTGGATCTGACCTTATCCGTATCCTCATTTTGGGGGGCTGCGAACAACTTTCGTTCCATACACCTTTTCAATCGGAGGCCTCCTTCTGCCCCAAACGGCCATTTTTTTCATTTTTTTTTTTTCATTTTTTTTTGTTTTCAATTTCGGCCTCGAAACGACCTACGATCGTGGCCTCGCCCCCTCTATGACCTGACCCAGGTCAATTGACACCCACATGCAAAGTTTCAGCTCCCAAGGTCCAAAACTGCGGCTGCCTATTAAGAACACACACACACACACACACAGACAAACAATCGAAAATATTATATAGATCATGTTAATGGGGCCCACCTCGCTTTTTTCTCTTTCTCTCCCTCTCTCTTTGGCTTGTATCCAATTGGGCCCCATTCACCCTACTATTTTAAGACGTTTACCCCCATCCAGGTGTCAATATTTTCCTGGTGAGCGGCAGCGAGCCAGCATATATATATATATATTTGTTTTGGGAGCAAGCTGAATTTGTAAATTTTTCGATAGAAAAATGTCTCCGGCGAAGCCGGATTTCTCCATACAATGCTGGCTCGCTGTCGCTCGCCAGGAAGATATCGACATCTGGATGGGGATAAACGTCTTAAAACAGTAGGCTGAATGGGGCCGAATGGATACAAGCCAGAGAAAGAGAGAAAAGGAGAAAAAGAGAAAAATCGAGGTGACCCCCCCTAAAAAATATTGCCATAGCACTAGTAATTTGGTAGTGAATGCGGTAGTGTACCATCCATAGCATTACCGACGTGGATTATGTGGGATCATGTTAATGGAGTTGTGTTAGAGTGTTGGTAAGTGCTGGATTCTAGCTATATTTAGACGATTTAGTACAGTTTAAGAAGGATCTGTAATAGTAAAAAGGGTTAAATGAGATAGTTTGAAGCCTGTTAATTGTTGGAGGCCCTTTGTAAACTGAATAACATCGCCTAATAGTTGCTAGCATATAATACAAATATGTTATCGGTAATGAAGGGGTTAATGGTGAAATATTATGAGTGTGTGAGAGAGAGAGAGAGAGTGAGTGAGAGTGAGAGTAAGTGAGACTGAAAATGAGAGTGAAAATAAGTGAGAGTGAAAGTAAGTGAGAGTGAGAGTGAGAGAGAGAGAGAGAGAGAGCGCGCGCGCGCGCGCAGCAACGAATGAGCGAAAATAAATTATATATACTTCCCTGCTTGCTCACAATCCTTCTTCATTACGTTCATTTGGCCCCCCAAGTTTTCTCACAAACTACATTGCTTTCTTTATCCAATCCCCAGTTGCTATTATTCTTACCCCATTCCAAGTAGCTAAGCCAAAACTCTTGAACATTAACCTCTATGACTCACAAATAATTAGAGTAATCGAGCTAATATTTCTACCATTGGGGAAGGGCCTGCCAAGGAATAGGTGTGGAAACTTACAGGCCATTTGCACCAGCCCTTTTGGAGGTGTAGAGGTTACTAGCCATGAGTCTTGGCCCACTTACCTGGAACAGGGTATAGTACGCTGTCAAGGAGCCCTCACACAGTTAGGAGTGCAAGGTAGAGTCACTAGGAGTAGGGGAAAATTCGGAATCGTGGGCCTATTCGCGGTGATAATCGAAGACTCCTAGTGACTCTAGCGACTTCTGTTAGACTCCCACTCGCTCGCGGTGAACATCGATGACTCTTAGCGACTCCTAGTGACTCCTGTTAGACTCCCACTAGCTCGCACTCCTGACTGTGTGAGGGCCCCTTAAAGCCTAGTTCACACATTCAGGAGTGTGAGGCCGAGTTTCCAAGAGTCCACAGTCTCGGAAACTCGTGTAATGACTCTTGAAAGATTGCATGCACCCATGGGCACTCTGGGTCACTCCCTGATACTCCTGGAAAATCCACTCGAGCAGCCCAAATTTATAACATTATAGCCTAGTTCACATATTCAGGAGTGTGAGGCCGTGTTTCCAAGAGTCCACAGTTCTGGAAATCACGTAATGACTCTTGGAAGATCGCATGCACCCATGGGCACTCTGGGTCACTCCCTGATACTCCTGGGAACTCCGCTCGGGCAGCCCAATTTTCAAACATGTTTGAAATATATATATATATATATATATATATATATATATATATATATATATATATATATATATATATATATATATATATATATATATATAATATTAGATAATCCTCTTGTTAAACTGGGCTGGTATTACTGCGTGGAAAAATATTCCAGAAGAGGAAAGAGGTTTAAGAGGAAGCATAGAACAGTTGTGGCAGGAGAATCAGGAAGGATGTAAAGAGAGGGAGAAAACAAAGAGTTATGTGTTGTTTCTTGTAATGGCTAGGAGTCCTGTACCCTGTTCCAAATATGTAGGCCAAAGCTCTTGAACATCAACCTCAATAACTCGCAAAGTACTAGAGTAATCGAGCTAATGTTTCTAACACTTGGGAAGGGTCAGCCCGAGAATAGGTGTGGACAATTAAGGCCCATTTGCTCTAGCCCTTTTAAAGTTATAGATATTGAAATTGAGTTTTTTTATTTAGCCAATACATATACAGTATACTGTACAATCGCGCTAATAAGTGATGTCTCGGCACCACTTATATTTTGATCAACAATTGGTATCAGCAATATCTAAGCTTCATTACTTCATATCGAGTGAAATATACAAACATGTTCCTTCACGTACCCACCCTATTCAACATCTGACAGACATTAATACAGCACAGAGCAAGCCAAACGTAAAGAAAGCTGGGACATGACTTATTAGCGCGACTGTACAATCGCGCTAATAAGTGATGTCTCGGCACCAATTATATTTTGATCAACAATTGGTATCAGCAATATCTAAGCATTTATTCATCGTTTAGAGTGAGATATACAAACATGTTCCTATCTGTACACACCCTATTCAACATTTGACAGACATTAATACAGCACAGAGCAAGCCAAACGTAATGACAGCTGGGACATGACTTATTAGCGCGACCGTACATAAGTTGTGATACACAAGTATACAGTAAATATAACCCCATGGGATTATTGTGGCTGAGCCTTTCGAGAGCACGGGACTCTCTTGAGAGGCACATTGTGTTTAATTACACGGGTGAGTTTCTACATTCATGATGGTTGTACAATGTACATACTTAAAATATAATATCAATGATGTTAATAATGCCCAAATTGACAGTTTAGAGCTTAGGGTTCACGATTTCCGGCCTACCTATTTGGAACAGGGCATAGTTAAGGGGAGGTTTTAGTTGGTTCCCTAGACTTCCATCAAGCTTAAAATTACACCCCCTAGACCCCCTTTCAAGATAAATTTGTACATTTTTCGGTAGAAAAATTTCCCGGCCAAAGGCCGGTTCCTCTTAAATTACAGGCTCGCTATCGCTCGCCAGGAAAAAATCGACAGCTAAATGGCACGAAAGGTCTGAAATGGGTGAAAGTTTTTAAAATCGACAAACTAATGGGGCGAACGTCTTAAAATCTCAAAAGCAATAGGCCTAAGCATGTGGGAGAAACGAGTCAAGAAAAAAATCGCTCAAGTGGAAATCTCCCCTTAAGGTGTTGTTTGAGAGAGTCATCAACCAGACTGTGTCACAAAATACAGACACGAGATATTGATGAACAACTTGTAGACTGCAGATGGCGCTATAGTTTATTCGCTGTGAGTAGGCAAGACATCATGACCTCTAACCTCTGTAACTCAAAAGCGACTAGCGTAATCGAGCTAATTTTTCTACCGTTTGGGAAGAGTCACCCAAATAGTAGATGAGGAAATTTACAGCCGATTTGCTCTAGCCCTTTTTGAGTTAGAGAGGATTAGAGGCCATGATTTCTCGCCTACTTACAGCGAATCAACTATAGCGCCATCTACAGCACAGGGAACTTTCAGAAGCGTGTGAAGGGAGTTGTTCCTGAGGAGAGAAGTTTCTGAAGAGTATGTATGTACTTTTGGCACTTACCCCATTTTGCCTTTTTGTTTTCTTTTATTTATGTATTTATTTATTTGTTTATTATTATTATTATTATTATTATTTTTTTTTTTTTGACTCGTGACAGAGCCGTATCTATTTACCATTAGTATCCTATAAGTGTTTCTTTGGTAATAGGCTATGTCACATGTTGGTGAATGGGAATGTTACAAACTACATACAAAGTTCGACTAAGTTGTTCAATCACAGGGAAAAACTGGGGTAATCAAGACTACATTATATAGTTATAGTGACTTTTAAGGGGCAGGGGGTAGCTTTTTCTGGACGAACTTCTCCCTCATGTTTAGCCCATTAGTTTTGAGAGTTTAAGACAGTCGCTCCATTAGGTTGGTGCGTTTAATACCTTTTTGCCCGATTTTGTTGTAAATGTTAAGACCTTTTGTTGGCCTACCGTGTTTGCTATATTTGTATAAGCTTCAAATTTTGCTATTAGTAATGATATGATATTTACTTATGTTCGTTTATTCAGCTTTTACAGCTGGGTTAGAACTTTTATATTTGATGTTTTTTTTTTGGTTTTGTATTAAACAGTTATATATTTGTAGCCTATACTACTCGACCAAATCAACTTTCAATTAATCAGTCAATCAATTTATTATGTTTGCTAGAGTGTTACTGATTTTGATTTAATTTGACTTTATATTGTCTTTGTCCCAGTTTTGGTTTGTTTAGTTTGCAAGTTTTACATTTTAATATATTTTGTTTACTATACTATGATATATTGCGTCACATTATGTATCATTTAGTATGTGTTGCTGGTGTTTCTAAATGTGTTATTGGTACATTTTCTTTGTAACCTGTGTAATTGTATTTGTATATATTGTAGTTAATATAAATTATTACTGATTGTAATCGTCAATTGTTTTACACATATTGTGTTACTATCTACACTTCTTTTTCTTTTAACAGGTGAGTGGGTGTGTGTGTAGATGCAGATGGTCTTTATATCCAGTAGGGTAAGTACATTATGATACAATATTAAGGGACCCCACCTCGCTTGTTTTCTCTTTCTCTCCCTCTCTCTTTGGCTTGTATCCATTCGGCCACATTCAGCCTACTGTTTTAAGACGTTTACCCCCTTCCAGGTGTCAATATTTTCCTGGCGAGCGGTAGCGAGCCAGCATATATATATTTTGTTTTGACAGCAAGCTAAATTTGTACATTTTTCGATAGAAAATTTCTCCGGCAAAGCCGGATATCTCCATACAATGCTGGCTCGCTTTCGATCGCCAGGAAGAAATCGACACTTGGATGTGGATAAACGTCTTAAAACAGTTGGCTGAATGTGGCCGAATGGAGACAAGCCAGAGAAAGAGAACAAAGGAGAGAAAGGTAAAACAAGCGGGTGACCCCCTTAATTAGTTTTCCAAATATTCCTTTACCAACAAGATGTTCTCCTGATTGTTGAGCCCAGTTTAGCAAAAGTTTGCTTAAGTTCTTCAATATAAGAGTTCCTTCCTGAACTACAATGGAAGAACAATGGATACAAGCCAGGGAAAGAGAGAAAAGGAGAGAAAGATAAAAAAACAGCCGGTGACCCCCCTTAAGCAGCAAATATAGTACATGCAAGTTTATAGCTTTATGATGCCTATGATGAAAAGGCTTATACTGATGCTCATGGGGATGGTAATGATGGTGATGCTGATGGTGGTAATAATGGTAATGATGTTGGCAAAAATGATAATGATGATATAAAGAGGTGCTAATAATGACATATATTACTTAGTATTATGGTGATTTTCGGGTGGGGCTGGTCCTATCCAGAGTGAGGTTTGGTATCCTCTACCCAACCTTAGCCGTTTCTGTCCGTCTCTTTTACTGTTCTACTTTTCCTGCTGGGGGCGGGAGGCTAGGAATCTTCCTCCCATTGTAAAATTTACCTATTAGACGAGACAGAGAAAGGGGCGAGGGAACGCAAAGGTGGTCCTGGACCCTAACAATTGGAACTTTAAATGTTTCAATTTGGGCTCTGTCTCGAGCCGGCCATCCCCAGTTGTGGGGTGTGTGCCCGGGTATATACTGTACATACACACGTGTATGGTGATTTTACGATAATCTAGACAGAAGTATACTATTCTTAAAAGCTGATAGTGTCGTTGGTGATAATAGGAATTGAATTAATTGTTTAAATACTGTTTATTAATAGTTTCGAAAATAATAGCAATGACATTATCAATAGTGATACTGATGATTATAACGTTTGGTATTGGTGACGAAAGTATAATTAATGTATTTGAATGTTTATTATATGAATAGTTATTTAGTGAATGTGTTTGTAATGGAGGCGGTGTATAATAATTATAATGAATGGGAATGGCAATAATAATGTTTATAATGATGATGATAATTATAAAGAATTGAGTTTGTGTGTGTGTGTGTGTGTCTGTGTGTGTGTGTGTGTGTGTGTGTGTGTGTGTGTGTGTGTGTGGTGACTATGAATGACAAAGGTTTGGACAGAACATACCTATACCTATAGGTTTGCGAGGTTAACGCTTTCATACGTTATATTGCAACATACAGGGGAGGGGGAGGCGAATTGGACGTGTTGGCAGAAAGAACACATATTGAAAACAAACAGAGAGAGAGAGAGAGAGAGAGAGTGAGAGAGAGTGAGAGTGAGTAAGAGAGAGAGAGAGTAAGAGAGAGAGAGAGAGAAATCGACACCTTTAATACCAGTATATATATATATATCCTCTATCTTTCTGATCGCTCTTTCACTCTCATTTTCTCTTACTGTTTGTTTTCAATATTTGTTCTGTCTACTATTTATAGCCAACTGGTTCCCCTCCCCTTTACTTCACGGTTAAACCTATAGAAGCTCCAGTCTCCCACATCTTTCTCTATTTGTTCTCTACACACCATCACCATTTGGTTTCTTCAAAGCCACCTGGACAAAATAATATACATTTTTACTAGCGTGAACCTTAATCTATTAATATCTGTTACAATTTGACTTGACAATAAAAATACATACTATGCAGCAACGTCAATACCAGTACCATCACCAAATCAATAATGTCCTGTTTCCCCATTATCATTAGTAATTCAGTTAACATTAATTTTTATTCCATCACTATAACCAAACGATATTGTCACCATTGTCGCTGTGACAAATTTTTATCGTTATTATTTTTGTGACTATTAATAAAGATCAATAACTCGATCATCTTTATCGTTTGTATTGTCACTGTTGACAAAAACAGCTAGGATATCATGATACAGTATATATAAAAAGATAGCATTATATGTTCACAATGAATTAAAATGTTGATGTAAATTAAATGTGTATATACTGTACAGTACATTGTTGAAAGTTACGGTATATACAGTCATACACATCATATTAAATAACAAACTGTATATTGTAATTGTATTTATTCTGTATTTATTATCTTCATATTGGTCATAATTTACTGCTTCGGTTATTTATTAACGGGTTAGTAGCGAAACTTGATATCAGTATATATGGTAATGTGAGAAAGTTGAAGGTGTTTTGGGGTGGAGAGGGAAGGGAGATATATGGGTCAGTGAGAGAGAGAGAGAGAGAGAGAGAGAGAGAGAGAGAGAGAGAGAGAGAGAGAGAGAGAGAGAGAGAGAGAGAAGAGAGAGAGAGAGAGAGAGAGAGAGAGAGAGAGAGAGAGAGAGAGAGAGAGAGAGAGAGACAAGAGAGAGAGAGAGGAGAGAAGGAGAGAGGAGAGAGAGAGAGAGAGAGAGAGAGAGAGAGGAGAGAGACGAAACGAGAGAGAGAGAGAGAGAGAGAGCGAGAGAGAGAGAGAAGAGAGAGAGAGAAGAGCGAGAGAGAAGAGCGAGAGAGAGAGAGAAGAGCGAGAGAGAGAGAGAGAGAGAGAGAGAGAGAGAGAGAGAGAGAGAGAGAGAGAGAGAGAGAGAGAGAGAGAGAGAGAGAGAGAGAGAGAGAGTAAATAGTGCATTATCAAATTTGAGAATTAAGCCACTTGTCCCTGTGTCATGAGGTTAACGTCACACTTGAATGACTAAGAAACGGACAAGGCTACCTTGGCGTACCTGTGGAAACCACCAAACCATTATTGCTCCTCCATCAAACACTAGTTATCACCCACCACTCAATCCTACTATCGCCTTTACATTCAAGTTATCTGTCAATATCAAATAAAAATATACAAAACGTAAGTAACACGGCCTCTGAAACCCATAGTAGGTGGCAATAAACTTATTCGATAAAATAGATATACTCATACACGCACACATACACGAAACATAATGTATATTATTATATATATAAATATAGAGAAAAATAATATATATTATTATAATACCGTATATATATATAATTATATATATATACACACACACACACACACACACACACACACACAAAGGAGTACAAAGGAAATCAAGCAACAACAGATCTAGTGACCCTTCTAGGTTGCTTGTCCTCCAAAACACTGAGGATCAAGTGTCCAAACAGTGGTTTAGAGTGGGTAAGGGAACATTGGAAAGGGAACTACTGCCCTGCCACTAACGTGGCAGGACTAGGAAGTTAGTAGGGGACAGATGGGTTAGTAACTGAGGGGAGGATAAAGTTATTCATTTACAAACGCAGTCAGTCGCGGGTTTGATGCGAGATATTTGTCTAGGCGGAATTTAAATGAATCAACGGTGCTGCAGTCTATAACGTCTCGGGGAAGCCCATTCCACAAGTTGACAACTCGATTGAAGAAGAAAATTCTTAGATTCGTGCGAGTTAAAAGATTTACCAATAATTTTGCAACCGTTTCCCCGCGTGTAATTAGATTGGTCGATAGTGAAGTACTTACTACAGTTCATATTGTCGATGCCTTTGATGATTTTGAACACTTGAATTAAGTCGCCTCTTAATCTGCGCTGGGTTAAAGGAAATAGATTTAATTCTCTAAGACGCTCTTCGTATGGTTTGTTCTTTAGGCTAGGTATCATTTTGGTAACTCTACGTTGAACTCGTTCTAGCTTGTTTATATCTTTTTGGTAATAAGGGCACCAGGATTGAACGCAGTATTCCAGAAGAGGGCGGACTAAGGAATTGTAAAGGGTTAGGATAACTTCTTTGGATTTATGCTCAAATGACCTGCCTATAAAGCCAATTATTTTGTTTGCCTTCTTAACAACTTCTGAACATTGTTGACTCGGTTTTAGGTTACTCGATATTGTTACTCCCAGATCAGTTTCTCTGTTTACATTCTTAAGCTGAGTGCCATTCATCGAATAGTTTGCTTTCTCATTTAGGTATCCGACATGTAGTACTTTACATTTATCCGCATTGAAACTCATTTGCCAAATTTGGGCCCAACATGACAATTTATCTAGATTGTGTTGCATATCGTCAACTTGTTCTTTTGAGAGTACGCTATTTGCAATTTTTGTATCGTCAGCAAATTTTGAGATTGTGCAGGTGAGACCCTCATCTATGTCGTTGATGTAAATTAGAAAGAGAATTGGTCCTAGTACCGATCCCTGGGGTACCCCGCTACTTACATTGGTCCATTTAGATGCCTTACCGTTTATGACTACCCTTTGCTTTCTGTTGCTGAGCCAATTTTCTATCCATTTCAACACACCGTCTTGTATTCCATGCGCTTTTAGTTTTAGCAGTAAACGTTTGTGGGGAACTTTGTCAAAGGCCTTTTGAAAATCAAGGTATATAATATCTACAGCTTTACTCTCATCGTAGAGGTTGAGGATATCGTGGAAGAAGTCTAAGAGGTTTGTTAAACAGGAACGTTTTTACGAAAGCCGTGTTGAGTATCTTTAAGTATGTTATTTTCCTCCAAGTGATTTACGAGTCTGTCTCGTATGACCGTTTCTAGCATTTTACATACAACTGAGGTTAAGCTAATTGGACGATAGTTACTGGGTAGGGATTTGCTGCCTTTTTTGAATATCGGTGTTACGTTGGCTAGCTTCCACTGATCAGGCATAGTTCCAGACTGCAATGATTTATTGAATAGTAATGTCAGTGGTTTGGAGAGCTCATTCTTAGCTTCCTTTAGAACTCTAGGCGAGATTGTATCAGGTCCTGGCGTTTTATTTACCTTGAGTTTATCTAAACAATTCAATACTTCTCTCTCTGTAACGGTGATATTGCTTAGAACATCTGAATTATCAATCTGAATCGGCGATGGTGTAGGGATATCACTGAGGTCTTCTGTTGTAAAAACTGATGCAAAGAAGGTATTGAGGGCATTACTCATTTGTACTTCGTCTTTGGTGTATTCTCCTTTTTCATCGACTAACGGTCCAACAGTTGAAGTAACTACTTTTTTCTTTCTGATATAACTATAGAATTCTTTCGGGTTTGTTTTACTTTGATTCGCAATATGTAACTCTAAGGTCTTTTTACTTTGCTTAATTAACTTTTTGGCTTTGCGTCGTAGCTCTACAAATTTCACCCGTTCTTCGTCATTTTGTGAGGATTTTAATCTATCATTAGCAAATTTTTTTAGCAAGCAGGCAGTTTGAAATATCTTTATTCCACCATTTGGGCTTATTATTATGGCCTGGACGCCGTATTTTTCGATGGTATGCAGTCTTGCACTGCTTTTAGGTAAGTGGTTTCGAATAACTTCCAAGATGTATTTATGTCGTTATTGTTAATTAAAAAGCTCCAGTCAGTTTCTTTAAACATAGCTCTAAGTTTATGGAAGTTTGCTTTCTTGAAATTAGGGACTTTTTCGATGCTACTATTTGGTTCGTTACTAGTAAACTTTAAAGTGAAAGTTATCGTACGATGGTCGCTGTTACTGAATTCATCACCAACATTCAAATTCTCTATCAATTCTTCTTTTGTTGCAAGTACAATGTCAAGAACGTTATTACCACGGGTCGGCATTCGAACAAATTGATAAAGCGAACTCTCTTGCAAGTTCGTATACAAGTCATGTCCGGAGTGTGAAGTAAGAGTATCGCCCCACTTGGTCACAGGTAAATTAAAGTCGCCAAAAATTACGGTATCTTGTGAGTTACTTACATCTGCAATTTGTTCGTAAATTTCTCGGTCAGTTTGCACTGATTGAGCTGGAGGTCTGTATATTAACGCAAGTATTATTTTTGTACCTTTATTATTCTTTATTAGCACAAAAGATGTGTCGACGTTCACAATTTGAGGTTTTGACACGAGGGTCGGGTTAAGACTTTCTTTGATATAAAATAAAACGCCACCTCCATTTTTATTTATTCGGCTGTTCTCAAACATTACATAACCGGGAAGTGAATACTCTGCTAAAAAGTCTCTATCTTGTGTATTGAGCCAAGATTCTGTTATGCCAATCACATCATAATTTTCTGTAAACACTAGTTCCTCTAAATCTGAGAATTTATTGCGTATGCTACGAGCGTTTGCATAGAAAACCTTTAAAGTTGCGGTTTTAGAACTCGCAGATCGTTCTTTCATCGAATTTTTGGTTCTGGTCGGATCTACATTTACATTCATGGCTGTCCTCGGTCCTCGGTCGTTATCCCTGACGGTTTTGAATTTGGGTCGTGTTGGTGGAGCTTTATCCAAATTCGCGGTTCTTGACGGATTAGTATTTAATTCCTTTGTAGATTGCCGTCCTCGCTGTCTTCGGTCCTCCTTCCTGGTTGTCCTGTGCCGAGTCGATTTCTTCTCCGAAAATCCTTCACCGCATCGTTGAGAAGACGCCCAAAACGCGCTGCTCCCACCTGGTTCAGATGAACTCCATCATCCGAAAACAAATAGTCATCGTAGTAGAAATTGTCCCAGGTGTCGACGAATCCCACGTTCTCCTTCCTGCAGAGGTTTGCTAGACAACGATTTGTGCTGGTGGCTATGTTGTAAAATCGGCTCTCTACACCGAGCCGGGGGACGATTCCTGAGACGATGATCCTTGATGACTTCTCCTTAAACGACTTGATCAGCTGCTGGTACTTTAAAAGCAAATCTTCCGACCGGGTTCGCTGTATATCGTTGGATCCAACGTGGATGACGTACATTGTATTTGCAGGGGCCAGCTTTGATACTTCGTCAACTGCTGCAACTACGTCATCCACACCACCACCAGGGATACAAAAACGCTTCCTGGTCTTAGGTGCCCTGGCGCAAAACTCTGTGAGCTGACCACGTATCATCGAGTCTCCCACGAGCCGGACTTCTTCTATTTCCTCTTCGTCATCTGAGTCTGCGAATATCTGGAAACGGTTTTGACACTCGGTAATCGGTATGTGTTTCCTGGTCTTGGGGCAAACGTTGTTCCTCACGACACGGAAGTTGTCTTGAGGGGGAAGAGAGTCGCTATTTGTATCTTGAGTATCGGAAACATCAGCTGAAATGGCTACTGTAGGCGTTGAATTGTTGGCAGTTGACGTTGGGGCGTTGGTGGCTGCTGGAGTTGCGGTGACAATTGAAGTTTGTGGCACTCCAACGTTGAGTGTTACAAACTCTTGGAGTGATTCCAGCTTCATGGTGAGGACACACACACACACACACACACACGGAACTGCCAATGAAAGCAAGCAACATAAGTTCTGTTCAACATATTAATAGTGTTTATACAGAAGACATTATTTGTATCTATGCGTCCTCTCAAGATCATGGAATTTATATTCAACCCTTGGCTTATATATATACAGTATATAATGTTTATATATATATATATATATATATATATATATATATATATATATATATATATATATATATATATATATATATATAAATATATATATTATATATATAATATTTTGTTCCCCCTATAATATGAGTTAGGGAGACAATAGGCAGAACTGCCTGTGGCGAGTGCATCCCCCATAGTTGAAAGAGTGACAGGGCCAAAATCAAGGGACGTTCGAGCCAAAATGCCTGGACACACAGAGTTTGAAGTAATTCAAGTCATAGTAAGAGGGAGCGACTGATTCTGGGAGAATGTTCCAGAGTTTAGCTGATGAATAGAAGAAAGATTTAGAGTAACGCTTCACTCTTGGTTGGAAAGTTGCACATAGTTGGGTAGGATTGTGTTGCAAAACGGGTGCTGCGTGCTCTACGAAGAGGGGGTGGTATACACTGAGAGAGCTCTGAGGAACATTAATTTTTATAATAGCGGTAGAATAGTGAAAGAGATGCAACTTTGCGGCGAAGAGAAAGATACTGTAGATAATTGGTGAGTGGACGTAAGTTAATTAGACGGAATACAATATATACTGTGTATATATATATATATATTATATATATATATATATATATATATATATATATATATATATATATATATATATATATATATATATATTACGCATGAGCTGCAAGGATACATTTGAAGCCCCAGCCGGGAATCGGTCATTGGTCAGTTGATACCTGGCAGGGGCTTCAAAATATATACATATACTGTACAAGTGTACATAGGGTCTCCCTCCACGTCTTTCCCTCCTCTCTTCCTATCCTCCCCTCGGCCACTATAGTAAATGGACCTTCACACAGCTCGGTGGCCCTCACATGTACAGTATATTGCAGGGTATAGGCCATTAAAGGCTCTCCTTGACACTTGGT
>CM064542.1:28779143-28789143 GCA_032716605.1 Paralithodes platypus | reverse complement strand
ATATATTATATAAATAAAACGAAGAAATACCGTTATGTTTATGATGTTGATTATGGTGTAGGTTTCAGCTTTCCACTTGATATTATTCTTAAGATATTGAGGGAGAAGCACAAGCATACACACACACACACTGTATGTGTCTGAGAATGTTAGTGTGTGTTATAATATGAGTTGCTTATGTTGTGCATGCTTGCTCAACGGTCTGTGTGTGTGCTTGGTTTGTTAATATTATGTTTGTGATTAAATGCTTCAGTGACATTCTTGCAGGTGTGATTTCAATATTTTAATTAATTCCTACTGCCAAACCGCCCAGAAAAAAGAAAAAAAAATGCATGTACGCTAATTATATATAAATTTTCGTCTATTCCCAAAATAAACCAAATTATGTTTCAACCCTTGTCATTGTCTATAAGGATCTACACATCTGACCGCACACCCTAACAAGGCATTACAACAACACAGACTAGGGTTGACAATAAGGTGGTTGTCCCTTAAGGGGGGGGTCACCTGATTTTTGTATCTCCTTTTTTCCTCTTTCGATGCCTTGTATCTATTCGGCCCCATTCAGCCTACTGTTTTAAGACGTTTATCCCCATCCAGGTGTTTATTTCTTCCTGGTGAGCGATAGCGAGCCAGCATTGTATGGAGAAATCCGGCTTTGCCGGAGACATTCTTCTATCGAAAAAGTTACAAATTTAGCCGTCTATCAAAAACATTTTTAAAAATATGCTGGCTCGCTACCGCTCACCAGGAAAAAATCGACACCTGGATGGGGGTAAACGTGTTAAAACAGTTGGCTGAATGTGTCCGAATGGATACAACCCAGAGAGAGGGGGAGAGAAAGAAGAAAACAAAACGAGGTGGGCCCCCTTATGCGTGGGATGAAAATATAGGTACAGTCATGATTACTAATCTCTAACCTAAGAGTTGTCCAATGTCGTGGCCAGGTTAGGTTGCCCAATCGGGCACACTCAACCTTCGTTCCAGAAAGGTTTAGTGCCTCAATAACAGTTCAGAGCATCACTGAAACATTAGCATTTTCTTGACACTTTCGCTTCACATAGTATATTACGTTGTTTTATAGTGTATTCGCTGCAAGTAGGCGATAAATCATGACCCCCTAAACTCTGTAACTAAAACACTAATAGAGTAATCTAGCTAACACTTCTACCATTTGGGAAGAGTCAGCCAAGAAATAGCTGAGTACATTTACAGCCAATTTCCTCTAGCCCTTTTTGAGTTACAGAGGATATAGGTCATGATTTCTGGCCTACTTACAGTGAATAGACTATGTATGCACTTTAGGAATTAGACATGTAAGCGGTAGTTAGCTGTTTTGTGTAATGAGCGTGTGCTGCTTTTTCACAGTCATTTGGTTTTGGTTTAAGGGGGGTCACCTGTTTTTTTTTTATCTTTCTCTCCGTTTCTCTCTTTCCGTGGCTTGTATCTATTCGGCCCCATTCAGCCAACTTTTTTAAGACGTTTAAACCCATGCAGGTGTCGATTTCTTCCTGGCGAGCGATAGCGAGCCAGCATTGTATGAAGAAATCCGGCTTCGCCGGAGACATTTTTCTATCGATTTTTTTTTTAAATTTAGCTTGCTGTAAAAAAAAATATATATATATATATATATATATACCGATATATATATATATATATATATATATATATATATATATATATATATATATATATATACAGTATATACAGTATATATATATACATATACATATACATAATTATATGCTCGCTCGCTACCGCTCGCCAAGAAAATATTGACACCTGGGTGGGGGTAAACTTCTTAAAACAGTAGGCTGAATGGGGCCGAATGGATACATTATCTCCCCTTAAGTTTCTCAGTAACTCATCTAGTACCGGTGCCGTCCTTTTAACTTCATCCTGGCTACTATCACACGATGGTATCCACTTTAAAAAATGGCCTCCAACGATTGACAAGCTTCGATAAATCTCACTTAACTCGTTTTACTACCACAAATCCTCCATAAATTGCACAAAATCGTCTAAATATAGCTAGGATAACATTAAACAGACGTCGCCGGTACAGAGAGGGTTAAGGGGAGATTTCTAGTTTGTTTCCTACTCCTCCAGCAATCTTAAAAATTCACCCCCTTGACCCCCTTTCAAGATAAATTTGTACATTTTTCCGTAGAAAAATGTCCCGGCCGAAGGCCGACTACTCTTAAATTACAGGCTCGCTATCGCTCGCCAGGATAAAATCGACACCTAAATGGCACGAAAGGTCTTAAAATTGACAGAATGGGGCGGAAATTCTTAAAAATCACCAAACTAATGGGGCACACGTCTTAAAATCTCAAAAGCAATGGAGCTAGACATGAGGGAGAAAGGGGTCAAGAAAAAAGTCCCTCAAGTGGTAATCTCCCCTTAATGACCAAAGTAGACAAGTACCGGTAATTTCCCATAGTCTTCTGTCATGAAACCTGGATATCTGGGGTAACTTTAGCCGAATACTTACCGTTTGACAATGAAGGATCATTCTAAAAGCGAGTTAAACCTATAACTTTGTCCGTTATCGGTTAAGGGGAGATATCCACTTGAGGGATTTTTTGCTTGACCCCTTTCTCCCTCATGTTTAGCCCCATTTCTTTTGATATTATAAAACGTATGCCCCATTAGTTTAGCGATTTTAAGAACTTTCACCCCATATTAAGACCTTTCGTGCAATTCAGGTGTCGATTTTATCCTGGCGAGCGACAGCGAGCCTGTAATTTAAGAGGAACCGACATTTTTCTACCGAAAAATGTACAAATTTATCTTGAAAGGGACTCAATGGGGTGTAATTTTAAGCTTGATGGAGGTCTAGGGAACAAACTAAAGACCTCCCCTTAAGGCAATGCCCACCTTTCTGATCTCTTCACCAATATACCTACCAACCTATCCTACTTTCAATCTATCTGTTCTACCAGTATACATATCTACCTACCAACCTATCCTACTTTCAATCTATCTGTTCTACCAGTATACATATCTACCTACCAACCTATCCTACTTTCAATCTATCTGTTCTACCAGTTTACATATCTACCTACCAACCTATCCTACTTTCAATCTATCTGTTTTACCAATTTACATATTTACCTACCAACCTATCCTACTTTCAATCTATCTGTTCTACCAATTTACATATTTACCTACCAACCTATCCTACTTTCAATCTAGCTGTTCTACCAATTTGCATATCTACCTACCAACCTAATCTACTTTAAATCTATCTGTTCTACCAATTTACATATCTACCTACCAACCTATCCTACTTTCAATCTATCTGGCTTAACAATTTACTTTACTTACAAAATAACCACCCCACCTACCATAATTCTTCCTCTCTCTCTCTCTCTCTCTCTCTCTCTCTCTCTCTCTCTCTCTCTCTCTCTCTCTCTCTCTCTCTCTCTCTCTCTCTCTCTCTCTCTCTCTCTCTCTCTCTCTCTCTCTCTCTCTCTCTCTCTCTCTCTCTCTCCCCCCCCCCTGATTCAGCTCCCTTGTGTACCTGCCTTGTTAGGGTGTGCGGTCAGGTGTGTGGCACAAAGAGGACAAAGCCTCAGGTTGAAGGATTTGAGGATATCGGGGGAAAAGAAGAATGATGGAGATTTTCAGGATATATATAAATTGTTTATAAAGCGCTTGAGCACTCTTTTAATAAGGGGTCTTAATTAAGGGGAGATTACCACTTGAGGGACTTTTTTCTTGACCCCTTTCTCCCTCATGTCTAGCCCCATTGCTTTTGAGATTTTAAGACGTGTGCCCCATTAGTTTGGTGATTTTTAAGAATTTCCGCCCCATTCTGTCAATTTTAAGACCTTTCGTGCCATTTAGGTGTCGATTTTATCCTGGCGAGCGATAGCGAGCCTGTAATTTAAGAGTAGTCGGCCTTCGGCCGGGAAATTTTTCTACGGAAAAATGTACAAATTTATCTTGAAAGGGGGTCAAGGGGGTGAATTTTTAAGATTGCTGGAGGAGTAGGAAACAAACTAGAAATCTCCCCTTAACCCTCTCTGTACCGGCGACGTCTGTTTAATGTTATCCTAGCTATATTTAGACGATTTTGTGCAATTTATGGAGGATTTGTGGTAGTAAAACGAGTTAAGTGAGATTTATCGAAGCTTGTCAATCGTTGGAGGCCATTTTTTAAAGTGGATACCATCGTGTGATAGTAGCCAGGATGAAGTTAAAAGGACGGCACCGGTACTAGATGAGTTACTGAGAAACTTAAGGGGAGATTTCCACTTGAGGGATTTTTTTTCTAGACTCCTTTCTCCCTCATGTTTAGCCCCATTGCTTTTTTAATTTTAAGACGTTCGCCCCATTATGTTGACGATTTTAAGAACTTTCGACCCATTTCTGTCAATTTTAAGACCTTTCGTGCCATTTAGGTGTCGATTTTATCCTGGCGAGCGATAGCGAGCCTGTAATTTAAGAGGAACCGGCTTTCAGCCGGGACATTTTTCTACCGAAAAATTTACAAATTTATCTTGAAAGGGGCTCAAGGGGGTGTAATCTTAAGCTTGATGGATATCTAGAAACCAAACTAAAAACCTCCCCTTAACCAAGAGGAAGAACTACCTGACAGTTACTGTAGTTTGTGATGTATGTGAAGCATTGCTAAGAATGCCTCTAAAAAACTGGGACTCCTGTACAGAGTTCGAGAATTCTTCACTGACGAGCAGTTGGCCGTGATATATAAAAGTCATGTGCGTTCTCAGATGGATTACTGTTCACCTCTGTGGGGTGGAAGTGGAGTGGTTGCATTGAGGCAGTTGGACAAAATTCAAAATAAAGCTATTAGATTAATCAATAACCCTGCAATCACACAGGACCTTCCTACATTATCCATACGAAGAAACGTTGCATCCCTTGCATTATTCTACAGATATTTTCACAGCAATTGTTCCGAGGAACTTGCTTCAATTGTGCCGCCTCTCCACATCTTTCCCTGTAGAACTAGGGCGGCTGAGAGCGCCCATGAATTTACACTTTCTCCTCCACAATGCAGAACTTCTGCTTATCAGAATTCATTTATCCCCAGAGCTACTACTCTTTGGAATTCACTTCCCTCGAATTGCTTTCCACAAACTTACAATCTACAAATGTTTAAATCCAGTTGTTACAAACATTTTATGAATGGAGGATGCCTTTAGGCATATGGACCTTTTTGTTTTATCTGTGTTTTTCCTTCCTCCGTTCATTGTCTCTTAACAAAAACAAATATCGTTTGAAGACGAACACATTCATTTGGTTTGTCCCAACTTACATGGTGTGCTATGCCGGGTTTGGTAGGAACATATGGTAGCAGTTATTAAGGGGAGGTTTTTAGTTTGTTTCCTACTCCTCCAGCAATCTAAAAAAATTACCCCCTTGACCCCCTTTCAAGTTAAATTTGTACATTTTTCGGTAGAAAAATGTCCCGGCCGATTACTCTTAAACTACAGGCTCGCTATCGCTCGCCAGGATAAAATCGACACCTAAACGGCACGAAAGGTCTTAAAATTGACAGAATGGGGCATCAATTCTTAAAATCGCCAAACTAATGGGGCGAACGTCTTAAAATCTCAAAAGCAATGGGGCTAGACATGAGGGAGAAAGGGGTCCAGAAAAAAGTCCCTCAAGTGGAAATCTCCCCTTAAGAAGACTATCATTATTATTGTATCCAGGTTTATACAGAGCAAAAATATCAGCTGCCAATGAAGGGACAGCACTTTGTCTATCTATAGTGAACAGAGTGTAGACGGGCTCAAACTGGAGTCAAATATTGGATCCATTAGAATAGCTGGTCTGCTCTTGTTTAAGGGGGGTGACCTGTTTTTGTTCTGTCCCTTTCTTTCTTTCTCTGGCTTGTATCCATTTGGCCCCATTCAGCTTACTGTTTTAAGACGTTTATCCCCATCCAGGTGTCAATTTTTTACTGGTGAGCGCTAGCGAGCCAGCATATTTTTTATTTTTGTTTGATAGCAGGCTAAATTTGTACATTTTTCGATAGAAAAATGTATCCGGCGAAGCCGGATTTCTTCATATAATGCTGGCTCGCTATCGCTCGCCAGGAAGAAATCGACACCTAGATGGGGATAAACGTCTTAAAATAGCTGGCTGAATGGGGCCGAATGGTTACAAGCCAGAGAAAGAGAGAAAAGGACAGAAAAAAAACAGGTCACCCCCCTTAACACAGTCCAGGTCGGTGTGAATAATTGTGATCCATTATGATCCATGTGTCGGGCCTAGAGTGGTCCGTGTAATGTGAGTCCCTACGAGGTCCGGGTCAGCCGTTGGAATTTCTGGTAAAGCCAGGAATGACCCTTTTTGATCCGGTCTGCTCCAGGTCAGTTAGGTTCTGTGTGGGGGTGGGGGTGGGGGGGGTGGGGTGTGTGTGGGGGGGGGGGGGGGTATGTGTGTGGGTGTGGGGGTGTGTTGGTGTGTGTGTGGGGGGGGGGGGGGGGGGGGGGGGGTTGTGTGTGTGTGTGTGTGTGTGTGTGTGTGTGTGTGTGAAAATGTAAAGCTGCCTTTTACAAGTGTCCCTTATACCAAGACATATGTGGAACAACAACAGGAGGAGAGAGATGTGGAACAGAGGAAAACAACCGAGACGTACGAGGAAGCACAGGAGGAAGAGGAGGAGAATGATTAAGGGGAGGTTTTTAGTCTGGTCCCTAGATATCCTTCAAGCTTAAGATTACATCCCCTTGATCCCCTTTCAAGATAAATTTGTACATTTTTCGGTAGAAAAATGTCCCGGCTGAAAGCCGGTTCCTCTTAAATTACAGGCTCGCTATCGCTCGCCAGGATAAAATCGACACCTAAATGGCACGAAAGGTCTTAAAATGAACAGAAATGGGTTGAAAGTTCTTAAAATCGTCAAAATAATGGGGCAAACGTCTTAAAATTTGAAAAACAATGGGGCTAAACATGAGGGAGAAAGGAGTCCAGAAAAAAATCCCTCAAGTAGATATCTCCCTTTAAGAGCAGAGAGAACAAAACGAGACATATAAGTTAGTTTCTTTTTCTCGCTATGTAAGAGAAGGAGATACAGAGAAACAAGAGGAAGAGGAGGAAGCGGAAAGAATAAGGCAAAATAAAAGACTATACGATGCTGAATAGAGATGATATTCCCCAATTATGTCCGTCAATTGACCACTTGCGAGTTACAGGCTATAAGGAAGTTAGAACGGTAAGCATCGATAATTAGCAGAAATGCAATAATAATGTAAGTTTCTGATGGATAAATGGTGTGTTGAATTGGGTTTTATGTCTTTATATAATGTACTACGACCGTATTTTCGCTGTAAATTCTGTTAAATATCGTTGTCTACAACTCCAACTTCCTTATAGAACGAAACTCGCAAGTCGGCAATTCAATGGCATAACATTAATTTTTATTCTGGCGAATGCCATACGATATAATCAGCTTAGGAAGGGCCTCTGGGAATCGAATGGGTTTTAACGATCATCAATAAACCCTCTGCCACCAACAGGTCCTTCCTACGCTGAAGAAAATTGTCTAATAGTAGTGATACACAGGTAGATATACTCACGCACAGACAATCGCCCTGTACCAATATTGGGTAATACTATAACGGGATAAACCTAGGGTTATTCTTGTGATCAGCAAGTGTTGAGGGGGGTCACCGGCTTTTTGTTTTATTTTTCTCTCCTTTTCTCTCTTTCCCTGCCTTGTATCCATTCGGCCCCAGTCAGCCAACTGTTTTAAGGGGAGGTTTTTAGTTGATTCCCTAGACTTCCATCAAGCTTAAAATTACTCCCCCTTGACCCCCTTTCAAGATAAATTTGTACATTTTTCGGTAGAAAAATTTCCCGGCCGAAGGCCGGTTCCCCTTAAATTACAGGCTCGCTATCGCTCGCCAGGAAAAAATCGACACCTAAATGGCACGAATGGTCTTAAAATTGACATAAATGGGGAGAGGGTTCTTAAAAGCGCCAAGCTAATGGGGCAAACGTCTTTAAATCTCACAAACAATGGGGCTAAACATGTGGGAGAAAGAGATTCCGATAAAAATCCTCCAGGTGGAAATTTCCCCTTAAGACGTTTATCCCCATCCAGGTGTCGATTTCTTCCTGGCGAGCGATAGCGAGCCAGCATTGTATGGAGAAATCCGGCTTTGTCGGAGAAATTTTTCTATCGAAAAATGTACAAATTAAGCTTGCTGTCAAAACAAAAATATATACTGTATATGCTGGCTCGCTACCGCTCGCCAGGAAAATATTGACACCTGGATGTGGTAAACGTCTTAAAACAGTATGCTGAGTGGGGCCGAATGGATACAAGCCAAAGAGAGAGGGAGAGAAAGAGAAAAAAAGCGAGGTGGGGTCCCTTAATTTTGTATAGCATTTCGTTGTGCATGTTCCTGTTTACGAGTTCTGTGGAACATGATATTTTTCAGTCGACTATATTTTGATTCAGTTACTCAAAAACAAATTACAATGATAATATTTGGCGTATTGCATTATATATTTCACAACCAGTTACCGTATACTAAAAAACCCGCTACTATTATTTACCTAAATCAACACCGTCCACAAACTGTCCAGAGGGATTTTTTTTTTGTTTTTTTTTTGTTTTTAATAATAAAAGCGAAACACCTGCTTAAAAAAGGCACACAACCCCTTATACAATTTCCTAAATCCCCCATGTTTTTTTCAGTATTCAATTATAATAATATACCTTTATGGATTAATATAATAATGTGAATTTTATACATATTTTTAATTTATTTTGTTATCTAAAATTGACAATCAGTTACATCAAATATTTTGTTCTGATGACTCTGCTGTGTTTGAATAGTAAACATGAATGGGTCTCACTATTTTTGGTAATAAATATTAAATAATTGATGACAATTTAACTACGTTTCTGCCCACATTATTGTCCAATAATTCACAAATTTTTAATTTGTGTCCAATAATTCACACATGTTTTATTTTAGTGATTATAAACACAATGTTAAATACAATACATTCTTGTATTGAACAATGTATAGATTGTCGGAATTTATAGTTTGTTCTATGTGGATGAAGGAGACAAAAGGCACCTGACTGTAACAAGCGTAACCCCCCCCCCCATAGTTGAAAGACTGCAAGATATTCAAATGATTTAGGTGTATTGTAAAGAAATAGTGGTGCGCTTGATAACCCTTTGAGTACCAGCAACGTGTGTTATATTATACTCTAGCTATAGTTAGACGATATTATGCAGCTTAGGAAGGATCTGTGGGAGTCGAAAGTGATGGTTGAGGTAGTTTGAAGCCTATTATTGCTAGAGGTCCTTCCGAAGCTGAATGAAACTGTCTAATAGTTGCCAGAATAAAGTTCCAGGGACGTCGCCGGTACAGTAGGGGTTAAGTGGAGTGAAGTGAATACGAGTAGGTGTTGTTGTTTGTGAGAGTTAGCTGGATTACTCTTTGTGTAAGTGAGGCACACGCTAAAACAGTGGGGGAGGCCTGACAAATGAAATAGAAGTTCCAGCAACTCCTTATCATATGCCTATGTGGCTTCCCCTGCTTGATTGGTGCCTACAATCTCCTCACTTATTGTTGTGCAAGGACACTACATGCACTGTATATGTAACTGACGCTCTAATGAATAGTTAAGGGGAGACTGGCAGTTTGTTTGGTCTATTAATTCATTTATTCATATATCTTTTTAGTTTCCTCCCTAGACCTCCATCAAGCTTAGAAAGACACCCCCTAGACCCCCCTTCAAGATAAATGTGTACATTTTTCGGTAGAAAAATGTCCCGGCCGAAGGCCGTTTCCTCTTAACATTGCAGGCTCGCTATCGCTCGCCAGGAAATAATCGATACCTAAATGGCACGAAAGGTCTTAAAATTGAAAGCAAAATGGGGCGAAAGGTGTTAAAATCGCCAAACTAATGGGCCGAACGTCTTATAATCTCAAAACTAGTGGGGCTAAACATGAGGGAGAAGGGGGTCCAGAAAAAACGGTCTGCCTCCCCTTAA
>CM064542.1:28746643-28774143 GCA_032716605.1 Paralithodes platypus | reverse complement strand
CTAATCGTTACCAGAATATAATGAAAAGGACGTCGCCGGTGCTGAGTGGGTTAAGGGGAGATTTCCACTTGAGAGATATTTTTCTTGACTCCTTTCTCCCTCATGTTTAGCCCCATTGCTTTTCTAATTTTAAGACGTTCGCCCCATTATTTTGACGATTTTAAGAACTTTCGACCCATTTCTGTCAATTTTAAGACCTTTCGTGCCATGTAGGTGTCGATTTTATCCTGGCGAGCGATAGCGAGCCTGTAATATAAGAGGAACCGGCTTTCAGCCGGGAAATTTTTCTACCGAAAAATGTACAAATTTATCTTGAGTAATTTTAAACTTGATGGAAGTCTAGGGAATCAACTAAAAACCTCCCCTTAATCTAATTGTCGATAACAGTACAAAATCGCCTCAAAAAGTCGCCAGAATAAAGTAACAGATGACAAGTTGCTGGTATAATTCCTCGTGTATATCCCACCCTAAAGCCGGTATCACACGAGCGCTTTTGCCCTCAACATTGACGCTCAACACTGGTCTGGCAGCTTGTGAGTTAAACAATTTCAATATTTCGGTTATGTAAATTCATCTATCATCAGTCTAGTTGCCGATACCAGTGAAAAATATTCCAGAAATGTTGCCAGAAAAATGTTTAAATTATCCAATGTTGACTAAAAAAGCTCTCGTGTGATACCGGCTTACGCTACACAACACCGGAGTTATAATCTTGTTCTGGAGGATTATCGCGGAATGAACAACAAGCCGTCTGCGAAAACATACTGGAGTTCTCTAATATAGCCAGTACAGTGACGCTTTTATTATTATTATTATTATTATTATTATTTTTTTATTATTATTATTATTATTATTATTATTATTATTATTATTTTAAATTTTTAATACGGTTGAACCTTGGTGTATGTAGTAGTATATTTGAGTACTCTACATTTAGATGTGTGTGTGTGTGTGTGTGTGTGTTTATATTTTGTTTTTTGTTTTCGTTTTGTTGTTGCTGTTCGGGCTCTGTCTCGAGTCGGCCAACCCCAGCTATGAGGTACCGGTATGTGCCTGAGTGCATGCATACATACATAAATACATATATAAATACATACATACAAACATACATACAAATATACATAGGCTACACAAATAAATAAACACATATACATACATACATACATACATACATACATACAGTACATTCATACAGTACATACATACATACATACAGTACATACATACATACATACATACATACATAATACAGTACATACATACATACATACATACATACATACATACATACAGACATACCTACCTACCTACATACATTTCTTAGTGCGTCTCCTCTACGAGTGCCAGGTTTATTGGTGTTGTTGGTGACAGCATACATACAGTACATACATACATACATACATACATACATACAGACATACCTACCTACCTACATACATTTCTTAGTGCGTCTCCTCTACGAGTGCCAGGTTTATTGGTGTTGTTGGTGACAGCATACATACAGTACATACATACATACATACATACATTCACGGTCACGGTGGCCGAGCGCGCTTAGTACTGTGTATTGGGAGCACTAGCTCTGGTGTCGGGGGTTCAATCCCACGCGCCGGCAGGGGAAGTTCTCTCAAAAAAAAACTTTCCCTGGCCGTGAAGGCAAGGTCTGGACGGACCGCCTCGGGAGGCCCACAAAGTCTCCTGCCCACGTCCTACTTCTTCGGGAGTATGTAGGCGCTCTCGTTAGCAGCCAGGATCAGTCTATTGATCCCTTAGGATAAGATCTAGGTTAAGTCTGTGTATTTTCAGCCCCATTGGCTGCCGGCTTGAAATAAACCGATTATTATTATTATTATTATTACATACATACATACATACATACATACATACATACATACATACATACAGACCTACCTACCTACCTACATACATTTCTTAGTGCGTCTCCTCTACGAGTGCCAGGTTTATTGGTGTTGTTGGTGACAGCTATATGCAATGGTCAAGAGAACAGCTGTATCACACACATTGTTTACACCCTCTCTCTGGCAATACATGTAAGCGGTAAGGGGAGGTGGGCCGTTTATCTAGACTCCCTTCTCCCTCATGTTTAGCCCCTTTAGTTTTCAGATTTTAAGATGTTTCCCCCATTAGTTTGTCGATTTTAAGACCTTTCGCCCTATTTCTTTTTCAACATTAAGACTTTCGTGCTATTTAGGTGTCGATTTTTTTTCTTCACGTGAGCATGTAATTTTGGAAGAAACGGCCTTCGCCCGGGACATTTTTCTACCGAAAAATGTACAAATTAATCTACAAGGTGGATCTAATGGATGTATTGTTTTTAAAGTTTGATTGAGGTCTAGGGAGGAAAAAGAAAAATATATATGAAATAATTGACCAACAAATATACCCTTCCCTCTTAAGCGTCCCACCATTTTAGTGTTATATCCCTGAGGCTGCTGCTGTAAACAGATGGAGTTAACTAATAATATTAATCTAGTGTTAGCCTGAATGTAATGATGAAATGACACCATTCTGCTGACAAGCTTAAAGGGGAGGTTTTTAGTTTGGTCTCTAGATATCCATCAAGCTTAAGATTACACCCCCTTGAGCCCCTTTC
The DNA here is from genome assembly GCA_032716605.1 of Paralithodes platypus. Classification (NCBI taxonomy): domain Eukaryota; kingdom Metazoa; phylum Arthropoda; class Malacostraca; order Decapoda; family Lithodidae; genus Paralithodes; species Paralithodes platypus. Next base: position 28,771,529 of record CM064542.1, on the reverse strand, counting down.
AAGATAAATTTGTAAAAAATTTTGGTAGAAGAATGTCCCGGCTGAAAGCCGGTTCCTCTTAAATTACAGGCTCGCTATCGCTCGCCAGGATAAAATCGACACCTAAATTGCACGAAAGGTCTTAAAATTGACGGAAATGGGGCGAAAGTTCTTAAAATCGCCAAACAAATGGGGCGACTGTCTTAAAATCTCAAAAGCAATGGGGCTAAACATGAGGGAGAAAGGGGTCCAGAAAAAAATCCCTCAAGTCGATATCTCCCCTTAAGGGAGGAAGGGTATATTAATTGCTCAATTTGTCTATTTATTAAATATTGTCTTTAGTGTCCTCCCTTGACCTCCATCAAGCTAAAAACAATATCCGCAAGATCTCCTTTCTAGATCAATTTATTAATTTCTAGATCAATTTATTAATTTCTAGTTCAATTTATTAATTTCAAGATCAATTTATTAATTTCTAGATCAATTTATTAATTTCTAGATCAATTTATTAATTTCTAGTTCAATTTATTAATTTCAAGATCAATTTATTAATTTCAAGATCAATTTATTAATTTCTAGATCAATTTATTAATTTCTAGATCAATTTATTAATTTCTAGATCAATTTATTAATTTCTAGATCAATTTATTAATTTCTAGATCAATTTATTAATTTATAGATCAATTTATAAATTTCTAGATCAATTTATTAATTTCTAGATCAATTTATTAATTTTTCAGTAGCAACATGTTCTGGCCGAACGCCTGTTACTCCCAAAAAATTTACAGGCTTGCTATCGCTCGCCAGGATAAAGTCTACACCTAAATGGCACGATAGTTTTTAATACTGACAAAGAAATGGGTTGAAAGTCTTAACATTGCCAAACTAATGAGCCGAACGTCTTAAAATGTGAAAACTAACGGGGATAAACATGAGGGAGAAGGGAGGGGGTATAAAAAGCAACCCTTCCCCCTTAAGGGGAGGTTTTTAGTTAGTTCCCTAGACTTCCATCAAGCTTAACATTACAGCCCCTTGACCCCCTTTCAAGATAAATTTATACATTTTTCGGTAGAAAAATGTCCCGGCCGAAGGCCGATTCCTCTTAAATTACAGGCTCGCTATCGCTCGCCAGGAAAAAATCGACACCTAAATGGCACGAAAAGTCTTAAAATTGACAGGAATGGGGCGAAAGTTCTTAAAATCGCCAAACTAATGGGGCAAATGTCTTATAATATCAAAAGCAATGGGGCTAACCATGAGGGAGAAAGGGGTCAAGAAACCAATCCCTCCAGTGGAAATCTCTCCTTAATTGCGTCTCGTGTAAGGCTGACGGGTGGTGTAGTAGTAGTGGCGTTGGTGGTGACAGATGTAGCAGCATACCCCACCACCACCACCACCACCACAACAACAACAAGTGTAGCACAGTTTGTTGCACCATCTCTTGCTAAATGTCAGCTGCACGAGTCCATCTCTTGCAATGTTATAGCCCTGCTGTTGCTGCTGTAGAAGTTTATCTTAAGGGGAGATGGGCCGGTTTTCTGGACCACTTTCTCCCTCATGTTTAGCCCCATTAGTTTTCAGATGTTACGATGTTTGCCCCATTAGTTAGTCAAATTTAAGACCTTTCGCTCCATTTCTTCGTCAATATTTAGACCTTTCGTGCTATTTAGGTGTTGATTTTTTCCTGGCGAACGATAGTGAGCCTGTAATGTTGGAAGAAGCGGCCTTCGGCCGGGACATTTTTCTACCTAAATGTACAAATTAATCTAGAAGGGGGATCTAAGGGATGTTTTTTTTAAATTTGATGGAGGTCTAGGGAGGAAACTAGAAAAATAATGAATACATGCAAAAATCGCCCAAAAAGTGAACCTGTGGATAGTGGCTATTTTGGGGGGTCTATTTATTTATATATTAATTCATTATGTAGTTTCCTCCCTAGACCTTCATCAAAATTAATATTACACCCCGTAGACCCTCTTTCAAGATACATTTGTACATTTTTCGATAGCAAAATGTTCCTGCTAAAAAAAATTATTAATTTTTCTCTTCCTTCTCTCGAAATGTCTCCTCCTCTTTATCTTCCTTTCTCTCTCTCTCTCTCTCTCTCTCTCTCTCTCTCTCTCTCTCTCTCTCTCTCTCTCTCTCTCTCTCTCTCTCTCTCTCTCTCTCTTCCCCTCCCCTCCCCTCCCATCCCCCTCTCTCCCCTTTTATCCTCCTGTCACACTATATTACAAACAAGCTTCGAGTTTGGGATCAATAAGCCGATAGACAAAGGGCCAATCTTAAGGGGTTATAGTGCTTATGTTTTTATATATTTGTTTTTGTTATATATTTATTTATATATACCGTATATATTTTAGTTTTCACGCTAGGCCTCCATCAAGCTTAAGGGGGGTGACCTGTTTTTGTTTTGTCCTTTTCTATCTTTCTCTGCCTTGTACTCATTTGGCCCCATTCAGCCTACTGTTTTAAGACGTTTATCCCCATCCAGGTGTCAATTGTTTACTGGTGAGCGGTAGCGAGCCAGCATATTTTTTATTTTTGTTTGACAGCAGGCTAAATTTTTAATTTTTTCGATAGAAAAATTTCTCCGGCGAAGCCGGAATTCTTCATATAATACTGGCTCGCTATCGCTCGCCAGGAAGAAATCAACACCTAGATGGGGATAAACGTCTTAAAATAGTTGGCTGAATGGGGCCGAATGGATACAAGCCAGAGAAAGCGAGAAAAAGGAGAGAAATAACAAAATGCAGGTGACCCCCTTAAACATAATACAATATAAAATAAACACCTCCTTAAACCCCCCTTCAAGACAAAGTTGTACATGTTTCTGTAGAGAAATGTCCAGGCCGATTGCCAATTCCTTCTAAAACTTCAGGTGGTTCGCTATCGCTTACCAGGAAAAGATTGACACGTAAATGACACGAAAGGTCTTGGTATTGACAAAGAAATGGGCCGTAATGTCTTAAAATCGCCGAACGTTTTAAAATCTAAAAACAAATGGGGCTAAACACGAGGGAGAAAGGCGCCAGAAAAATCGGCCCATCCCCCCTTAAGGGGAGGTATTTAGTTTGTTCCCTAGACCTTCAGCAAGCTTAAAATTACACCCCCTCGAGTCCCTTTCAAGATTAATTTATAAATTTTTCGGTAGAAAAATGTCCCGGCCAAAGGCCGTTTCCTCTTAAGTTACAGGCTCGCTTTCGCTCGCCAGGATAAAATAGACACCTGAATGGCACGAAAGGTCTTAAAATGGGGTGCAAGTTCTTAAAATCGCCAAACTAACGGGGTAAACATCTTAAAATCTCACAAGCAATGGGGCTAGACATGAGAGAGAAAGGTGTCAAGAAAAAAGTCCCTCAAGTGGATATCTCCCCTTAAAGATAGGACTGCATAGAGGTTGTAAAGCGGGGAATTCTGGAGTCTATTCGAGTAAAGGAATTTCCCTGACTATGGCAGCAACCGAGTGGAAAATTGACCGCTTGCGAGTTTCAGGCTATAAGGAAGTTGGAGCTCTGAACATCGATACTAAACAACAATGCAACAGTAATGCGAGTTTCTGATGGATAGAAAGTATGCTGAATTGAGTTTTATGTATTTAAAAATTAACTATAACCGTATGTTAGCTGGTAATTCTGCTTAATATCGATGTTTACAGCTCCAACTTCCTTATAGCCTGAAACTCGCGAGTGGAAAATTGACTGCTGGGCCAGATTGTTCGAACATATATCCTTATTGGTATTTGCCAAACCGTATTTGAAACCCAACAATGCTTTTGATCTGAGTACTTTATAGACAGATGGAATTCTTTAAGTTATTTTGCAAAGATTAAGAGGAGGTTTTTAGTTTGTTCCCTAGACCTCGACCAAGCTTAAAAGTACACCCCCTAGACTTCCCTTTTAAGATAAATTTGTAAATTTTTCGGTTGAAAAATTTCCCAGCCGAAGGCCGGTTTCTCTTGAATTATAGGCTCGTTATCGCTCGCCAGCAAAAAATCGACACCTAAATGGCACGAAAGGTCTTATTATTGGCAGAAATGGGGCGAGAGTTCATATAAATCGCCAAATTTATGGGGCGAATGTCTGAAAATCTCAAAAGCAATGGGGCTAAATTTGAGGGAGAAAGGGGTCCAGAAGAAAATCCCTCAAGTGGAAATCTCCCATTAAGGTGAAGTATTTATAACTGAATTTGTAATAAAATAATGCATATAAAGTAGCAATATATGGTAAACTTTAATTATTCTAGTAGGAAGTATGGACGGATATATCTGACTGAAAATTGCGGGTTGTGGCGTACTGAATAGTGGTCACATATACTGTATATTGATATTATGTATTGGTCTTTTTTTCAGATTCAAGAGCGCTTTGACCATATTTGAAACATAATACAGGAAGATTTATTTAATGTATTTATTTATATATATTATTTTTTAACAGGAAAGAGCGAACATCCCCCCTCCCCCACTTTTTTTTTTTTTTTTTTTTTTTGGGGGGGGGGGGGGGTTAGGGGCAGGGAAGCCGGGTGAACATATACAGTATAAAGGAGAACATAGGAAAACAAACACAATCATATATATCGACCCTTATGAGGCTGCTTGTAACTAAGCTATCTATCCTATGTGATAAAGGGAAAGGACAGCACAGTATGAAGTTGTGTTATTCGTTTGTAGCCACTGTTAATCAGGTGTTAAGACTGATAATTGTATCTAGTCTATTGTTTAAGTTTGAACAGCATTACACTAAATGGCATTTCTAAGTAGCCTAGTCCATTCCATAAGCTTAACACTCGATTAAAAAATATATACTTTGCCTCATGTGACTGAAGAGGCTTTCCAATTATCGTACAACCATATCTTATAGTGTAATTTGAACGATCCATTGTGAAGTATTTGTTGGCATCTATATTGTCATTACCTTTAATAAATTAAAACATTATAATTACGTCCCCTCTCAGCCTTCGTTGACATTTGTATATCTCTTTTAGACGTTCTTCGCATGATTTATTGTCTTAGTCTAGGAATAATTTTGTATAGGCTACACTCCGTTGTATTATCTCCAGTTCAGTTACTGTATGTCCTTATAATATGTACACCATAATCGTCACAGCATTCCGGACGAGGGCGAACCAAAGAATTACCTAAAGTGAGAATATATTTTTATGGATTTGGATTAAAACGATCTTCCAATTAAGCCAATTATTTTCTTTGCTTTATTAACTATTTCGGTACATTGTTGGCTGGGTTATATATTACTTGATATTGGTATTTCTGAGCCAGTTCCTTCATAAGTGCTTTTGAGTTGACTACCATTTATTAAGTTTGATTCTCATTGTTGTGTCCTACAACATATAGGCTTATCGGTATTGAAACTCATTTGCCAGGGTTGGTCCCTAGCATTAATAGTTAACGTCATTGGCGTTCATAATTTATGCACACTAGTTATTTATATGGCATTTTACTCTACATCCATATATTGATCCTTTTGTATCTAAGTAATTCGATCATTTTTATTCTGTTTTCTAAAAGTTATAATGTAGCCAAATCGACTTACTTTAACTTTCGTAAGTATGTGTCATATATCTATTTTGTTAATCATCGTATTAATATTCATATTTCATTAACAATATCTGCCATTTCATTTATATCTGAAGCTGGCCTGGCTGCATTATTGAAATGGGAAATTTTAATTGCACAAATTAATTAAATTTACTTTTTTGTATGTTTAAAAGGTTAGGGAGGGAGGTTGGGATAAGTGATGTGAGGGCTAGGGAAGGGAGGAGGAAAAGCGAGGAGAAGAGGGAGGGAAGAAGAGGAAAGGTGGAGAGAAGCAGAGATTAGAGAAGAGAAGGGGTGGAGAGGAGAGGAATGTAGAGAAAGGGGCAATTAGAGAAGATAAATGAGAGAATGAGAGATTAGAGAAGAGAAGGGGTGGAGAGAAAGGAATGTAGAGAAGGAGAGATTAGAGAAGAGAAGAGGGTGGAGAGAAGAGAAATGTAGAGAAAGTGGGGCTTTAGAGACGAGAAGGAGATGCAAGGGGACATTAGAGAAGAGAAAGGGTGGAGAGGAGACGATTGTAGAGAAGAAGATATTAGAGAAGAAAAGGGATGGATAGGAGAGAAGGATATATTAGAGAAGAGAAGGGGTGGAGAGGAGATATTAGAGAAGAGAAGGGGTGGAGAGGATAGATGGAGAGAATAGAGAAGAGAAAGGGGTGAAGAGGAGAAGAATGTAGGGAAAAGGGGGTTTAGAGAAGCGAAGGGATAGACAGGAGATATTAGAGAAGAGAAGAGGGTGGAGAGGAGAGAAACGTAGAGGAAGGGGGGTTTAGAGAAGAGGAGTGGAAGGGAGAGATGGAGAGATACGAGAATGTGTAGAGAGGAGATGAATGTAAAGATGGAGAGATTAGAGAAGAGACGATGGAGGCAAAACAAAAATAATAATAATAATAATAATAATAATAATAATAATAATATATAACGTAAAAGAGACAGGGGGAGGAGATAGAAGATATGAATGCGCATTAGTTTTCTGTTTTCTGGCTATTATAAAACGATTGTATTTATATTAGAATGTTTTTATGGAAGTCAGAGGGGTAAGTGAGATAGTTTTTAACCTTAAAATTTCCACTGATCCTTCCTAAGCTGTATAATTTCGTATAATGATAGCCAGAATATCTGTCATATACATTCACAGAATATACTGTCAAAATGCGTCATAATCTTCAAAGGGTTAAGGGGAGGTTTTCAATTTGCTCCCTAGACCTCCGTCATGCTTGGAAAAATACCCCCAAGACCCTCCTTTGAGATTAATGTGTATATTTTTTTGGAAGAAAAATATACCTGTCAAAGGCAGATTCCTCCTAAATTATAGGATCGCTATCGCTGGGAATGAACAAATAGACACCTAAATTGTTCGAAAGGTCTAAAAATAGAAAAGGGGCAAAAGGCCTTAAAATCGCCAAACTAATGGGGCCAACGTCTTAATTTCTCAAAACTAATGGGGCTAAACGTGAAGGAGAAGGTGTTCCAGAAAAAAAAAAAAATTAGTGAAAATCTTCCCTTAAAGGAATTCATAAAGTGGAAGGTGATGAAGATGGGAAGAGTCAAGGAGAGAGGAAAGAAAGGGTTATATTTCTTCATGTTATTGTAAACAATACTATATCTTTAAATAGTCACTATGGGAATCAGAAGATCGATTAAGAACAAAGTTTAATAATATCGTCTTATGGGATGCCATATTGAACAATATACCGTAATACATTATTAAAGGTTAAAAGAGTGAGAGTGAGAAAGAGTAAGAGTAATGACGAGAGAGAGAGAGAGAGAGAGAGTGGAGAATTTCCAAGTCAGATTGCTTTTTCAATTTAAAGTTTTATTTCCCCTTCGCAGATATTCTTTGACGGATTTTTATGCAATGCATTTTAACACACATATATATATATATATATATATATATATATATATATATAAATATATATATATATATATATATATATATATATATATATCTATATATATATCTATATATATATATATAGATATATACATATATATATAATACTGTATATATACTGTATATATATATATATTGAGTATATAGAACACAATACACGTGAGCCACTAAATGTTTATAATCTCTCAGTGGGGTTCGAACCGCCGACCGTCAGGACGATAGCCGACACTTTAATCAACTACACCACGTGGCGTAGTTGATTAAAGCGTCGGCTATCGTCCTGACGGTCGGCGCCGCTTTAATCAACTACATCACGTGTAGTTGATTAAAGCGTCGGCTATCGTCCTGACGGTCGGCGGTTCGAACCCCACTGAGAGATTAGAAACATACTGTATATATATATATATATATACCCTCCCCCAAAGTTAAAAGTGTGATATGAAGCCAAATTCAAGGTACGCTAGAGTAAAAACGTCTGGACACATGGAGCATGAAGCAGTTTAAATCATAAGATTAGAGGAAGATAGATTGAGGGAGAGAGCTACAGGGTTGGACATAATAGGGGTGGGAATGTGTTGAAAGGCAGGTGCCACCCACTCTGTGTAAGGAAGAAGATATACAGTACACTGAGAGAGCTCTGAAGAACACTGATTATTGTAATAGCGGTAGAAGAGTGAGAGAGATGCAACATTGCGGCGTGTAGTTAGAGATAGTAGGGAATTAGCAAGAGGAATTGAGTTGATGAGAAAGTCTTTTTGCACTAATTAAAGTTGGTGCAAGTTAACTATTTACACTTGGTGTTCTATCCCCCCCCCCCCCCCCCGCCCCCTTTTCACTCAATTAGTTTTTATATATTTTATGACACATTGGTATATTCCTGGACATATTGCTACAGAATCATGTAAAATTTAACTTGAATGGAAGAATTGGGCAGCTTTATACAGTAATGTTTTTTCGTTGACAGACTTCACAGCGTTTACAACAACACTGAAAAACTCTACTTGTGCCAAATACTTTGTTTAATTTAGTTTAATAACTTACACCAATAAATTCGAAATAAATACAAATAGGCAAGACAGATGGCGGAGAATGAAGTCCAGGCCAGGTATGTATGGCTTAAGGGGAGATTTTCACTTGAGGGATTTTTTTCTGAACCCCTTACTCCCTTAGGTTTAGCCACATTAGTTTTGAGATTTTAAGACATTCGCCCCATTAGTTTGGTGATTTGAAGACCTTTCACCCCATTACTGTCAATTTTAAAACCTTTTGTGCTATTTAGGTGTCGATTTTCTCCTGGCAAGCGATAGCGAGCCTGTACTTTAGGAGGAAGGAAATTTTTCGTAAGACCTTTCGTGCCATTTAGGTGTCGATTTTCTCCTGGCAAGCGATAGCGAGCCTGTACTTTAGGAGGAAGGACATTTTTCTACCGAAAAATGTACACACTTATCTCGAAGGGGGATCTTGGGGGTATATATTTTTAAACCTGATGGAGGTCTTGGGAGCAAACTAAAAAAAAATCCCCTTAAAGTCTAAACTAAAAAAGAGCAAAAGAAAATAAGAATTTCAAAGTAAAAGCAGAGGTTATAAAAAGTAACAACAAAGGAGAGATTAAAAGAGTCGAATTAAAGAGTTTGTGAAATGGGAGGGGAACAGGGGAGATATAGAGAGAGGGGATGAATAAGAGTGAAGTAGAGAGAGTGAAGGAATGAAAGAGAGAACAGGGAGAGAGAACGGGGAAGTAATCTCTCTCTAAACGCCGCAGTGTTGCATCTCTCACTCTTCTACCGTTATTACAATAATCAGTGTTCTTCAGAGATGTTCTCAGTGTTTACCTCCTCTCTTAAGTAGAGTGGGGGGCACCAGCCTTTTAACACACGTCCACCCCTAACCTGTCCAACTCTCCAACCCAAGAGTAAACAGACTTTCCCAGGCTTTCTTAGTTGTAGGATTGTAAAGCATCTGTAATGCATTGGTCATTGTATCTATTTCAGTTGCTGTATAGATTACTGAAATTACTGATACTAATATTCGAAAAGTTGATATATCTATTCTAGTGTCCATTATATATTTCCAAAAATTAGGACAGATTACACTAGCTTCTAAAATATTCACATTACACGTTTCTGCTCAGATACCCACAACGCCATTTCCGTTTGTCCAGAAAGACCATGCTTCACAGACTATAAAGACGTTTTATCTTTTCAACCAATCCACCTTATTTAAACTACCGGTATAATAAGATAATTTAGTTTATGTAAGACCTCTATATCTTCGCCAAGTGCTAGAAATGTTCACACTAAAGGCTTAGATAAAGAAATATGAATATATATAACTTCGCTTCCTCATCTAGTGTCTCAAGAGCCTCCGGTGATTAAAATATCCTCATAAAATATATTGCTAACAAACCAGCTGTATTTAAAGAGTGCGCTCCGTTCACCGGGTTCTGGCCGCTTAGAACAAGTCAGTTGCATTCCTCTTGGCTATTTATTTGGATCGCTAAGGGTTTTTTTTTTACCTAGAAATTAGGTATGGTAGTTTCGTATATACATCAGTACAATATTTATAAAACTATTGTTCTAGCCCAGAGAACCTAGTAACACCACAGTGCATATTTGCGAATAGTTTCACAATCGTGTCTCCATGCTATTTTTGCTCCTCCTTAGCCATGTGTACATTTCACAGTCATATCTTGCCTCCAGTTTTATCCCGTTAATATTAGGACTCACCAACTGCTGAGATACAGCCTTCATATATTCCCGCCAATTTTACCCCCTTCACATTTTCCCGCCAACTTTAGCCCTTCACACTATTCTGCCACTTTATCGCCCACTGTTTCTCCGCGGCAGAATTTTACCGCGTAATTTGTCCACCTCTTACTTTCCGCCTTTCCCGGGTTATCTTCCCTGGCGCCACACTCATAACAATACACTCGACAAGCGGGCAATATTTTGACCAATATTTGAAATTTTGGTATTGTTTCATGTATCATATTTTATTCCGGGTTTTATCAGACCGTAAAATAAAGGTAAATTTGTGTTTCCTCGCTGCATTTTTTGCTAGTCTTAAAGTTTGAGAAACAATGGGGCTAAACATGACGGAGAAGGGCGTTCAGAATAAAAAAATACTTCCCCTCAACAATCATCTTCTTAAACATATCAATATTTAACTAATCATAAGATCAATGCAGACAATACAGTTTCTTGACTCCAAGATAAACCTCGTTCACAGGAAAGTGGGACAACTTGAACAGTGTGTGTTTGAGATAGAGATAGATAGTTACATAGCGTTACCTAGATACACAGACTGCACAGACCTTGCGTTACCTACTAGGCAGTCCGGACTTAATGCTAAAATAGAATTTGCTACAAAGTGGAAGGATAGCAAAGCAGAAGGCTCTCTGCCCACCCACCACTCCCTTAGACCATTGGTAGGCATGACATTTAGTTGGGGAAACAAGTCCCCCAGTAGAGTGAGACAAATTTCTACTGGGAAATTCACAGTAAAGAACGAAGTTGAAAACTAGTTTATACTAGAGAGAGAGAGAGAGAGAGAGAGAGAGAGAGAGAGAGAGTACAAAGGAGTACAAAGGAGTACAAAGGAGTACAAAGGAAATCAAGCAACAACAGATCTAGTGACCCTTCTAGGTTGCTTGTCCTCCAAAACACTGAGGATCAAGTGTCCAAACAGTGGTTTAGAGTGGGTAAGGGAACATTGGAAAGGGAATTACCGCCCTGGAACTAATGTCCGTGGCAGGATTAGGAAGTTAGTGGAGGACAGATGGGTTAGTAACTGAGGGGGGGATAAAATAAAGTTATTCATTTACAAACGCAGTCAGTCGCGGGTTTGATGAGAGATATTTGTCTAGGCGGAGTTTAAATGAATCAACGGTGATGCAGTATATAACGTTTCGGGGAAGCCCATTCCACAAGTTGACAACTCGATTGAAGAAGAAATTCTTAGATTCGTGCGAGTTAAAAGATTTACCAATAATTTTGCAACCGTTTCCCCGCGTGTAATTAGATTGGTCGATAGTGAAGTACTTACTACAGTTCATATTGTCGATGCCTTTGATGATTTTGAACACTTGAATTAAGTCGCCTCTTAATCTGCGCTGGGTTAAAGGAAATAGATTTAATTCTCTAAGACGCTCTTCGTATGGTTTGTTCTTTAGGCTAGGTATCTTTTTGGTAACTCTACGTTGAACTCGTTCTAGCTTGTTTATATCTTTTTGGTAATAAGGGCACCAGGATTGAACGCAGTATTCCAGAAGAGGGCGGACTAAGGAATTGTAAAGGGTTAGGATAACTTCTTTGGATTTATGCTCAATGACCTGCCTATAAAGCCAATTATTTTGTTTGCCTTCTTAACAACTTCTGAACATTGTTGACTCGGTTTTAGGTTACTCGATATTGTTACTCCCAGATCGGTTTCTCTGTTTACATTCTTAAGCTGAGTGCCATTCATCGAATAGTTTGCTTTCTCATTTAGGTATCCGATATGTAGTACTTTACATTTATCCGCATTGCAACTCATTTGCCAAATTTGGGCCCAACATGACAATTTATCTAGATTGTGTTGCATATCGTCAACTTGTTCTTTTGAGAGTACGCTATTAGTGGTGGTGATAGTGGTAGAAGTAGCAGTGTAATAGTGGTAGTAGTGGTGATGGTGGTAGTAGTGGTGATGGTGGTGGTATTGGTGATGGTGGTGGTGGTAGTGGTGATGATAGTGGTGGTGATAGTGGTAGAAGTAGCAGAGAGAAGCAGAAGTAGCAGAGAGAGAGAGAGAGAGAGAGAGAGAGAGAGAGAGAGAGAGAGAGAGAGAGAGAGAGAGAGAGAGAGAGAGAGAGAGAGAGAGAAGAGAAGAGAGAGAGGAGAGAGACAGAGAGAGAGAGAGAGAGAGAGATAGAGATAGGAAGAGAGAGAGAGAGAGAGAGATAGGAGAGAGAGAGAGAGAGAGAGAGAGCGAGAGCGAGAGAGAGAGAGAGAGAGAGAGAGAAGATAGAGAGAGAAGCGAGAGAGAGAAGAGAGAGAGGAAGAGAGAAAGAGAGAGAGACGAGAGAGAGAGAGAGAGAGAGAGAGAGAGAGAGAGAGAGAGAGAGAGAGAGTATCTAAAGACTTTACCTGCAGCTCGTAAGATCTTCCAAAACAGAATTACTGGTGATTATTGGCCCTTTTAACCCTTCATATCAGGTTGGGAAATGAAGCGAGGAGATAAATAGCCAGTCATTTTGTTCACAGGTTCTTTCGTTCACAGGTTGTAGGAATCTAGAGTAGGGACACGATAGTGTTTAACAAGAGATGTAAGGTTTAAGATTTCTGACGAGATTGTTAAATATAGGATCACCGTCCTTTTAACTTTATTCTGGCTACAAGCTGAAGATTCTATTCAGTTTAAAAAGGGCCTCTAGCAATTAACAAGCTTCGAACTATTCTCTTAACCCTTTTTGTATGTATGTATGTGTATACTCAGGCACATACCCCATAGCTGGGGGTGGCCGACTCGAGACAGAGACTGAACAGGAACAACATTTAAAGTTCCAATTCTTAGGGTCCGGGACCACTTTCGCGTTTCCTTGCCCCTTTGTCTCGTCTAGTAGGTGAAGTCTACAAGGGGAAGATATTTTTAGCCCCCAGCCCCCACACGAAAAGGTAGGATACTAAAAGAGACAGACAGAAACGGGTAAGGTTGGGTAGAGGATGCCAAACCTCACTCCGGATAGGACCAGCCCTCACCCAACCTTAACCTTTTAACCCTTTTTAGTACCACAATTTCTTCTTAAACTGCACAAAATCTAAATATAGCTTGAATTAAATGAGAAAAAGACGTCGCTGGTACAATAGGGGTTCACGTCGGTTAGCTACTTTGAGGTCAGTAACGTTAAGGGGAGATTTCCACCTGGAGGATTTTTTCTGAACCACTTTCTCCCTCATGTCTAGCCCCATTGCTTGTGAGATTTAAAGACGCTTGCCCCATTAGTTTGGCGATTTTAAGAACCCTCGCCCCATTTCTGTAAATTTTAAGACCATTCGTGCCATTTAGGTGTCGATTTTTTCCTGGCGAGCGACAGCGAGCCTGTAATTTAAGGGAAACCGGCCTTTGGCCGGGAAATTTTTCTACCGAAAATTTACAAATTTATCTTGAAAGGGGGTCAAGGGGGAGTAATTTTAAGCTTGATGGAAGTCTAGGGGATCAACTAAAAACCTCCCCTTAAGGATACGATAGACATACAGTTAAGGGGGTAGTGGTTATTGGTTGGTCTATTTATGCATTTGTTTAGTTATTGTATAGTAACCTTCCTAGACCTCCATCAAGCTTTAATCACCCCCTAGACCCCCTTTCAAGACAAGTTTGTACATTTTTCGGTAGAAAAATTTCTCGGCCGAAAGCCGGTTCATTACAAAATTAGAGGCTCGCTATCACTCGCCATGAAAAAATAGACACCTAAATGGCACGAAAGGTCTTTATATTGACAACGAAATGGAGCGACATAGCCAAACTAATGGAACGAACGTCTTATAATCTCAAAGCTAATTGGCCTAAACATGAGGAAGAAAAGGGAACCTAAATATATTATTGAGAGAAGTGGCTATGAGGGAAGACATTGGGACTGGGATGAAGAAAGTGTAGGTGAATTGAGTTTGGATAAAGTGAATTGAGTTTGGATAAAGTGAATTGAGTTTGGATAAAGTTAATTGAGTTTGGATAAAGTGAATTGAGTTTGGATAAAGTGAATTGAGTTTGGATAAAGTGAATTGAGTTTGGATAAAGTGAATTGAGTTTGGATAAAGTGAATTTGGATGAAGGGATTGTGCGTGAAGTGATACAGGTGGAAGAGCTTGAGAGTGAAGCAACTTGTGGGTTAAAGGGGACGGTATTATATTTATTTATTTATTATTAATATTATAATTATTAACATTATTATATTTGTTTTTTACTACTGATATATTCATTTGTTTTAGTTAATTCCTAGACCTCTATCAAGTTTACTTCCTAGACCTCTATCAAGTTTACTTCCTAGACCTCTATCAAGTTTACAAAATAAAAATAAAATAAACAAATAACATCCCGAAGACCTCTCTTCCAGATCAATTTTGTAATTTTTTTCGGTAAAAAAAATTCCCGGCCGAAGGTCGATTCCTCCTAAATTACAAGCTCGCTATCGCTCGCCAGGAAAAAGTCAACACCTATTTAGGGCGAAAGGTCTTAAAATTGACAAATTGGGTGAACGGTCTTAAAATCCCCAAACTAGTGGGGCAAACATCTTAAAATTTCAAACTAATGGGGCTAAATATGAGGGAGATGGGGTCCCCTTAAGAGAATGTGGACGAATTGACTGTTGGTGAACTAGCTCAGTGGCGAAAACTACCTTAACCCGGGATATGACAGCCACGTCTTAACCAATCAGGGCTCACCTTTCCTGCTATTAGTGGGTGTGACAAGTGGAGCTCCCCGATGATTGGCTGAAAGCTCGATGATGATAGCAGATTGACTGATGATAATGACGTGAATTTCAGTAACCTGGATAAGAGTATTTTTGTGTATTTTGTATTTGTATTTATATTTCCTTTTTGTCTTCATAATTGATCTTGAATATACTTGTATTATCTATCTATCTATCTATTGCCTGACGCCGTGATCCGCTAAGGGGTGGCCACGAATGAAACGCCCCCATGCACCTCTGTCCCCAGTCAGTCGACGCCCCTCCTCCCAACCAGCACCACCTTCATCCATATACTTCCTCACTCCATCCTTCCACGTCTCTTTCGGTTTACCTCTCCCTCTCTGTCCTTCCACCTCGCTCTCATACACCATGTTAGTCATTCTCTCGCTTCCCATAGGTTCCTTATGGCCGTTATATATTAGTATTAGTCGTCTTACCCTTACATTATTATTGTTATTATTATGTTTTTATTTGTCTTCTTTTAGGGGGAGGTATGAAAGTGTTAATACAATTATTATATTTGTTTAATTGTTGATTAAAGTGTATACATTTCACATGTTTCATTGTAGTAATAGAGTTGTGTGTATATATATATATATATATATATATATATGTGTGTGTGTGTGTGTGTGTGTGTGTGTGTGAGTGAGTCAAAATGCCTGGACACACGTAGTTTGGAGAAGTTTAAGTCGTAGGATGAGGGAAAGACAGATTTAGGGAGAACGTTCCAAAGCTTACTTGTTGAGTAGAAGAAAGACTGGGAAAATCGGGTCACTGTTGGGTTACAGAATTGGACATCATTGGGGTGAGAGCGTTTAGAGAGGCGGGTGCCCCCACTCTCCGTAAGAGAAGAGGTATACACTGAGAAAGCTCTGAAGAACACTGATTAATATGATAGTGGTAGAAGAGTGAGAGATCTAATATTGCGGTTTGTAGAGAGAGATTGTACGGAATTCGTAAGAAGTGAATTGATAACATAAAATGCTTTTTTCGAGAAGTGCAGTATGGGGGAAGCCTCCCCACACATGCGAACAATACTCGTTACATCGGCACACTGTACAGAGCAAAAAACTGTGCAGAGGTTAAGAACCCACGGAGACAGTTGAGCACACCTAACTTCTGGAAAGCTATTTTAGCAAGAGTAGTAATATGATCTTTAAAAGAAAGGCCAAGATAAAAAGAATTACCAAGAATACGGGGAGAATATGAAGGGTTGATTTGTGTATTGTTGAAGGACTTAGAGAAACATGTGTGGAAAATGGTGGTGGGTAGATAGAAGGAGATATTGGGTATTGGAAGCATTGAAAGTAATACAATGCTCTCTGCCCAACCGATGATAGTTGATAGATCAGAAGATTGGCGTGCTCTGGCCTGTTTGATATTTATCATTCGGTTAATTGAATTTGTGGCCATTGAAATAAGTGTATGAAGTTGACAATAATTTAGCCAATCATGTGAGCTTAAATGTTAACGGATCTATGTAGCAGTGGTTACAAACGATTCAGTGTTGTTCAACAATGGATATCATTATGATAATTAAATAGGCATAACAATGGGCTGTATATCATAAATTCTATTTTTTATGTGAAATGCCATACAATTGATGCCCTTTTATAAAAAAAAAAACATCATGCGAAACGTAATCAAACTTATGCCTTTTATCATTTATATTTATTTCAATATGTATTACATAATCAATCATACACGTAAAGTAATATAAAAACAGGATTTGTATAAATGCTAATGGAATGAATATTGTAACTATAGTCTATTTTGATGTAACGTATAATACGATAAATGTAAATATAAAATGGATCTTACGTTGTGATAATAGTTTCGCAGTACTGAATGCGATTACCCCCTCCTACCTTGCGCTCTGAAGTTGCGATTATAACTATTTTCATCACCTTTTGCAAGCCTTACATAACATTATTTTATTTCAGCTAGCGCATAATCTCGGATACTATAATAATGTTATAAATAGCATGCTTCCAGAGAGAGAGAGAGAGAGAGAGAGAGAATGTAATGGGGTAAATAATGAAAAACATTGAATGCGCAATAAAAGGAAGGCCTCTACTAACTGTTCTGTTCGGCTAAGCTAAGGCATCAGATTGTGCCCTGGGATAAGCTGATTTCCGATGAACCAAATGGAGAGATAAGGTAAGAATAGAAATCCATTAGGAAAACAAAAATGAAAAATAAAAAACCCAGCCAGCATGTGAGATAGACAGTCAGTGGGACAGTTATAACACCAGTAGGATATACAGTATAGGCAATCAGTAGGACAAAATCTAACAGACAGTCAGTAGGATAGTTACAAACCCACTAGGGTAGATAGACAGTCAGTGGGACAGATAGACAGTATCTAGGACAGATAGACAGTATCTAGGACAGATAGACAGTATCTAGGACAGATAGACAGTCAGTGGGACAGATAGACAGTATCTAGGACAGATAGACAGTATCTAGGACAGATAGACAGTCAGTGGGACAGATAGACAGTATTTTTTTTTTTTTTTTTTTTTTTTTTTTCTATATTCCAACTTACTTCCTCTCGGGCATAGGCTGAGAGCCTTAACATTCACCGCTTTACAATGAACAGTGAAGCCCGTGAGGTCTTGTTCCAGTCTAGGGAGTGAGACATGTGAAGCACGTAGAGTACAACGAGCACCTGCCATCTTGCCTTCACATGAGGCACGGTGCTCACTCATGGCCCGAAACGACCCCATCTCTGAAGCCATCTCGTTCCCGTGCTTCACTGTCTCACCCCTACACTCGGACTCACACACTTACACACACACAACGCCACCTGTTGAGCAGATAACTCACCAGGCATTGCACCCCTATAGCATATTTTGAATATGGGAATATTCATACACTGCTATTTAATCAGGGAACAATGAGGGTATTTTATTGACGTTTCGGTGGGCTTGTGGTAATGCACTGATACTAGGTACAGCACAAATTCCATCCCAATAATATCTTCCCATTGATACATCGGGATTTGAACCCGGGACCTTTGGATTACCAGGCCAGTGGCAAGACCACTCTAGGACAGATAGACAGTATCTAGGACAGATAGACAGTCAGTGGGACAGATAGACAGTATCTAGGACAGATAGACAGTCAGTGGGACAGATAGACAGTATCTAGGACAGATAGACAGTATCTAGGACAGATAGACAGTATCTAGGACAGATAGACAGTATCTAGGACAGATAGACAGTCAGTGGGACAGATAGACAGTATCTAGGACAGATAGACAGTCAGTGGGACAGATAGACAGTATCTAGGACAGATAGACAGTCAGTGGGACAGATAGACAGTATCTACGACAGATAGACAGTCAGTGGGACAGATAGACAGTATCTAGGACATATAGACAGTATCTAGGACAGATAGACAGTATCTAGGACAGATAGACAGTCAGTGGGACAGATAGACAGTATCTAGGACAGATAGACAGTATCTAGGACAGATAGACAGTATCTAGGACAGATAGACAGTATGTAGGACAGATAGACAGTATCTAGGACAGATAGACAATCAGTGGGACAGATAGACAGTATCTAGGACAGATAGACAGTATCTAGGACAGATAGACAGTATCTAGGACAGATAGACAGTCAGTGGGACAGATAGACAGTATCTAGGACAGATAGACAGTATCTAGGACAGATAGACAGTCAGTGGGACAGATAGACAGTCAGTGGGACAGATATACAGTATCTAGGACAGATAGACAGTATCTAGGACGGATAGACAGTATCTAGGACAGATAGACAGTCAGTGGGACAGATAGACAGTCAGTGGGACAGATAGACAGTATCTAGGACAGATAGACAGTATCTAGGACAGATAGAGAGTATCTAGGACAGATAGACAGTATCTAGGACAGATAGACAGTCAGTGGAACAGATAGACAGTATCTAGGACAGATAGACAGTATCTAGGACAGATAGGCAGTATCTAGGACAGATAGACAGTATCTAGGACAGATAGACAGTATCTAGGACAGATAGACAGTCAGTGGGACAGATAGACAGTATCTAGGACAGATAGATAGTATCTAGGACAGATAGACAGTATCTAGGACAGATAGATAGTCAGTGGGACAGATAGACAGTATCTAGGACAGATAGACAGTATCTAGGACAGATAGACAGTATCTAGGACAGATAGACAGTCAGTGGGACAGATAGACTATCTAGGACAGATAGACAGTATCTAGGACAGATAGACAGTCAGTGGGACAGATAGACAGTATCTAGGACAGATAGACAGTATCTAGGACAGATAGACAGTATCTAGGACAGATAGACAGTATCTAGGACAGATAGACAGTCAGTGGGACAGATAGACAGTATGTAGGACAGATAGACAGTATCTAGGACAGATAGAGAGTATCTAGGACAGATAGACAGTATCTAGGACAGATAGACAGTATCTAGGACAGATAGACAGTCAGTGGGACAGATAGAAAGTATCTAGGACAGATAGCCAGTATCTAGGACAGATAGACAGTATCTAGGACAGATAGACAGTCAGTGGGACAGATAGACAGTATCTAGGACAGATAGACAGTATCTAGGACAGATAGACAGTATCTAGGACAGATAGACAGTATCTAGGACAGATAGATAGTATCTAGGACAGATAGACAGTATCTAGGACAGATAGACAGTCAGTGGGACAGATAGACAGTATCTAGGACAGATAGACAGTATCTAGGACAGATAGACAGTCAGTGGGACAGATAGACAGTATGTAGGACAGATAGACAGTATCTAGGACAGATAGACAGTATCTAGGACAGATAGACAGTCAGTGGGACAGATAGACAGTATGTAGGACAAATAGACAGTATCTAGGACAGATAGACAGTATCTAGGACAGATAGACAGTATCTAGGACAAATAGACAGTATCTAGGACAGATAGACAGTCAGTGGGACAGATAGACAGTATCTAGGACAGATAGACAGTCAGTGGGACAGATAGACAGTATGTAGGACAGATAGACAGTATCTAGGACAGATAGACAGTCAGTGGGACAGATAGACAGTATCTAGGACAGATAGACAGTATCTAGGACAGATAGACAGTCAGTGGGACAGATAGGCAGTCAGTGGGACAGATAGAGAGTATCTAGGACAGATAGACAGTCAGTGGGACAGATAGAAAATATCTAGGACAGATAGACAGTATCTAGGACAGATAGACAGTCAGTGGGACAGATAGACAGTATCTAGGACAGATAGACAGTATCTAGGACAGATAGACAGTCAGTGGGACAGATAGACAGTATCTAGGACAGGTAGACAGTATCTAGGACAGATATACAGTATCTAGGACAGATAGACAGTCAGTGGGACAGATAGACAGTCGCAAACAGTAGAATGACAGCTGGGGGGGGGGGGCCCCCCCCCCCCAGCTGTCATTCTACTGTGGAGGTGGACACCAAAGTGGGAACGTTGGATTAGGGTGGTGGGGCGATGGGTCCACTTTAAACAGAAAGAGAGAGAGAGAGAGAGAGAGAGAGAGAGAGAGAGAGAGAGAGAGAGAGAGAGAGAGAGAGAGAGAGAGAGAGAGAGAGAGAGAGAGAGAGAGAGAGAGAGAGAGAGAGAGAGAGATCCACCAATAGTGGTTATTCTTGATACATTATTTACAATATGTATTGGAGAATGTTTGCCTAAGAGGCGAACCCTGTTACATGTTTGTAGTCAATATCGGACTGCCCGGCCTTATTATGCTAGTATAAATAATTGCATACATTAATTACATTTATAGAGAAGAGGAGAGCTATACTGGTGGATGGGGGTGAGGGGTGACCCAGGTGTGGAGGGCAGGGGTGGTGCAGGTGAGGGTTATATTTAGGTCAACAAGAGGTCAGGTCAGGGGAGGGGTGGGGGGTGATGAGAGGGATTATGTATCTATAGTGAATAACATTTATTTATAATGATAGTAATAATATTAATGATATTAATACGATAATAATAGTTATATATGTCTCAATAATAATATATATTAGTAATATCCTAATAAGAGTAAATACAAATATAAATATGTGAATGGGTGGACATAAATTGTTGAGATGCATGCATATTATACCCGCATATACTGTATATACACCCGCACATACACATATACATAACAGTATATACACACACACACACACTCACATATATAACATATACTTATATATACGGTACATATGTACACGCATACTGTATAATGTACACTTACATACAGCATATACATATAGACGCATAGCCTACATACAAACATCGTTTACATAAAGTTAACTATATCAATTATTTTGAGGCAGTTGGAAGAGGGTGGGGGTGGGGGGGGGGGATAGGAAGGGGATTTAATATGTTCCATCACTAGCATAGGGGGGGGGGGGAGTGGGGGGTGGGGGGGTGTGGGGAGGCTTATCGCCCGAGAGTGGTCGCTGGTAGGCGGGTTGGGGGGGGGGGAGAGATGAGAAGGAGAGAGAGGAGAAGAGAGAAGAGAGAGAGAAGCCAGAGAGAGATAGAGAGAGAAGATATGGGAAGAGGAGAGTTTAATAATAAAGTGTATACAGAAGTGCAACGCAATTATTGGGAGATATATGAATTGGCAGAAATTAAGCCTTTCAGTACTAAGCTCTATATCCATTTGTTTATTCTTCGTACTAGCATCTATATCCATTTTGTTATTTTGTTTGTCTTGTCCTATCAAAAGAGTATTTGAGTTGGATTAAAAAATCACATACTAATGAGAGTGGATAAAGTTAACTCATTTAACTCCTTGATGCTAACAGGTCATTCCGAAATTGAATTAAATAGTCTTGTGATAGCCAGAATATAGAGAAGAAACGCATCATTATACGCTTAAGGGGAGGTTTTTAGTTTGGTCTCTAGATATCCATCAAGCTTAAGATTACACCCCTTTGAGCCCCTTTCAAGATAAATTTGTACATTTTTCGGTAGAAAAATGTCCCGGCTGAAAGCCGGTTCCTCTTAAATTACAGGCTCGCTATCGCTCGCCAGGATAAAATCGACAGCTAAATGGCACGAATGGTCTTAAAATTGACATAAATGGGGCGAGGATTCTTAAAATCGACAAACTAATGGGGCAAGCGTCTTTAAATCTGACAAGCATTGGGGCTAAACATGAGGGAGAAAGAGGTTCAGAAAAAAATCCTCCAGGTGGAAATCTCCCCTTAACCATAGCATCATTATAGTGGGGGATCAACTTATAATAAATCAATGCCCAAGCAGGAGAGAAAAGGCGAAGATAGACAAAAGAGTAAGGTGGCCTTTAGCGACATTGGCTTCTAACCGGGAGGACCGAGTTCGATTCTCGGCTGGTGGAGATGTTTGGGCAATCTTCTCACACCCCTCTCTACACTCTTCAGAAACAAAAGAAAAAAAAGAAAATAGAAAAGTCAGAATGTCGATAAGAGGGGCCAGGTGGGAAAAGGGCTTATCCCTCAATACCTTCACCTGGCCCTTATCCTCTGTTTCGCCTGACAGTAAAATAGGTTACGCGCCAGTGCGAAAAGTGGTCTTCGGATCCTCCGGCCCTTCAATCCATGTAACAAAAGAAAACAAATATATATATACAAAAGAGTGACACTTAAGGGGACATGGGTTGTTTTTCTGGTCACTTTTCTCCATCATGTTTAGCCCCATTAGTTTTCAGATGTTAAGATGTTTGCCCCATTAGTTAGTCGATTTTAAGACCTTTCGCTCGCCCTTTCTTCGTGCACTATTTAGTACCTTTCGTGCTATTTAGGTGTCGATTTTTTCCCTGGCGAACGATAATGAGCCTGTAATGTTGGAATAACCGGCCTTCGGCCGGGAAATTTTTCTACCGAAAAATCGACAAATTTATCTAGAAGGAGGATATAATGGATGTTTTTTAAAATTTGATGGAGGTCTAGGGAGGAAACTAAAAAAATTATGAATACATGAAAAAATCGTCCCAAAAAGTGAACCATTTCCCCTTAAGACAATTGTGAAGAGATAATATATTAATACGGACGGACGGACGGGGTAACAAATAGAATATTAGTGTCAAATTAAAGTCGGATTGGTAGGCGATGAGATGGAATTAATTGCAGGGGTGGGACATAGAAGGGAGAGGAGCGGCAATGCATGAATTTGAAACTGAAAGTGAAAAGCTATATTTTGCTTTAATAGTTTACATTAAGGGTATAATCTGGCACTTGAGGAATTTTTGCCACCGACAGTTCCTTTCTCCTCATGTTTAGCCCTCATATGTTTTCTAATTTTAAATACGTTCGCCGCCCCATTAATTTTCACGATTTTACAAGAACTTTGCACTCCATTTCTGATTCTTGCTGTCAATTTTAGAGACGCTTTTCTTGCCAATTAGGTGTCGATTTTATCCTGGGCGAGCGATAGCTGAGCCTGTAATTTAAGATGAACTGGGAGCATTTTTTTTTTTCTACGGAAAATATTTTACAAATTAATAGTATCTTGAAAGGTGGCTCAGGGGGGTGTAATCCGTAGTTTAAAGGATATCTAGGGAGCCAAACTAAAAACCGCCCGCTTAACCCTTACCTGTCGGCGCGCAACTTAGTGATGTCGAGTGAAATAAATAGGGACATTGTGGCGGTGCACAACTTATGTCGAGCCGCCATTTTTCCGAGCACGTAATGTTGCTGAGAGAGAGAGAGCTGAGCGGTTGGGACGAGGGCGTAGCAACGCTTATGACCATCCCCCACGCGAACCACCAACCCACCGCGCGTGGACTTAACTGAAGCTGAATCCCACGCCTTCTCTCCTCTCTCACACCCTCGCTACAACAGGTAATTATGTACGGAAATTACCCGAATTATAGGGTATATTGGCATTCCGTGTTGGCACATATCGTTGGCAAGAGAACGCAGTGGTCGTACAAGGGATGGTTTCAGGTGTCTATTGGGAAAGCTCTGTTTATGCCCTTTCAGGGATAGATACTTGTTTTACGCTCTGGGTCTTATTTAGGCATGAAAATGATCACATAAACAACCTTATTTAGGGTAAAAAAAAAAACGCTTGGGACGGTCAAATAGACCACCTAGGCCGCTCGTAAGGGGTTAATGCATACACTATCTATATGGTATTAATAAAGTGCTACCTGAGCCTTTTTTTAGAGTTGAACTTTTTTAAAAGGCACTTTATAAAACAGTTTTTGTAAAGCTCCTCATACAATCATTAACCCATCGATATACGTAAAATGTACATAATGTATTTTACCTTGCTCTACTGGATTATTAACACGCTCGCCTTATTGAATTTAAGAACATCAAATTTACCAGATAATTAAGGGGAGATTTCCACTTGAGGGATTTTTGTCTTTACCCTTTTCTCCCTCATGTTTAGCCCCATTGCTTTTGAGATTTTAAGACGTTCGCCCCATTAGTTTGGCGATTTTAAAAGACTTTGCACCCCATCTCTGTCATTTAAAGACTTTTCGTGCCATTAAGGTGTTCGATTTTTTTCCTGCCGAGCGGCAGCGAGCCTGTAACTTTAGGAGGAACCTCGGTCCCTTCTGGGGCGGGAAATTTTTCTACCGAAAATTGTACAAATTTATCTTGAAAGGGGATCTAGGGGGTGTAAGTTAAGCTTGATGGAGGTCTAACGAACTAACTAAAAATCTCCCCTTAAGATAACTAAATTTAGGATGATATTAAAATATGAAAATGTATACAGAGAACTAAGACAGTTTTTCCTTGAATGAAAATCAGTTGCTTATAATGAATAAACTCGTCATATTGTACATCCACCACATCAATTGAATTGATGGTATTAGGACGGAATTAGGATATAACACTTAATATAGAGAACTGAATAAATAATGTTTTCTTGAAATAAATATTTGCTAAAATGAATAGCGTTCAGTCATATATTGTAAATCCTCCACTGCGATTGCAATGGTGGTATTAGGATTGTAACAGCCATCTGCATCTTGACCTGCACATAACTCTGAACGCCAAACAACAGCTGTATTTCGTGGTTGAAC
>CM064542.1:28696328-28746543 GCA_032716605.1 Paralithodes platypus | reverse complement strand
TTGACGATATGCAACACAATCTAGATAAATTGTCACATTGGGCCCAAATTTGGCAAATGAGTTTCAATGCGGATAAATGTAAAGTACTACATATCGGATACCTAAATGAGAAAGCAAACTATTTGATGAATGGCACTCAGCTTAAGAATGTAAACAGAAACCGATCTGGGAGTAACAAGATCAAGTAACCTAAAACCAAGTCAACAATGTTCAGAAGTTGTTAAGAAGGCAAACAAACTAATTGGCTTTATAGGCAGGTCATTTGAGCATAAATCCAACGAGTATCCTAACCCTTTACAATTCCTTAGTCCGCCCTCTTCTGGAATACTGCGTTCAATGCTGGTGCCCTTATTACCAAAAAGACATAAACAAGCTAGAACGAGTTCAACGTAGAGTTACCAAAATGATACCTAGCCTAAAGAACAAACCATACGAAGAGCGTCTTAGAGAATTAAAACTATTTCCTTTAACCCAGCGCAGATTAAGAGGTGACTTAATTCAAGTGTTCAAAATCATCAAAGGCATCGACAATATGAACTGTAGTAAGTACTTCACTATCGACCAATCTAATTACACGCGGGGAAACGGTTGCAAAATTATTGGTAAATCTTTTAACTCACACGAATCTAAGAATTTCTTCTTCAATCGAGTTGTCAACTTGTGGAATGGGCTTCCCCGAGACGTTATAGACTGCAGCACCGTTGATTCATTTAAACCGCTTAGACAAATATCTCGCATCAAACCCGCGACTGACTGCGTTTGTAAATGAATAACTTTATTTAATCCTCCCCTCAGTTACTAACCCATATGTTCCCTACTAACTTCCTAGTCCTGCCACGGACATTAGTTCCAGGGCAGTAGTTCCCTTTCCAATGTTCCCTTACCCACTCTAAACCACTGTTTGGACACTTGATCCTCAGTGTTTTGGAGGACAAGCAGCCTAGAAGGGTCACTACCTGTTGTTGCTTGATTTCCTTTGTACTCCTTTGTACTCTTCTTTATGTCCACTTCACTACAAATTTCTTTCCACTTAACACGTTCATCCCGCCTCATGAGATCGTTAAAACTCTCATTTACAGGAGAGAGAGAGAGAGAGAGAGAGAGAGAGAGAGAGAGAGAGAGAGAGAGAGAGAGAGAGAGAGAGAGAGAGAGAGAGAGATAAGTTGATATAGGAATTAGATTTATTATAATATTTTGTTCGGTTCGTCTTAAATTGTAAGGCTTTTTTCCAGTTGGCTGTGGCTCTTGTTAGGCTCAAATATGTTACGTACGGTATCACTAATATGACATTGGTGAGAAAGGGGCCGAATGGATACAAGCCAGAGAAAGAGAGAAAAGGAGAGAACAAAAACGCAGGTCAGCCGATTATGGGCGATAATGTTAATATATGGTTTTATTTTTTGTTTTTTTTTGTTTTTTTTATAAGTATACCCTTAGACCCATAACTCCACCCATGCTTAACTTAAGTTAAATGTGTACATTTTAAATATAGAATACGTCCATGTCCAAGGCCGGTTTCTATTTAACTATAGGTTTGCTGTCGCTCTCCAGGAAAAATCGACATCATATTCAGGGGAAACATCTTGAAATCTCAAAACTAATGATGGGATACGTGAGGAATCTAGAATGGAACTACGGGGTCTGTTGCCAGGCATTGCTATATAGGCACTGCATTCATTAAGGGGAGGCAGATCGTTTTTCTGGACCCCCTTCTCCCTAATGTTTAGCCCCACTACTATTGAGATTGTAATACGTTCGGCCTATTAGTTTTGGCGATTTTAACACCTTTCGCCCCATTTCGTTGTCAATTTAAGACCTTTCGTGCCATTTAGGTGTCGATTATTTCACGGCGAGCGAAAGCGAGCCTGCAATTTTAAGAGGAACCGGCCATTTTTCTACCGAAAAATATACAAATTTATCTTAAAGTTTTTTTTTTTCTAAGTTTGATGGAGGTCTAGGGAGGAAACTAAAACATATATGAATACATGAATTAATAGACCAAACAAACGGTCTGCCTCCCCTTAACACAGCATGCCATTACCTTGATAGGCCAGGTCATTAAATACTGTTTTATTCATTGTGTTTTGGGGATAACACAGGCGGTACCCGGTAATGTAGATTATTCACTATCACCAGGCCAGAAATACGGAATACCCAAATTCGTAGACTGGAACATTCGAGCTGACAAAGCCATAAATTTGTGAGTCAACCAGTAAATCGTTGTAGTAAATTACAGTCCGTTTGTTCCAACACTCCCTGGGTTACAGGAAGGTAGGCGTACAGTTTCTAAGCTCGCCATAATAAATCGAATATAGTATCTAGAGAAAATATGACAAATACACATGATTAATATAATATAATTGTAACAGCAAAGGTTGCATATTGCTGTATGTCGCCAGGCTAATGATAATAACTGAAGTAAATTACAGCACGATTTGAGTCACTACATTGGAACTCAATTCCACTTGGTTACGAATTTATGTATATCATCTCTCAGCAAAATGTACTTTAACCCGTTCAGTACCATTGCCGTCCTTTTAACTATATTCTGGCTACTATTAGGTTAGAATATTCAGTTTAAAAAAGTCCTCCAGCAATTATCAGGATTCGAACTATCTCACTTAACCCTTTTTACTACAACAGATCCTTCTTGAACTGCACAAAATCGTCTAAATATAGCTAGAGTAAAATTTAAAAAAGACGTCGCCGGTACAGAAGGGGTTAAAGTAATTGAGAGAAAGTGAAGAAAATAGATGTATTGAATGATAGATAAACACACAGATAGATAAATGAGAACAGGGAAGGCGAGAAATTGTGAGATGAATAAACTTGACATTGGTGTTTGCTCTTGCAAGTGTTTGCCTGTGTGTGTGTACATAGATGTGTTTACTTTACTGTGAGTGCTACGGGTTGTGTATGTTTACGTGTGTGTGTGCCTGCCTGTGTTTATACTCAGATTAGGAAATATCTCTTTCATCCCCGCGCATGTGTGTAATGTTAACCCCTATTGCACCGCTGACGTCTTTGGAATGTTATTCTAGTTACATTTAAACGATTTTGTGCAGCTTAAAAAGGATGTGTGGTAGTAAAAAGGGTTAAGTGAGATAGTTCGAAGCCCGTCAATTGCTGGAGGCCCTTTTTATACTGAATAAAATCGTCTAATAGTTATCAGAATATAATGAAAAGGATGCCACCGGTACAGAGGGGGATAAATATTTACTCCAAGGGTGTCAGTATATTGTGTGTCTCTCTCTCTGAACCGAATATTGAGCTTCTGAATCTACGGAGCCAATAGTACCTCTTATGGGGCGAGGGTTGCTTTTTTCTGGACTCTCTTCTCCCTCATGTTTAGCCCCATTGTTTTGAGATTTGATGACGTTCATTCCATTAGTTTAGCGATTTTAAAAACTTTCGACCCATTTCTTTGTCAATATTTGGACCTTTTGTGCCGTTTAGGAAAGTTCATTGTGTGTAGACAGAGTGAGAGGAAGGTGTTCTTTCTATAATGGCCTGGGTACTTGGTAACTTGTGAGTTGGGGTTTATGGCTTGTAATGTATTGTACGATACTGAAAGTCATATTGTCTCTAATTATTGGTTTAAATTACTCCGATTGCGTGCGTGTGTGTGTGTGTTTTCACGCGTGTGCTACTGGGTGTGTGTATGTGGTGTGTGCATAATATTTATGTATGTGCTGGCGTGTGTATGTGTACATGTAAGAGTGGTTGTGTGAGGGTATGAGACGCGTGGCTGAACTCTTCTAGATAAAGGTTTTGTGTGGTGAAGTTGACGGGCGAAAGAAGAGGAGAGAGGAAGAGAGAAGGTGAAGGATGTTAAGGGGGGTCACCGGTTTTTTTTTTATCTTTCTCTCCTTTTCTCTCTTTCCCTGGCTTGTATCCATTCGGCCCCATTCAGCCAATTGTTTTAATACGTTTATCCCCGTTCAGGTGTCAATTTCTTCCTGGCGAGCGATAGCGAGCCAGCATTGTATGGAGAAATCCGGCTTCGCCGGAGAATTTTTTTCTATCGAAAAAAGTACAAATTTAGCTTGCTGTCAAAACAAAAATATATGCTGGCTCGCTACCGCTCGCCAGGAAAATATTGACAGCTGGATGGGGTTAAACGTCATAAAACAGTAGGCTGAATGGGGCCGAATGGATACAAGCCAGAGAAAGAGAGAAAAGGCGATCAAAAAAAGCAGGTCACCCCCCTTAAGCTCATAGATAAAGTAAGGAGGTGAGGTTGAATAGAAGGGAGGAGACGATAGACTGCCAAACAAATTGAGCAAAAACAAAACAAAAATCAGAAGAGAAAAGTGGCAAGAACGTTAAATATTTTTGGAAAGAAGACAAAATTTAGTGGCGAAGAAGAGGAGGAGAAATTATGAAAATTGAGATGAAAGAGGAGAAAACAAGAGAGAAGCGAGGAACAAAGGTAATACAGGGAATTGAGAGACTCGAGGGGATACAATATAGGAATGGGGGGGAATAGAGATAATAGGATAAATATACACGAGAAACATTTAGCTAAAGAAAAGTATAGAAGGCGACAGGAGGAGAGGAAGTAATAAACAACTATTAAGGGGAGGTTTTTAGTTGATTCCCTAGACTTCCATCAAGCTTAAAATGAAGCCCCCTAGACCCCCTTTCAAGATAAATTTGTACATTTTTCGGTAGAAAAATTTCCCGGCCGAAGGCCGGTTCCCCTTCAATTACAGGCTCGCTGTCGCTCGCCAGGAAAAAATCGACACCTAAATGGTACGAATGGTCTTAAAATTGACAGAAATGGGGCTAGGGTTCTTAAATCGCCAAACTAATGGGGCAAGCGTCTTTAAATCTCACAAGCAATGGGGAGAAAGAGGTTCAGAAAAAAATCCTCCAGGTGGAAATCTCCCCTTAAATGAAGAGATGGGACAGGAGAGGAAAGGACATTGGTGACTAAATGGAAACATCAGAGAAGAATAGGGAGAGAAATAGGAGACCAGAGGATGAGATACAGAAAATACAGAGATGAAACACAATAATGTCATATTATAAATGGTGGCTGTTAAGATATGTTAAGTTGATGGTTTTCAGTTTTAGTGTTAACCCCTTCTATACCGATGACGTACTTTTCATTATATTCTGGTAATTATTTGACGATTTTGTTCAGATTAGGAAGGACATCTACCCATTAAAAGGCTACAGTATATCTCAATTAATGCTTTTAGCTGCAATATATTCTTCCTAAGCTTCATAAAACGTCTTAATGTAGCTGAAATCAAATAAAAAGACCTCACCGGTACAGAAGGGGTTAATAGAACTTGAATCACGATCTCGACATTTAGGATACGACGACGAAGAGAGTGAGGCAAGACGTCGTAAATGTTCTAAGTATCCTGGGCCTGATTTCTACTTAAATGTTCTCCCATTTGCTTTTGTTTATTCTCTCTCTCTCTCTCTCTCTCTCTCTCTCTCTCTCTCTCTCTCTCTCTCTCTCTCTCTCTCTCTCTCTCTCTCTCTCTCTCTCTCTCTCTCTTGCTCTGTCTCTCGCTCTCTGTCTCTCTCTCTCTCTTTCTCTCTCTCTCTCTCTCTCTCTCTCTCTCTCTCTCTCTCTCTCTCTCTCTCTCTCTCTCTCTCTCTCTCTTTTTCCCTAAACTTCACGACATTAGCCTATATGGTGTTCTTACAGCTAAAATTCCAGTGATGAAACGTGGAATTATCTATAGCGAAACACATTTAAAATTCAAAAATATATAGCATTGATATATTTTATAATAGATACCAGTATATATTTGATCAAAGATCCTCTTTATGAAATATGATAATTAATATATTACCAAGATTTAGTACGGAACTGTGATATTCCTGAGCCAGTTATTAACCTCCGACTTGAACTGTTGTAGTGAGGTTAAGTGATGCAGGTCAGTGTACTGAACCAGGTGATTCCACAGTCTTGCGTACTTTGGTAAGTAGGAACGAAGGTAGTGTTCTGTCCTAGCAAATGGAACACTGACCTGATAATACCTTGTGGATGCGGTTCTTGTTGCATATGATGTTGGTTGGGCAGGATGTAGATGTAAGGCTGCCAGGTGTGGAGTGTGCATTTTTGGGGTTTTGTATGTTACACACAAGCCTGCCACATCCCGACGCTGTTGTAGAGGCTGAAACCTGGGGGCATGATGTTCTTGTTCTTTGAGTTGGATCAAGTGTTCAGCTCTTTTCTGTATTTGGTCCAAAAGTTTCAAGTATGAGGGGGGACATGATGACCATGCAAGTGGAGAGTATTCCATCAATGGACGAACTTGAGACTTATACAGAGTAGCAACACCTTTAGAGTCCAGGAGATGTGATACACGTCGAATGCAACCAAGTTTCCATGCAGCATTCTTTGTGATGTCCTTTACATGGCTGGTGAAAGACAGATTATCATTAAATTTTACTCCTAGAATTGTCACTTGACTCTGCATCTGAACCTTCCTCCCATCAAGCTGAATATCTGGTGGTGTATATGTTGGAATATCTTGTCTCCGAGAGATTAGCATTACTTGAGTTTTTCTCCGGAGCAAGGTTCACTTGCCAGCGTTTTGCCCAAGAGGTGATACTATGTAAGGCATTGTTGATATGAGTGACGGTGGCTTGCCTCTCATCTTTGTTACAAGTGAATGTTAGAGTACAGTCGTCAGCATAAGCAAATGCCTCGGGGATGAGCTGCAGAATGTCATTGAAATAAACATTCCACAACAAAGGTCCTAGAACGCTGCCCTGTGGGACACTGGCTTTGATGGCATAGTTAGCAGAGTTATGTCCATTGACAACTGTGTGAAGTGTTCTGTCTTGCAGGTAATCATTAATTAGGTGAAGTAGAGCATCACACAACCCTAGACTCCTCAGTTTGGTGGTGATGCCCGCATGCCACACCCTGTCAAAGGCACCCGCGATGTCAAGTGCAATACGTAGGTGTCTTTTCCCATGTCAAGGGCCTGGTTCCACGTGGTAGATAAGTGGAGTAGCAAGTCTGCCGCAGATCTACCTTTCCTGAAGCCAAACTGCTTAGAGTTGAGTAGGTGATGTTTATCCAGAAAAGTTACAATTTTTGTTGCCAAGATTGACTCCAGAATTTTCACAAGAACAGAAAGAAGGGAGATTGGTCTGTAATTTTTTTGGGTCTGTTCTGCTGCTTTTTTTGTGAATCGCCACAACTCTTGCTTCTTTCCATATTTTGGGCCACTGTTGCGAGTTGAGTCAATTCTGAAAAATGATGGTGAGTGGCTGGCATAGCTGATGTGCGCAACGCTTCAAGATATTTGGACTGATGTTATCTGGTCCAGTGGCCTTCTTGGGGTCAGCTTCCTCTAGTTGCCGTTTCACATCATCTGGTAATTGTGAAATCTCGTAACTGAGCATTGGTCTGTGCTGGTACAGCCGGAGGTGAGCGGTCTGGGTCTGGTACATTCATTTTACTTGAGAAGTAAGATGCCAGAATCTCAGCCTTAGCCTTACTGCAGATAGCCATGGATCCATCACATTTGCTTAAAGGTGGGATGCAATCATCAGGAGCAAAACCTTGTTGTTGTTTAATGCTAGTCCACCATATTTTGCTCCCGACGTTCTTGCCTGTAAGCTTTGATTTCAGATCCTCTTTCCACTTTCTGATGGCTTGTATCTGCACCTGTTCCATATTTTTGCAGGCAAGTTTATGCAAATGCTTGGTCCTTTGAGTTGGGCGTCTTTTGCATTGTAGCCATGCTTTACTTTTCTTATCAGCTGCAACTCTGCAGTTGAATCCAAACCATGGCTGGTCTCCCGACTTTGCTTTATAGGTCTGGCTAGGGATGAATTTATTCTGTAAGGAACACAAAATGTTGGTAAAAGCTTCAACTTGATGATGAACATCTCCGATAAGATAATCTGGCCATGAGATGTTATTGAGTGCATTTTGAAGACCATCCCAATTTGCCCTGTGCCATAACCAGTTGGTACGTGCCACAGCCTCATCACGATCAGCTGCAACATTAATGGTGCTGAAAATAACATAGTGGTCCGAAGATCCAGCTGTTGCCAAAGGTCGGCAGGTGACCACATTATCTGAAAGGTCACTGATGACAGGGTCAAGGGATGATCCACAGATGTGTGTTGGAAAATTGACGTGATTTGTCAGCCCGTACACAGTCAACAGTTCATCAAAAGAGCTCGCCACCAGGTGTTGTTTCATGTCGCCGACTATGATGAGATGCTGACATGAGTGCTCATGCAATAAACTGTCGATGTTGTTATGGAGGTAAACGATGGGCTGATTCCCTTGCCATTGTGGCCGATAACAGACACAGAAAAGAATAGAGTTAGTGCTGTTCATCCAAACTCTGAAGAACATCATTTCTAAATGGTCAGGTAGATTTACATGAAGAGGTTGGAAATGGAGATTCTTGCAAAAACAGACAGCAATTCCACCAAAAGTGCCTCGAAGTCTGTCTCGCCGGTACCACCTCGTGTAGCCACTCATCTGACCATAATTGTCAGGGACTGTTTCATTTAAGAATGTTTCAGTAGTAGCTATGATGTCAGGGTTGTGTGGCATTACATGACTGTGGGTCAGATCTCCAATGTTCGTTTGAAATCCTCTGACATTGGATGAGAGTATTGTTAGATTTGCTATCTTGTTTTTATTGAGCTGCATTATTCCAAGAGCTTTAAATGAATTGCTGAGGATTATTAGGATGAAGTGGAGCCTGCTGATGGGGTTGCTGCTGATGATGCTGATGATTATTGTTATAGTGCAGTAAGTAGGATGGTTGGACTTGGGCTGTAGGCCAACCTCCAGGTGCCAAGGATCCAAAATTATGATGCAAGTGTGCTGGAACAGAGAACCTGTTTATTGACTGAGCAAGCAAAGAGTTGTTGTGTGCTTGGTCAGCTACAAGTTTTTGGAAAAATCTTTCCTGCCTCTCTTCACTTAGACGTGTCCTGCACTCCTGAACCGAGTGACCTGGACGGTGACAAAATTCACACTTCAGTTTCTTGTAGCAGTTTTCTTCTGTGTGTCCGCTTCTCCCACACAATCTACAGTACTCCCTGTCAGGCTGGCGGTGCTGCTCAGGCTGTACAGCAAAGAACTGCCGGGTTGCTTGTGTGCTACCTCTTTGATTATATTGGTTTGTTCGTCCGTTGTTCAGGTGCTCTTTGGTATTTTGATTGGTTGATTTTCTTTGAGGAGCTGATGTGGAATATTTCCTGCTTCTGTTTGTGTCGAGACGATTTTTATTCTGTAAGATTGAGGATGTATTCTCACAAGGTATTTGATTTTCTTGATGAGGTGGTGGTGGATGTGGCTGTGGCAAGCGAGTCTGTTCGATGGTAGTTGTACTCTGAAGCGGAGCTGATTGGCTACTTTGGTGGTGGATGGTTAAGCTCTGCAGTTTTTGTGGATTTTTAGATGTCCACCAGGTTTCTGACTCGCTGTGGTTGTTAATGTGCCTTTGCCACTCCTCGTCAATTCTTTCTGGTCTAGCACTAGCTCTCTCTCTCTCTCTCTCTCTGCACTCGAAATCTGACCATAACTTGAGTACTCCATTACTCATCCCCTTATTTGTTTGCATGAGCTGTAGCTAAGCTCTAGCTTAACTGCCCTGTAGTTGCTTTGCATGTAATTTTGCTGTGTTTTTTACTGATAAACGTTTGTTTATCGAGATTGCTTTTGTTTACATTTGTACCGGTTAGTGACGACCGACGCTCTAAAGTAAACAAACGATTTGCTTGTTTCATATTATAAAGTTCTAGCACTTATTGTAGATATTTTAGCCCTCACTGTAGTTAAGTGCTTAGCAAACAACCCAGTAGTTATCTTGCATGACATTGTACTGTAGTTTTGACTGATAAACGTTTGTTTTTCAAAATTCTATTTGTCAAGTTAGTAGAGACGCCGCCGATACCAGCGCCACCTGTGTACGCATAAACAAACCCTCTTCTTGTATTTTATATATCAAAGTCTAGCCAGTACTGTACTTGGTTGAACTTTTTATCTTGGTTATCTATATAAATCGCACACACTAACATTTGTCAAGATAGTTTTAATATTGGGTTAGAATAATTTAGTTACTGTAATACTTTTTGATAGCCTATTAATCGCATTTCAGATACTTGTCACCATATTAATAGGCCTCTCACACTCTTGCCAGGGATATTACTAACTCCATTATTATTATTATTGTGTCGACCACTGTATAAACTAATATACAGGCTTTAGCCTAACTGTGTCATACTGCTAACATAATTTTATTTTTATTTTCAGGCATAAAATTGTGTTCTATTGCTAACATATTCTTTTTGTGATCAACATATTCTGTTTGTGATATACAGGCATTAATTGTACCATATTGCTAACCAATATTTTTTGTTACTGTACTGTATACTGCTTTCCAGTTTTCTCACTAGGCTAAATTAACCCTCTCCCACTTTTTTTCCAGTAAATTTTGTAACAAATTACTAGTCCATTTGCAATTTTCAGGCTTTAACTGTGTCATACTGCTAACATAAATTTTTGTTATATTTTCAGGCATAAATTGTGTTCTATTGCTAACATATTTTTTGTGATTTACAGCCATAATATTCTTTTTGTGATTAACATATTCTTTTTGTGATTTACAGGCATTAATTGTACCATATTGCTAACAAATATTTGTTGTTACTGTACTGTATACTGTTTTCCAGTTTTTTCACTAGGCTACATTAACCCTCTCCCACTTTCTTTTTCCAGTAAATTTTGTAACAAATTTCTGGTCCATTTGTGATTTTCAGGCTTTAACCCGTACAGCCCCAGCGACGCGTCTGACACGTCGGCGATGTATGTAACGCACAGCCCCAGAGACGCGTCTGACGCGTCACCCTAATTGCGCTGACCGTAACCTCAGGTGTAGCCACTCAAGAGGGCTCAGATTTGTATGGGAACTGTGTACGTATCCCACGCAACCGTGCCGATGGTTGAAAACTCTCAAAGTCCACGTGCGTGCACGCGAGCGCGCAATAACCTGGTTTTTTGGGGTAATTGCCTTCAATTTTTTACTCCTGTAAAATACGTTTTCGGGGGCTCTGTAGGACCATTCTTTAAGCTTTTTGAGCGGTTTTTCGTGGTTTTTCCTTCATTCCTAACCCATTCGCTATTGTTTCTGGAATAAAAAAAAAAAATTGAAAACCGGCCGGGTTCTGGTGAACAAACATTACAAAACTAGCCGGGGCTCCACGGGTTAACTGTGTCATACTGCTAACATCAATTTTTGTTTCATTTTCAGGCATAAATTGTGTTCTATTGCTAACATATTTTTTGTGATTTACAGGCATATTAATTTTATCATATTGCTAACAAAATTTTGTGTGATTTTCAGGAATTAATTGTATCACATTGCTAACATACATTTTTTGTGATTTTCAGGCTTTAATTGTACCATTTTGCTAACATAAATTTGTGTGATTTTCAGGCATATTGTGATTATATCGTCATGGCGCCGCAACGAACCTGCACGAGTTGTTCCGGTAAATTTGGCCCTACCATGTTTGTTGATACTGATGTCCAAATTTGTAGATTTTGCCAGTTCCGAGAGAAGATTGCGGATGAATTGAATGCAGCTCACCGCAAGATCGATGCCCTGACTACGAAGCTTGAATCCCTTCAAGAATTTGCCACACTCAACGTAGGAGTGCCCTCGGCCCAAGAAACCACTACGATGTCAACCGCCATTCCAGTGCATACAGTACCGGTACCCACACCAGCAGCTACCTTAGATGTTTCAGATAATAATAATAATGACTACTCTCACTCCCCCCCAGGACAACTTTCAGTTAGTGAGAAACAATGTGCATCCCAGTACCAGTACCAGGAAGGTCATCCCGACAACATGCCAAAACCGCTTCAAAATTCTGGCTATTGACGAGGAAGAGGAAACGGAAGAAGTTCGGCTTGTGGGCGACTCCATGGTCCGTGGCCAACTAACCGAGTTCTGCGCCAGGGCACCCAGGACCAGAAAGCAATTCTGTATCCCAGGTGGCGGCGGACGACATTGTTGCGGCTGTGGAAGAGGTTTCCAGGCTCGCCCCCGCAAGCACTACGTACGTAATCCACGTTGGATCTAACGATGTCCAACGGACGCGGTCAGAGGAACTACTTTGCAAGTACCGGCGGCTGATCAGGTCCTTCAAGGAAAAATCTAATAGAATCTTAATTTCAGGAATTGTTCCCCGGATTGATGTAGAAAACCGATTCTACAACATAGCTACCAGTACAAATCGACGACTAGCCAAACTCTGCAGGGAG
Source organism: Paralithodes platypus (assembly GCA_032716605.1). Classification (NCBI taxonomy): domain Eukaryota; kingdom Metazoa; phylum Arthropoda; class Malacostraca; order Decapoda; family Lithodidae; genus Paralithodes; species Paralithodes platypus. Next base: position 28,734,263 of record CM064542.1, on the reverse strand, counting down.
GAGGACATCGGCTTTGTCGACACGTGGGATCATTTTTACTATGATAAATCTTTGTTTTCAGGAGATGGTGTACATCTCAATGAAGTAGGAGCTGCACGTCTTGGTCGTCTGCTGAACGATGCAGTTAAGGATTTCCGTTCAAAAAATGGGGTCAACCAGACCCCAGACAGGGTAGTGTAAGTCAAATACGAACTGAAAATTCAGACAAGGCACAATCAGTAACATCCAACTCTAATACTCTTAAAGTGTTTTATGTAAATGCTCGTAGCATACGCAATAAATTTTCAGATCTAGAGGAAATCGTGTTTACAGAACATTATGATATAATCGCCATTACAGAATCTTGGTTAAATACGGAAGACAGAGACTTTTTAGCCGAATATACGCTTCCTGGTTATACAACGTTTGAGAAAAGTCGGATCAATAGAAATGGAGGAGGAGTTCTGTTTTTTATAAAGGAAAGTCTTAATCCCGTCTTACTGTCAAAACCTCAAATTGCGAATATAGACATATCTTACGTACTATTAAATAATAAACGAGGAACTAAAATAACACTAGCTTTATTATACAGACCCCCATCTCAATCAGTGCAAACTGACAGTGAAATTTATGAACAAATTACAGAAATAACTAACATACAAGATACCGTAATTCTTGGCGATTTCAACTTACCCGTGACTAAATGGGGCGATATTCTTACTTCACACTCTGGACACGACCTCTATGCTAACTTGCAAGAGAGTTCACTTTTTCAATTTGTACAATCTCCGACCCGTGGTAATAATGTGCTTGACCTTGTACTCGCAACAAAAGAAGAATTAATAGAGAATTTGAATGTTGGTGATGAATTCAGTAACAGCGACCATCGTACGATAACTTTCACTTTAAAGTTTACTAGTAACAAATCAAATAGCAGCATTGAGAAAGTCCCTAATTTCAAGAAAGCAAATTTTCATAAACTTAAATCAAAGCTTAAAGAAACTGACTGGAGCTTTCTGACTAACAATAATGACATAAATACATCTTGGGAGTGTTTCACAACCACTTACCTTAAGGCGGTGCAAGACTGCATACCATCGAAAATACGGCGTCCAGGCCATAATGATAAGCCCAAATGGTGGAATAAAGATATTTCAGACTGTCTGCTTGCTAAAAAATTTGCTAATGATAGATTAAAATCCTCACAAAATGACGAAGAACGGGTGAAATTTGTAGAGCTACGACGCAAAGCCAAAAAGTTAATTAAGCAAAGTAAAAAGACCCTGGAGTTACATTTTGCGAATCAAAGTAAAACAAACCCGAAAGAATTCTATAGTTATATCAGAAAGAAAAAAGTAGTTACTTCAACTGTTGGACCGTTAGGTCGATGAAAATGGAGAATACACCAAAGATGAAGTACAAATGAGTAATGCCCTCAATACCTTCTTTGCATCAGTTTTTACAACCGAAGACCTCAGTGATATCCCTACACCATCGCCGATTCAGATTGATAATTCAGATGTTCTAAGCAATATCACCGTTACAGAGAGAGAAGTATTGAATTGTTTAGATAAACTCAAGGTAAATAAAACGCCTGGACCTGATACAATCTCACCTAGAGTTCTAAAGGAAGCTAAGGATGAGCTCTCCAAACCACTGACATTGCTATTCAATGAATCCTTGCAGTCTGGGACTATGCCTGATCAGTGGAAGCTAGCCAACGTAACACCGATATTAAAAAAAGGCAGCAAATCCCTACCCAGTAATTATCGTCCAATTAGCTTAACCTCAATTGTATGTAAAATGGTAGAAACGGTCATAAGAGACAGACTCGTAAATCACTTAGAGGCAAATAACTTACTTAAAGATACTCAACACGGCTTTCGTAAAAAACGTTCCTGTTTAACAAACCTCTTAGACTTCTTCCACGATATCCTCAACCTCTACGATGAGAGTAAAGCTGTAGATATTATATACCTTGATTTTCAAAAGGCCTTTGACAAAGTTCCCCACAAACGTTTACTGCTAAAACTAAAAGCGCATGGAATACAAGACAGTGTGTTGAAATGGATAGAAAATTGGCTCAGCGACAGAAAGCAAAGAGTTGTCATAAACGGTAAGGCATCTAAATGGACCAATGTAAGTAGCGGGGTACCCCAGGGATCGGTACTAGGACCAATTCTTTCTAATTTACATCAATGACATAGATGAGGGTCTCACCTGTACAATCTCAAAATTTGCTGACGATACAAAAATTGCAAATAGCGTACTCTCAAAAGAACAAGTTGACGATATGCAACACAATCTAGATAAATTGTCATGTTGGGCCCAAATTTGGCAAATGAGTTTCAATGCGGATAAATGTAAAGTACTACATATCGGATACCTAAATGAGAAAGCAAACTATTCGATGAATGGCACTCAGCTTAAGAATGTAAACAGAGAAACCGATCTGGGAGTAACAATATCGAGTAATCTAAAACCGAGTCAACAATGTTCAGAAGTTGTTAAGAAGGCAAACAAAATAATTGGCTTTATAGGCAGGTCATTTGAGCATAAATCCAAAGAAGTTATCCTAACCCTTTACAATTCCTTAGTCCGCCCTCTTCTGGAATACTGCGTTCAATCCTGGTGCCCTTATTACCAAAAAGATATAAACAAGCTAGAACGAGTTCAACGTAGAGTTACCAAAATGATACCTAGCCTAAAGAACAAACCATACGAAGAGCGTCTTAGAGAATTAAATCTATTTCCTTTAACCCAGCGCAGATTAAGAGGTGACTTAATTCAAGTGTTCAAAATCATAAAAGGCATCGACAATATGAACTGTAGTAAGTACTTCACTATCGACCAATCTAATTACACGCGGGGAAACGGTTGCAAAATTATTGGTAAATCTTTTAACTCACACGAATCTAAGAATTTCTTCTTCAATCGAGTTGTCAACTTGTGGAATGGGCTTCCCCGAGACGTTATAGACTGCAGCACCGTTGATTCATTTAAACTTCGCTTAGACAAATATCTCGCATTAAACCCGCGACTGACTGCGTTTGTAAATTAATAACTTTATTTTATCCCCCCTCAGTTACTAACCCATCTGTCCCCTACTAACTTCCTAATCTTGCCACGGACATTAGTTCCAGGGCAGTAGTTCCCTTTCCAATGTTCCCTTACCCACTCTAAACCACTGTTTGGACACTTGATCCTCAGTGTTTTGGAGGACAAGCAGCCTAGAAGGGTCACTAGATCTGTTGTTGCTTGATTTCCTTTGTACTCCTTTGTACTCCCATTTACCTTGGTCTCCACTCCCATGTTCCTGGGTCTACAGTGACTCTACACCATCTGTTAATTGACCGTACCTGGCGCCTTCTTAAGTCTATTAATATCCCAGGTTTGGTTGTATTAATTGCATTATTATCCAAGTTGCTGTTACATGTTTGTGCTATAGTTTGGATGTATTGTGGAATTAGACTGCTAGTAATGTTGTGCTACCTATCACTGCTTCTTTGGTAGCGGCTGTCTGCTGTAGTCATGTAGAAAGGTCTAGACACTTACATTTTGGTAATCAACTAAGAGTAAATTCTAGGAAACATAAGCTGGAGTTTTGCTGAGATTATACAATCACTGTACATAATTGTATAATACACTACGATGAAACAGAGACGCGAAGGATGTTGGTTGTTTTTATGCTTGTGTGACGAAGCTATAACAGTATCTGAGGTGTCCAGGCTTTAAAGGTGGGGGTGCATGGGTTGAGATAAACATGGACAAATAATCGCCAACCTGCATATAATTATCTTGTAAAATGCAATGTCACTGAAATAATTATTAACAATGGTATAAAGGATTTTGCGGATCGTCTATACCGGGCCTGTGACGTCATAGTGACGTCACACCAGTATCCTCATCCTGGACTGGATGGTGGACTTACACTCCTGTGACGTCACAGGCCCGGTATAGACTATCCACAAAATCCATTATTCCATTGTTAATAATTATTTCAGTGCCATTGCATTTTGCAAGATAATTATGTACAGCTTAGCGATTATCATTCCATGTTTATCTCAACCCATGCACCCCCACCTTTAACAATGAGGTGGTAGGATGTTCGTCACAGCTCGACCCCATGATCATACTGTGTGTTGGCCTTGAGATTGTTATTTTAATCAACATTTTGACTAGGGTGTTTTGTTTATCACATGTGACCTTTTATGGGGGCCTTCCCCAATATGCAACAATACAGGTATGACTTCCTGGTTGATTCAGGGTTGGTGCACATGCCTGTGTGTATGTAAATTATAGCAGTAGATTATATATTATAGTTAATTAGTTAAAATAGGACTTCAGAGGCTATCAACCCTTGTGGACACTGCAAGTTGAGAATAGCGTCAGGATTGGAGCCCCTTTATTATGTTCCTTCCAACAACCAACTACACCTAAAATCGATTAATGAAATTTACAAACACATGTGGCAGTCCGTGGATTCGAACCCAGGATGCTCACACCGAAAATCAACACCTTATGCATCGCACCACGAAGACAGTTAAAGGATGGTGGACACTGCCTACGATTTATTATGCAACTTCGAATCCTGCATATCCATCTAAGCATGTACACACATCCCAACTGCAACTAACGTAGGCTATGCATATGTGAATGGAAAGAGCAATTAATGGGGCCTTAACCACTAGGGAAGTCCTCTCGATAAATTACCCCTTTTTGAGAACTCCACCCCAATGATATATTGTAGTTAATACTGAACACATAGTACATACTGCATATAGATACGGCATATTATTGTTTATTCGTACAATATCGTCTTACTTAGTTTGTATAAACAGTGCATATATATATATATATATATATATATATATATATATATATATATATATATATATATATATATATATATATATTCTATCTATCTATCGCCTTCCTTCATCCCATCACACTCTCTCTCTCACCTTTTCTCCCTCCCCTTTCACAAACTCTTTAATCCTTCTCTCTCTCTCTTTAGTCCGTCTCTCTCTTTCACCCCTTTGTTGTGATCTTTTTAACCCCTGCCTTCACTCTGACAGTCCTATTTGTTTACTCTTTTCTTTCCTTCCCCCTGGTTTGTTTTAAGCCATATGCATCCCTCGCCTTTCTTGTCCATCTTTACTATATATTTTCAGCTTCCTCTTCACCTTTGTCTTAGAAGCGAGTATAGGAAAAACGTAGGATGTGGTAAAAAATATAAAACGTAACTGTCCGGATCTAAACTGAATGGTTCAATTGGCTTTAGGAATTCCTGTACACCAAACCATATAGCAACAATTCATCGGAGAACTTTTGCAGCTTTAAGGGGGGAAGGGGTTAATTATTGGTCGATTTATATATTTAATTATTTATATATTAGTTTCCTCCCTAGACCTCCATCAAGCTTAAAACACAAACGAAAGGGGGTGAAAGGTCTTATAATCGCAAAATATTGAGCCGGACGTCTTAAAATCTGAAAACTAAAGGGGCTATGCATGAGGGAAAAAGGGGGCCAGGAAAAAAACTAACCATGCCGGTTCCTCCTTAACTATAGGCTCGCTACCGCTCGCCAGGAAAAATAGACACCTAAATGGCATGAAAGGTCTTAATATTGAGAAAGAAATGGGGCGAACGGTCTTAAAATCGCCAAACTAATGTGCCATATGCCTTATAATGTGAAAACTCGTGGGGCTAAACGTAAGGGAGAAGGGCCGCCAGAGAAGCAAACTATCTCCCATTAAGGGAACATGGGCCGGTTTTCTGGACCACTTTCTCCCTCATAAAAGTTTAGCCCCATTAGTTTTCAGATGTTAAGATGTTAGCCCCATTAGTTAGTCGATTTTAAGACCTTTCGCCCCCATTTCGTCAATATTTAGACCTTTCGTGCTATTTAGGTGTCGATTTTTCCCCTGGCGAACGACAGTGACCCTGTAGTGTTGGAAGAACCGGCCTTCAGCCGGGAAATTTTTCTACCGAAAAATGTACAAATTAATCTAGAAAGGGGATCTAATGGATGTTTTTCTTTTTTAAATTTGATGGAGGTCTAGGGAGGATACTAGAAAAATAACGAATACATGCAAAAATCGCCCAAAAAGTGAACCATCTCCCCTTAAAGGTCGTGTTCCACCTTTGTAATATTACCTGTATTTTCTATTCGATATCTGAACAATTTACCCCTCAAGACTATTGAATCATTCTTGAATATAAGAGCCTAGTGTATGTGAGAAGTATTTTTAACTCTTAATTGTTGAATTTTATGGCAGGAATATATATACTGTACATACAAATTTGGGTGTATGTTACACCACTTTCGATCATCCTTATATTGTTTTTGCTAATTTATGGCATCCAACACTTTCAACACTTCATTTATTTATTATCAGGCGGTCTCTCAAATAGTTTTCTGCATGCACACAACGTTTGTAACAAATGTTAGACATCTCTAGACGTACACAACAAGCCAGAATTAGTACGGTAACACCTGAAACGTATCATGGTCATTTGAAATTTAATGTAGAGAACAGAAAATATCTCTCATATCTGGCTCAAAATTATGTTTCCATTATTTAAATGAAATGCAACAATAATTGGATGAAAGAAAAGAATGTCCCCGGTACTAAATGGGTTAATGTGTTACACAAATATAAACAAATGTTCTTAGTATTCTTTTATGGGGTCGGGGAGGTGAGGTTTAGGGTGTGAATGGTTTTTCTATTTTAATCAAAGTATAATGGGATCCATTTGGATAGCGACCAAGTTTCGTTATATGTATTCAGTAATCCATTAACTATTAATTAAAAATTCACGCACACGCACACACGCACGCACGCACACGCACGCACACGCACGTAAACAGACCTAGGCACACCTTCTAACACTACACACGCTAAATCAAATAATGATATAATCAATTAATTTAATAATGTGTCAAATCATAAATACACAAATAGTACAGTATATACTGTGTGTGTGTGTGTGTGTGTGTGTGTGTGTGTGTGTGTGTGTGTGTGTGTGTGTGTGTCTTCCGCTTAAAACAACACCGTAGTTTACTGGAAATAATAAACCACCATAAAGGCAAAATGTACAGCTGAAATAACTGGAACGTGTGATTAGAAATATTAGAGTTTTCCAATGTTTTGTCTAATAAACAAGTATTCTGAGGATATTAGCAGTTCTATGCCAGGCGATATTATCAGAACGCTAAAGGAAACAAGCACGAACAGTACAATTTCCTGATATTGGAACATATTTTGATTTGGAAGTAGTGCGTGAAATTGGAACCGGGAATTGTAACATACAGAGCGAAATTCCATTGTTGGAGGCACGTTTGACCTGTTTATCTTTATCGTTAACAAAATGAACTCCTGTACCGACGATTTTTGTTATTATTTATAGCTATATTTAGACGATTTTGTGAAGTTTAAGAAGGATCGGGGGTAGTAAAAATGGTTAGTGAGATAGTTCGAAGTCTGATAATTACTGGAGGCCCTTCTAAAACTGAAAACAAAATCGTCTAATTGTAGCGAGAATAAAGTTAAAAAAAATCGCCGATTAAGAAGGGGTTAACGTCCTCGTAATTTAGGAGGAACCAGCCTTCGTTCCGGACATATTTCTACCGAAAAATGTACACATTTATTCTTGGTGTTGTTCTTTTAAGCTTGATGGAGGTATAGGGAGCAAACTAAAATAATAGTAAATATATGAATATATCGATCAATAAATAAACCCTCCCCCCTTAAGGGGAGACTGACCGTTTGTTTGGTCTATTAATTCATTTATTCATATATGTTTTTAGTTTCTTCCCTAGACCTCCATCAAGCTTAGAAAAACACCCCCTAGACCCCCTTTCAAGATAAATTTGTACATTTTTCGGTAGAATTTTTTTTTCGGCCAAAGGCCGGTTCCTCTTAAAATTGCAGGCTCGCTATCGCTCGCCAGGATAAAATAGACACCAAAATGGCACGAAAGGTCTTAAAATTGACAACGAAATGGGGCGAAAGGTGTTAAAATCGCCAAACTAATGGGCCGAAGGTCTTATAATCTCAAAACTAGTGGGGCTAAACATGAGGCAGAAAGGGGTCCAGAAAAACGGTCTACCTCCCCTTAACTCAGAAAGGTTTAACTCACTAAAAGCTTAGTACAATAGTATGATGATAACCAGAACATATCAATAATGACACATTCTCACTAAAGGGGTTAAGGTCTGTTTAGGCTAGGATAGTTAACCCTTTGAAGATTATGACGCATTTTGGCAGTTTGTTCTGGCTATCATATGACGATTTTATACGGATTAGGAAAGATATGTGGGAATTATAAGGGTAAAGATGATCTCGATTAACTCTCCTACTTTCATATACTCTTCCTAATCTGTAAAAACCGCTTAATTATAGCCATACAACAGACACAAAATGCATAATCGGATCTTGGAAAGGTTAAATGCGTAGGCAAATTAAGAACTGTAGCAATGGGCGAATGTACTTGAAGCGAAATACTCCGTAAACCGGGGATATATTTAGATGTGCCTTTTTTTTTTTTTTTTTTTTTTTTTTTTTTTTTTTTTTTTTATTCCAACTTACTTCCTCTCGGGCATAGGCTGAGAGCCTTAACATTCACCGCTTTACAATGAACAGTGAAGCCCGTGAGGTCTTGTTCCAGTCTAGGGAGTGAGACATGTGAAGCACGTAGAGTACAACGAGCACCTGCCATCTTGCCTTCACATGAGGCACGGTGCTCACTCATGGCCCGAAACGACCCCATCTCTGAAGCCACCTCGTTCCCGTGCTTCACTGTCTCACCACCTACACTCGGACTCTCACACTTACACACACACAACGCCACCTGTTGAGCAGATAACTCACCAGGCATTGCACCCCTATAGCATATTTTGAATATGGGAATATTCATACAGTGCTATTTAATCAGGGAACAATGAGGGTATTTTATTGACGTTTCGGTGGGCTTGTGGTAATGCACTGATACTAGGTACAGCACAAATTCCATCCCAATAATATCTTCCCATTGATACATCGGGATTTGAACCCGGGACCTTTGGATTACCAGGCCAGTGGCAAGACCACTCCACCACACCTCCCCTAAAATTAAGGGGATATGGGTTTTTTTTTCCGGCCCCCCTTCTCCCTCGTGTTTAGCCCCATTAGTTTTCAGATGTTAAGACGTTTGACCCATTAGTTTGGTGATTTTAAAACTTTTCGACCCATTTCTTTGCCAATATTTATAACTTTCGTAGTATTTAGGTGTCGATTTTGTCCTAGCCAACGGTAGCAATCCTGTAATTTAGGAGGAACGGACGATTTGGGGAAATGTCTGTTTAAGCTTGATGGAATTCTAGGAAGGAAAAACAAATATAATAAATACCCAAATAAATCGATCAATAAATATACACTCTCCCCCTTAAGGTGAGGCTGATGGACTGTTGAGGTTAAGGGGAGATGGATAGTTTTTCTGGTCCCCTTTCTCCCTCGTGTTAAGCCCCATTTGTTTTGAAATTATAAGACCCATTAGTTTGGCGATTTTAACACCTTTCGCCCCATTTCGTTGTCAATTTTAAGACCTTTCGTGCCATTTAGGTGTAGATTATTTCCTGGCGAGCGATAGTGAGCCTGAATTTTTTCTACCGAAAAATATACAAATTTATCTTGAAGGGGGTCTAGGGGGTGTTTTTCTAAGCTTGATGGAGGTCTAGCGAAAAAAACCCAACAATGACATAAAGGAATACACGAATTATTAGGAAAAAAAAAAAAAAAAAAAACGGGCCGTCCCCCCTTAACCAACCAGGCTCACCTTTCCTGCCCTAAGTGGAGGTGACAAGTGGAACTGGCTGGTTATTGGTTGAGAGCTCCTGGATGATAGCAGATTGGCCCTGGATAACCACGTTAGTTTCAGTAGCCTGGAGAAGAGACATATTGGCTCGATTTCCTTCCTAGTTTGTATTTCCCTTCCTTTCATAATTATAATTGATGTATATTTTACTTTTCTTATACCGTTATAATTATAGTTGTCCTTTTATGGCCTCCTAACCCATTGTACACTTTTTTGATGAGGTGGCATTTTGAATTTGTAATGAATTTGTCAAGATATTTAGCATAAATATGGTTGGATGCTGCTGTTTACTTCAGCATTAGCAATAAAATATAATATGTGATAATCTGTTCTTTGAATATATCACTGAATATATGATTTCCCTTTTAAGATATATGTAATCTTCTGCAGGTAGCTAGAAATAATCATTAGTCCGAATATATAAACATTCAGAATAGGTATTCAAATTCCCTCAATCACATAAAAAAAAAAAAAAAAAAAACAAGGCGAAAACTTACGCCCATGGTTCTCTGTATCCTTTGGTGTTTACAACCCCTAACCCAATAGCTTGGTCCCCCCGTGCTGCGACCATCAGCCACCACATTGTTATTGGATGGGATAACACACACGCACGCACGCACACACACACACACACACACACACACACACACACACACACACACACACACACACACACACACACACACACACACACACACATTAACACTTCTGCCGTGTAAATATTACCTGTAAAACTAATTGTAACTTCATACATTACCTGAACAACTAGACTCGGTATGCCAGTATAATTACGTTTATATTTCATGTGTTCAATTGTAGTACTGGGGTGTCAACCATACCTTTATATTGTACTGCAATTCGATAATTCGGTTAATTATTGTGCGACCGTTGGAATAAAGTTATAAAGGTAACATACGGTTTGATTGTCTTGTGGTCATAAATAACATGATATTTTTTCAAAGGTGTGGTTACACACGTATATTGTGTTGTAGACCAATGGATAAAATCGTGCTGCTTCAAAATTGTCTATCATAAACTCAGTAATTGTGACCATGCAAAAAATCATAAAACATGATGACTATCGTTTATATTTTTTATAATATATGATACACAGTCAATCACAAAATGTTGTGAAACAATATGCAAATGTGTGTTGTTTACAAGTTGTTAAATGAACAATAATTGGTACTTAGTTAAACATTTGTATTTGTTCTGAATAATTTGAGCGTTGTAAACTGAATAATATAAGTATGTTAATAGTTTGAGCTTTAGTCTTTAGGAACACATTTATATATTCAATAGTGTTATGATTAGCTGGAGACCATGTGAATAAAGGTAAGTTGCTGAATACATTTGTGAATAGGAACATGACGCTAATTTATAGACAATACTCATGACCATTGCTGAAACACTCCTGCTGAAATGGAGTCTTTACATAAGTTTCAAATTTGTAATTGCATAAACATTCCCCCTGAAATTAGGTTACAAATAATATTTTTGATGCAAGTATTATTCCTAGCCCAATATGAATGTGTTTAATAAAAAAAAAAAAAAAAAAAAACACACACACACACCCACACACACACACACACACACACACACACACACACACAAGTAAAAATGCATAATAGACTAACCACTGACACTTACAATTAACACTCTTGTTAAAGGTAAGATTATGTATACAATATTATTTGGAAACCGGAAAAAAACATGGGAATACAGGTTTTTAATAGCGCATAAGAAGAAAAAAAATGCTAGACATTTTAAAAAATAGTGTGAAGTAATTACAGGGATAGCATATTTCAGAGAGTATGATGAAAATATGTGTAGAGGCAGAGAGTAATAAATGCAGGTAGTTTGAGAGGGAGAGAGAGTGTGTGTGTGAATGAGGGTGTGCGGGTGATAGTGACAGATGATGGTGAGAGGTGCTGGTTTGGACGTGACTTATGGCTGGATTGTGGTAGTTGTTGTGGATTGTGGTAGTTGCGGTGGATTGTGGTAGTTGTGGTGGTGGAGGATTGTGGTAGTTGTGGATTGTGGTAGTTGTGGTGGACTGTGGTAGTTGTGGTGGATTGTGGTAGCTGTGGTGGATTGTGGTAGTTGTGGTGGATTGTGGTAGTTTTGGTGGATTGTGGTAGTTGTGGTGGATTGTGGTAGTTGTGGTGGATTGTGGTAGTTATGGTGGATTGTGGTAGTTGTGGTAGCTGTGGATTGTGGTAGTTGTGGTGATGATTGTGGTAATTGGGGTGGTGATTGTGGTAGTTGTGGTGATGATTGTGGTAATTGTGGTAGCTGTGGTGGATTGTGGTAGTTGGGGTAGATTGTGGTAGTTGGGATGGATTGTGGTAGTTTTGGTGGATTGTGGTAGTTGGGGTGGATTGTGGTAGTTGGGGTGGATTGTGGTAGTTGGGGTGGATTGTGGTAGTTGGGGTGGATTGTAGTAGTTGGGGTGGATTGTGGTAGTTGGGGTGGATTGTGGTAGTTTGGGTTGATTGTGGTAGTTTGGGGTGATTGTGGTAGTTGGGGTGGATTGTAGTAGTTGGGGTGGGTTGTAGTAGTTGTGGATTATGTGGATGGTGGTAGTTGTGGTAATTAAATTGCTTTGGGTGAAATATTTCTGGTAACTGGTGGTATTTTGGTAGAATGGCGAGATAATGCAGCAGATGGCGTAGTTGTGGTGGTTTGTGGGGAATTGGTGTGATGTAAGTTTTGTTGGTAGATATGGCGTAGTATGTGGTGTGGTGTAGTTGTTAGATATATTGGTTGATTGTAGTAGTTCTATTGGAATGTGATCATTTGGTTGAAATATGCTTAGTGGTTGTGGTGGAACTACCGGTATGTTTTATATTTTTATGTTTGTTTTTATTTTATTTATTTATTTATAGATTTATTTTTGTTGTTTTTTATTTTTGTCCTATGTGTAATTGCTGTGCTGCGGTATTGGGGTTATTATGGAAAGATATTGTGGTGGATTATTGCAATTTGTAGTTTTGGTGACATTTAGGTAATTTGTCGTTGATTATGTGATGTTGTAGTGGATTTTGTAGTTATGGTTAGATTGTTTTCGTTATGGTTGATTGTGGTAGGTGTCTCAGATTGTGGTAGTTAAGGTGAGTTATGGCGGTAGATTTGGTCTACAGTAAGGTGATGGATGATGGTAGTAGCGTGATTGATGATTGGGGATTTAAAGTCCATTGTCATTATTTTGGAGATTACCGTTTAAAGGACATTGACCCTTCCTGTACCGACGACGTCTTTTTAACTTTATTCTGGCTACTATTAGACGATTGTATTCAGTTTATAAAGGGCCTCCAGCAATTGACCACTTGCGAGTTTTGGTCTATAAGGAAGTTGGAGCTGTAGCCATCAATATTTGTCAGAATTACCAGCTAAAATACGGTCATATTACATTTATAATTATATAAAACCAAATTAATCATACTTTTTATCTATCAGAAACCCACATTATTATTGCATTTCTCTTTAACATCGATGTTCACGGCTCCAACTTCCTTATAGCCTGAAACTCGCAAGTGGTCAATTAACAGGCTTCGAATAAGTTCGAAGCCTTGACCGTTTTTACTACCACAGATCCTTCTTAAACTGCACACATTCGTCTAAATATAGCTACCAGATAATGAAGAAGATGTCACTGGTACAGAAGGGGTTAAGGTAGAAATATAAGAAAGAGCAGGAGTAGAAAGGAAATGAAAGAAGAATATTGTAAGAAAAGAGCAAATAGATGGAGGAAAGATGGATAGAGAGAAGACTAGAGTCCTATTGACAGCTAAATGAGATTAGAGATGGAATAAAGAGAGTATATAGAGATAAATGAGATAAAGATTGGAATATGTAGACAACAGAAACGAGCATTGATACATGAGCTAGAGATTAGAATATATATAGACAACAGAAGCGAGTATTGAGAGAACAGAAAGGAGAATAGAGATCGGAGGAAATAAAGAAGGGAAATGGAGAAAAAGGATAAATAGAGAGAAAGGAAAGACAGATGAAGACAGACAATAGAACAGAGAGGATAAAAAAGTGAAAGAGTCGAGAACGGATGAGAGAAAAACTTTGAAGGTGGAGTGAGGGAAAATAAGATAGAAAAGCAATAGATGGAGAGAAGGGAAATATGGAAGGAGGACAGTTAGAGAGAGAGGAAGAATATATAATAAAGGACCTAAAAATGGATGAGAGAGAAGAGAGTGGGGTCTGCTTCCCAGGTTGGAGAAAACAGTGAATAACAGAGTAAGAAGGAAGGATAACCAAATTATGGGCACGCCTGGTCTGGATCACAGACTGTGGGTGGGCATATCTCCAGTTTCCAAGGTCAAAGGAGTAAACATATTTCACTTTTCTATATATTTAGAACATGTACATTACATTTATAGAATACAAAAAATAACCCAACACTACCAAACTCACATATTTATATAAGGCGCAACGCTGTAGGGGTAAAGGGTTGCATACAAAATGGACAATAATGAATGGGATTTTTTTTTTTTTTTTTTTTTTTTTTTTTTTAAAGCGACAATGAACGGAGGAAGGAAAAACACAGATAAAACAGAAAGGTCCATGTGCCTAAAGGCATCCTCCATTCATAAAATGTTTGTAACAACTGGATTTAAACATTTGTAGATTGTAAGTTTGTGGAAAGCAATTCGAGGGAAGTGAATTCCAAAGAGTAGTAGCTCTGGGGATAAATGAATTCTGATAAGCAGAAGTTCTGCATTGTGGAGGAGAAAGTGTAAATTCATGGGCGCTCTCAGCTGCCCTAGTTCTACGGGGAAAGATGTGGAGAGGCGGCACAATTGAAGCAAGTTCCTCGGAACAATTGCTGTGAAAATATCTGTAGAATAATGCAAGGGATGCAACGTTTCTTCGTATGGATAATGTAGGAAGGTCCTGTGTGATTGCAGGGTTATTGATTAATCTAATAGCTTTACTTTGAATTTTGTCCAACTGCCTCAATGCAACCATTCCACTTCCACCCCACAGAGGTGAACAGTAATCCATCTGAGAAGCACATGACTTATATATATTACGGCCAACTGCTCGTCAGTGAAGAATTCTCGAACTCTGTACAGGAGTCCCAGTTTTTTAGAGGCATTCTTAGCAATGCTTCTAACATAATGTGTCCAGCTTCAAGTTAGTAGTTAATGTTACACCGAGAATGTCAATACTAGGGGAAGTGGGAATATTTACATAATTAAAAAATATATGGGAGTCAGTGAGATTCTGTCGGTTAGAAAATTGACTGTACTTGGTTTTCTGTGCATTAAAGGAAACTAGATTCTCTCGTCCCCATTCATTAATTCTAGAAAGGTCCTGGTTCAGAGAAATTGCAGTGTTTATTTTTGAATTTATAAGATCGGGTTGGGTGAAAGAATTGGTAAATGTGAAGGAACTGTGGAGTGTTGAGTCATCTGCGTAGGAATGTATTGGATTATGAGTGGTAGATATGAGATCATTGATATGAATGAGGAACAGAGTTGGGGCCAAAACTGATCCCTGGGGAACACCAGCATTTATTATTGAGAATAAAGGCCATCTACCATTACACATATTTTTCTGTTATGAAGATAAGAAGAAATTAGTGGAACTAATGATGCAAGGCCGTAGTGTGACATCTTCGACAATAAGGATTGATGCCAGACTATCAAATGCCTTTGATATATCCAGTGCTATTGTATGTGTTTCACCATGTTGGTCTGTAGCTTGGTTGATTTGATGCGTAAGAAGGCAAAGAATGTCTGCAGTTGATCGACATCGTCTAAAACCATATTGCCTATCACTGATTAATTTATTATTCTCAAGATGCTTAATTATGTGATTATTTAATATAATTTCAAAGACTTTACCAAGAGTGGAAGTTATAGCTATTGGTCTGTAGTTTGATGGATCTGAAGAGGCACCTTTTTAGGAACTGGATGGAGGTTTGCTTCTTTCCAGGGTACTGGGAAGCATGAGGTATGAGTACACAGACGGAAATTTTTTGCCAATACAGGAGCGAGCACCAAGGAGCAATTCTTAAGTACTATTGGAGGTATTTCATCTGGAACAGGAGCCTTATCTACTGAGAGATTCTGCAAAATAGTTTTGACATGTCTGGTGTGGATCTTAAGTGAGGGAATTTCAAGCGAATTAAAATTAAGTACAGGGACATCTTGATTTATTTCATCTAAGGTTGAGTTGGTGGAGAAAATATCCGCAAGAAGGTTAGCTTTACCTCGTGGGTCACTTACAAGATTGCCAGTCAGAGATTTTAATGGTGGAATGGATGAAGCAGTAGTGAAGTTGGATTTGAATGAGTTAAGAGTAGACCAAAATATTTTGTTATCATTTGGATTATTTAGAAGTTTATTTGCCTGCTTGTGGAGAAAGTTTGATTTAGTTAGGTTTAATACAGTTTTGGCATGATTTCTGATGTTTCTAAAGGAATTAAAGGCTTCATGTGTTTTTGATCTTGTGTATGCATTGTAGGCTATTGTTTTTTTTTTCAGTTACTCTAGCACAATTATGGTCAAACCATTTAGGTGAATTAGATATTTTACTGTACTTTTGATGAGGAATAAAAGTTTCCATTCCAATTTTTACAAAATCTTGTATGTGGCTCAAGGTGGAGTGTGCATCATTAGAAAAGAAAGAGGTCCAGGGAATATCAATAAAGAAACCTTGAAGACCCTCCCAGTCTGCCCTATCGTAATGCCATTTAGTCACCAAAACAGGTTCAGAGTGGGAATGTGTGGTAGGTGATAGACAGGTGGCCTGTATCAGACAGTGATCAGAAGATCCAAGCGAATCCAGTTTGGGGATGGGGTTAGTATTTGCAGACAATTAATGATTGTATTGTGAATACATACGCCATGTGAGGAGGAACACTTCATTGACATTTCAATTATAGCTTTTTGTTTACGAATGTATCTATTTTGTTAACATTTCAGCGTTGGTTGGGTGATCTTCTTTCATATCTTACTAACTCTTGGTCATCCTCCTTTCGGGACTTCGGTGAGACCTTTTCTATTGCTGCACAGTGGTCAGCAACCCTTAAAGCTAGAAGAGCCATTTTTTGCTTAAATTTCATAAAAATTTACTGTCAGAGCCGCAATACAAAAATTAAAAAAAAAAAAAAAATCATAGGCTAAACCGAAATCCACAGTACCCGGTACCGTACTTAAGAAATAAGAGAATATACCCCACTTCTGAACTAAACAAATTATAGTGATATTGTTCAATATACCTTTATTCAACAAGCTTAGGAAAGACAAAGTATGCGTCACATTTCTAGAAATCATAACAATTATTGATACCTATAGATCTTTCAAAGTTGAATAACAAAATCTATGTTGCCTTGAATGTGCTATATGATACCTTCGTTTTCAAGGAAGATTTTTTTTTTCTGAAGTTTCTGGAGCCACACAAGTGTCCTGAAAGAGCCGCATGTGGCTCCTGAGCTGCAGGTTGCCGACCCCTGCACTAGACATATCAAAGGCCTTCGATAGAGTCTAGCACTAATCTTCAATTTCTAAACTACCCTCCTTCGGTTTCTATCCCTCCATCTGTGCCTTTTTCTGTAATTTCCTTTCCGGCCATTCCATAGCTGCGGTTGTGGACGGCCATCGCTCACTTCCTCATCTTATCAACTCCGGTGTTCCTCAGGGCTCTGTCCTATCTCCCATTCTCTTTTTAATTTCCATAAATGATCTTCTCAACTGTACCTCCAGTCCCATCCATTCATACCAGACGACTCTACCTTACACTACCGGTACGGTACTCAATTAGTTTTCCTGAATGTCCCAGCCAGCAATCCCTCAAAGACAAACGTAATGAAGCCATGCAACACTTATCCCCTGATCTAACTACTATTTCCAATTTGGGCAGAGAAGACCTTGTTACCTTTAATGCTTCCAAAACCCAATATCTTCATTTTACTACCCGTTCAGAACTCCCAGAGGACTATCCCTTACACTTCAACAATACAAAAATCAATCTTTCATCTTCTCTCAATATTCTTGGGGTCTCTTTTTCTTCTGCTCTCACTTGGAAGGACCATATTACCAGTCTTGCTAAGGCAGCCTCCCAGAAACTGGGTGTGTTCAACTGCCTTAAGGGGTTCTTTACCCCTGCACAGCTTCTTGCTCTGTACAGATGCACAGTGCATCCTTGTATTGAGTATTGTTCACATGAGTGCGGAGGATCCTCTCACATCGCACTCCTTGACAAAGTAGAAAGGAAAGCTTTTTGTATCATTAACTCCCGCCCACTCACCAACTCTCTGCAATCTCTCTCCCTTCGCCGCAATGTTGCATCTCTCTCACTATTCTATCGCTACTATAATAATCAATGTTCCTCAGAGCTTTCCCAGTGTATACCACCTCCTCTATGTAGGGTACGTAGTATCCGTCTTGCAACACAATCTCACCCCTACTCTGTGAAACTCTCCAACCCAAGAGTGAAACGTTATTCCCAGACTTTCTTCTATTCAACTGCTGAGCTTTGAAACTCTCTCCCAGAATCAGTCTTTCCATCTTCCTATGACTTAAATTGCTTCAAACTCTGTGTGTCCAGGCATTTTGGCTCGAACGTCCCATGATTTTAGCCCTGTCACTCTTTCAACTCTGGGTGAGGCACTCGCTACAGGCAGTTATGTCTTTTGTCTCCCTCACTCACATAAAAAAAAACTAAAACAAAAACTGGTTGGGGTTGGTTGTGGAAACGATTTATCTGATGGCCTAGATTTTGTTAGCTCCGGCGACAGTGGTTTTGAAGGAAGTCGGTTAGGTGAAGTGAGAATAATTTAGCTGATGTGATGTAAGCATAGTTATGGCTTCATTATGTTACATAAGGATTGGATAGACTTGTTTAGGTTAGATGAGGTTGATTTCATAAATATTATTAGTAATTATGCTTGAAGACTAAACATACCATAAGTGCAAAGAGACTAGAGAGGCTTAGGTTAGGTTAGAATTGAGCAAGTCGGACTAGGTTAGTTTATGTCATGTTGGGTTGGTTAGATCATTCACCATGATTAACCTAGGAGCAGAACGTTTTCTCGAAAGATCAAAGACCTCTAGAAACGTGTGGTCCAGGTGAGCCAGGTGAGTGTGAGAGGTAATTAGTGAGCGGGGATGGACCTTTTATACAGCCAAATTAGTTGGTTCTATACATGGCTAATGAGCTGAAGGGGGGAAGGGGGGGGGGGGTAATAAGTGAGGGATGCGAGGGATGGTAGAAAAGGAAGGGAATTAGTAAGCGGGAGAGGAAGGAAAGGTGGAGTGAAGTCAATTGAAAGGGTAAGGTATAGGAAATTATAATGTAAATCTTACAAAGTAAACAAACCAAAAGTTATACGAACACAGTAAAAATACAAAACAACTAATCAAAATCGCTATGTGGAAACAACGCTTAAGTAAAATAATAATTTATAAATAAAAGAACACAATCCTCCACACAGAATGTACTCCACCACATGAGCAAGCCAATCAAGGCAATGGGTGGCTGGGAAGTGGTTGGGAGGGAGATGGTTGAAACTATTGGAAGGTAGGGGAATGTTGATGTGGGGATACGGGACAGCGCAATTAAATGGTTAGAGAGAAGGGAGAGAAGAGGAGGACAAATTAATGAGAGGGTGGATGAAAATGGGCTGGAGGTCTAAGATTAATAAAGGTTTTCGAGGTTTGTGTTAGGTATTTCTCTGAAGAAATTGTTTGAGCTTATATACCTTATTATTTATGTCGATGGTATTTTTGGTAGGTAGTATTGAGCATTGATTGGGGAGTAGGAGATGGAAGGTACCGAGGCTGAACGTAAAAATTGTGGCTAAGGTAGAATATATATTTTTTTAATTGGGAAAAAAAGTGTTTTAGAGGTGAAAGTGTTCTTGAGGTTCACAAAGGAATCTATTCGGCGGATAGTATTCAAAACTTAGTGTAGTACTTGTGACTCAACAGCATTTATCAGCTCTTCCAAAGCTTTCTGGTATCTAGCCAAAAACCTCTCCAACAATTTTCCTTCCTTGTCTCCCCCCCCCCCCCCTTTCCACTCTGATGGTACAACCATCACTTCTTCTGACAAACATGAACTTGTCGCTCAAACTTTTGCTAGAAACTCCACCTTGGTTGATTTCGGTGCTATTCGTCCCTCTCTACCCCCTTCTCTCCTACTCATGCCTAATATCCTAATATCTTCTAAAGATGTACTTTCTACCCTCTCTGGGCTTAATACTAAGAAGGCATACAGTCCAGACGGTGTTCCTCCTGTTGTACTAAAATTTTTTGCTTCTGTGCTGACTCCCTGCCGTGCCTACTCCCTGCCGAGTCAAACTTTTTCATCTCTGTCTCTCCTTTAACGTCTTTCCTTCTTGCTGGAAGTTTGCTCTCACTAAACCTATCCCAAAGAAAGCTGACCGCTCTCAACCCTCCAACTATCGTCCAATTGCTTTCATCTCTTGTATCTCTAAAGTTTTTTAAACTATTCTTGCTTCCAAATTTCTTAAGCATTTCTCTTCTCATAGTCTACTCTCAGATCGCCAGTACGGCTTTCTTAAAGGTCGCTCTACTGGTGATCTTCTTTCATATCTTACTAACTCTTGGTCATCCTCCTTTCGGGATTTCGGTGAGACCTTTTCTATTGCGCTAGACATCTCGAAGGCCTTCGATAGAGTCTGGCACAAATCATTAATTTCTAAACTACCCTCCTTCGGTTTCTATCCCTCCATATGTGCCTTTGTCTAATTTCCTTTCCGGCCGTTCCGTACCTGAAGTTGTGGGCGGCCATCGCTCACTTCCTCATCCTATCAACTCCAGTGTTCCTCGGGGCTCTGTCCTATCTCCCATTATCCTTCTAATTTTCATAAATGATCTTCACAACTGTACCTCCAGTCCCATCCATTCATACCCAGACGACTCTACCTTACACTACTCAATTATTTTACCTGAACGCCCCAGCCAGCAATCCCTCAAAAACAAACATAATGAACCCATGCAACACTTATCTTCTGATCTAACTACTATTTCCAATTAGGGCAGAGAAACCTTGTTGCCTATAATGCTTCCAAAACCCAATTTCTTCATCTTAATACCCGTCCGGAACTTCCAGAGAACTATCCCTTACACTTCAACAATACAAAAATCAATCCTTCATCTTCTCTCAATATTCTTGGTGTCTGTTTTTCTTCTGCTCTCACTTGGAAGGACCATATTACCAGTCTTGCTAAGGCAGCCTCCCAGAAACTGGGTGTGCTCAACCGCCTCAAGGGGTTCTTTACCCCTGCACAGCTTCTTTCTCTGTACAAGGGCACAGTGCATCCTTGTATTGAGTATTGTTCACATATGTGGGGAGGATCCTCTCACATCGCACTCCTAGACAAAGTACAAAGGAAAGCCTTTCGTATAATTTACTCCTGTCCACTCACCAACTCTCTGCAATCTCTCTCCCTTCGCCGCAATGTTGCATGTCTCTCGCTATTATAATAATCAATGTTTCTCAGTGTATACCACCTCCTCTACGTAGGGTATGTAGTACCCGTCTTGCAACACAATCCCACCCCTACTCTGTGCAACTTTCCAACCCAAGAGTGAAACGTTATTCTCAGTCTGTCTTCTATTCAACTGCTGAGCTCTGGAACTCTCACCCAGAATCAGTCTTTCGCTTTTCCACTCGATGCTGGTGAAATTAGAAACAAGGTGTCCACGAATTAGTATGGCATCAGTGTATATGACTAAGATTGTTTAAAATCGTTACCTATTAATAGAATGTGTGTGTGTGTCTGTGTTCTATAACATTCATAATACACAGCTGGAATGATCCATCTTTCTGTGGCCTTGGGTAACGGCAGTGATCGGATCTCTCTCTCTCTCTCTCTCTTTCTCTTACTTAATAACTCTATCAATCACTTCAGCACTGTCACTCATCTTTTCCCAATCATCATCACTCCTTTTTATCATCCCTAATCACTTACTGTCCCTCAGTCACTCACAGCCGTCATGATCTCATTCTCATGAAGATATTAATGATTTAATAAGGTGTCAATCACAATAACCACTCAATTTAGGATCCGTCCGACTCCGAGGCCCTCTGTGTATCTTGTTAGCACTATTTTTCTACAGTGGTGTTCGGCTAATTCATCCACTAACCTGCCTTACCCTTAGGTAAGCAGTACGGATATGTATCAGGTTTACTCCCCTAGACAGGTTGCCAACCAAGGCTGACGAGTCTCATCCACCCGGATTTGTATAAGGTTGTCTTCCCTAGATGAGTTGCCGACCAAGGCTAACGAGTCCCATCCACCCGGCTGCCCTTTATGTCTTACTAATACACGCACACACACACCGTATATGAATAAAAATAAAAATACATACAAAAATATAATAATAATACAATATTACTACTACTACTAATAATAGTTGTAAAGGATGTAACATGCATACCTTTCTAGCTTACTACAATAATATACCGGTATCTAAGTACAGTCATATATAGGCACTAATATGGATACACCCATTTGAATTTTTGAACCTTTGCCATCTACTGTAGTTCTGAAAGTATGTCATATAATAATTCATTGCAGTGTTGTGTTTGGATTTTGTATATATACAAAGAGGACCATAGCTATTAGTGTTCTCGCCTGCAAATATATTTGCAAGAATTGTCAAGACTATGAATATTATTTGAAGATTATATTTAGTTTCCGATTTTTGGAGATAAATGTATAGTTATGTCATATTATAGTACAGATTGTAGTTTGTATAGTCTCTGCATTTCTTTGGGTTTTTTGGCAGACCTTATTCGTGCCTATTCAGTTCAATTTGTTTCTGTTGGTCATTTATATTACTTATTTGATTCCGTATTTGTTTTAGTTTTATGTCGGTGATTATGCTTACTAATCCATTATGTCGGTGATTATGCTTACTAATCCATTTCCATTTGTTTCTTGCTTTCATACATTCATGTCATTCATTCCATCCTTTAAAAAAAAAAAAAAATCTTTATGGTCAGTTCACATATTTAACCTATAAACTCAATATTACTCAATCTATTTATTTTCAAAATTATATTTTCCTTTATTTGCAATATTTACAAGTCATTCATATTTTTAATTTTCTCCATTTTGTCATTGTATATTAAAATCGTCATTAATCTTATACATTTCTTATTGTCACACATCATACACGTTTGTCTCATTTTCCGTTCTATTATTAGTTTTATTAAGGTGTTTGCTTAGTTCCATGTTTGTTATATAAGAACAAAAAATCATGTATCCCAGTCTAAAATTGTATATTCTGTTGTCTTATATAGTTGTATTCATTATTGTCATTTTCGTATTTTAATATGCATGTATTTCCTTCACCTGCCCAGAAGGACCAGAACATTATACGTTTGTCAATACCTTTAGTAGATCGTTGTTCACGACATGCTGATTTAAGTTTTATTTGGGAATGACTAGATTTGTTTTCCCTAATAAACTGTTGTCACATTACCCGTAGACCTTCTATATATTTGATTTCTTCATATATACTTTTTGATTCATGTATTATTTTTCTCTCTCCCATGGTCCTTATATTTGTGTTATTCTGGATCGTCCCTATGTAACTCATGTTTTGGTTGTATTAGTCTTAGAATTGTAATACATTTTCCTTCCATAATTCGTTGTATTTAAGGGGGGTGACCTGCTTTTTGTTATTTCTGCCCTTTTCTCTTTCTCTGGCTTGTATCCATTCGGCCCCATTCAGCCAACTATTTTAAGACGTTTATCCCCATCTAGGTGTCGATTTCTTCCTGGCGAGCGATAGCGAGCCAGCATTATATGAAGAAATCCGGCTTCGCCGGAGATTTTTTTTTTATCGAAAAATGTACAAATTTAGCCTGCTGTCAAACAAAAATAAAAAGTATGCTGGCTCGCTACCGCTCACCAGTAAAAAATTGACACCTGGATGGGGATAAACGTCTTAAACCAGTAGGCTGAATGGGGCCGAATGGATACAAGCCAGAGAAAGAGAGAAAAGGAAAGAACAAAAAGCAGGTCACCCCCATTAATTCATTCTTTCACATATACCGGTACTGTACATTACGCTATTCAGTGTGCAATTGGTTTTGAGTACATAATTAGATTGATATCCAGTATTCGATAAATGGATATTCATCATAGTCGTTTACTTAAGGGGAGATTTCCACTCGAGGGATTTTTTTCTTGACTCCTTTCTCCCTCATGTTTAGCCTCATTGTTTTTCTAATTTTAAGACGTTTTCCCCATTATTTTGACGATTTTAAGAACTGAAAGTCAATTTTAAGACCTTTCGTGCCATTTAGGTGTCGATTTTATCCTGGCGAGCGATAGCGAGCCTGTAATTTAAGAGGAATCGGCTTTGAGCCGGGACATTTTTCTACCGAAAAATGTACACATTTATCTACCGAAAAATGTACAAATTTATCTTGAAAGGGGCTCATGGAAGTGTAATCTTAAGCTTGAAGGATATCTAGGGACCAAACTAAAAACCTCCCCTTAACCTTTAACTGGTGGTGTAATGGTTAGAGTGTATAAGATAATTATGT
Source organism: Paralithodes platypus (assembly GCA_032716605.1). Taxonomy (NCBI): domain Eukaryota; kingdom Metazoa; phylum Arthropoda; class Malacostraca; order Decapoda; family Lithodidae; genus Paralithodes; species Paralithodes platypus. The sequence continues at coordinate 28,709,870 of CM064542.1, read as the reverse complement.
GAGTGGTAACTGGTATCCCAGGTTTGACTCCCGGAGGATCACATGCTTTCATTAATTTCATTGGGGGATGTTTGGTGTTGGGAGTGAAATTAATTGATTAGATTACTGTCAAATAATAAGTTTTTTATTCACGGGGTTGTCATGTTTATTCTCTTCTGTATGTTTCTTCTTTGCTTTTTTCTTATTTAAGGGGAGGTTTTTAGTTAGTTCGCTAGACTTCCATCAAGCTTAACATTACAGCCCCTAGACCCCCTTTCAAGATAAATTTGTACATTTTTCGGTAGAAAAATTTCCCGGCCAAAGGCCGGTTCCTCTTAAATTACAGGCTCGCTAACGCTCGCCAGGAAAAAATCGACACCTAAATGGCACGAAAAGTCTTAAAATTGACAGAAATGGGGCGAAAGTTCTTAAAATCAGCAAACTAATGGGGCGAACGTCTTATTATATCAAAAACAATGGGGCTAACCATGAGGGAGAAAGGGGTCAAGAAAAAAATCCCTCAAGTGGAAATCTCCCCTTAATCTCTTCCTGTATCCATTCTGTCTTGGCCTTGTATTCTTTATATTCTTGTGCTTCACCCATCCCTTCAAATGTTCCTTTATCTATCTTTCTGATTCCATCCGTTATGTTTTTCTCTTGTTTTGTTCATGCTTTACTCATCCATTTTGTCTTGTTTCTATTACATTTCATTGTCTTTGGCCTTTTATTCATTCCTTTCTTCCTTTCATTCTTCCTTAGCTTTTAATTAGTTATCTCTTCTTTCGTTCATTCCTTAGCTATAAATTATATATCTTATTACCTCCTTTTCGTGTATATGTTGTTTGCATTCCTTTTCTATGTTGTATCCATTGTTCTTGTCTTGTTGTATTCTCTGATTTCCATTCTTTCCTCCATTCGTATCTTCCGTGTGCCCCTTCCTCCTGCCCTGCGCCCCATCACCTAATAATTACTGAACTGGTAAAGCTCATTCCAATTTGTTAGAACTTTGGTCTCTGTTCGTCCTCTTAGTTCCCCACTTCACCCCCCCCCCCCCCTCCCCTTATGTTTATGTCGGTCTGTTTGTATCTCTGAAAAAAAATTTTTTTTTTATATATATTGTATATATTTACATGTATTTAGTTGTTATTTGTTTTGCAGTGCTTTTGTTCCACTCGTACAGTATATGATGTAGGCTATGTGTGTATGTATGTGTGTATGTATGTATGTATGTATGTATAGTATAGGGGAAAGAATCGTTTATCAGTCAATTTTAAGGCCAGTTCACCTCCTTGAGAACAAATAATTTGTGTATGAAGTACTCTCCCAAACTATTAAGTCATTATACAGTATGTTATACATAGAACCCAATATAGGCTAGTCACCATACGATGAGGCATCTCTACAGCCAAATAATGATCAATCACACAACTGAGGTGTCCCTACAGCCAAGCATGGTCATATACAATGAGATTTATCGACAAGGATGACTTGGACCTAGACAACATTGACAGGTTAACATGAAGGCTGTCTCTACATTTATGTTGTGTCTGAGTTCTTTCATTCATGACAAGGCAAAGATTGTCCTATTTCTACTCCTAACTCTATTGTACAGTGAAAGTCTTACATATACGCTCCAGGCTTCACACCACCTTGCGGTTAACTGTCCACGAATAATCCTGTGTCTGCTATGTGGGGCTGGTTTGGTTTGGTTTGGTGGTGGACGGTTATGGCGGATATAATTGAGGTCTGACCACTCGCCTCATTTTCATCCGCCACCACTATGTGTATATATATATATAACTATGTTGTTTTCTCCCCCCCTCCCCCCACATACACACACACACATTTTGTAATCGTTTACTCCCCATGTTCAATAAACTCTTTGGTAGATCTCTTAGTTAGTTTGATTCCAAGCACAGAGGATTTTTTTTTCTCTCTCTCTCTCTCTCTCTCTCTCTTTCTCTCTCTTTCTCTCTCTCTCTCTTTCTCTCTCTTTCTCTCTCTTTCTCTCTCTCTCTCTTTCTCTCTCTCTATCTCTATCTCTTTCTCTCTATCCATATCTCTATCTCTCTCTCTCTCTCTCTGTGAATTTGTTGCCCTTTTACTCAATTATAACTTGCTAAATGGCCTCGTTCACATCCCTCATGACCCTACCTCAGAATACTGTATGTAGGTGTTATTGTGTTAACTTTATGCGTAATGTAAGTCCAGCTGGTTCATCAATATTAACTACAGAAATGTGTTGAATTAAGGGGAGGTATTTAGTTTGGTCCCTACAATCCTTCAAGCTTAAGATTACACCCCCTTGAGCCCCTTTCAAGATAAATTTGTACATTTTTCGGTAGAAAAATGTCCCGGCTGAAAGCCGGTTCCTCTTAAATTTCAGGCTCGCTATCGCTCGCCAGGATAAAATCGACACCTAAATGGCACGAAAGGTCTTAACATTGACAGAAATGGGTTGAAAGTTCTTAAAATCGTCAAAATAATGGGACAAACGTCTTACAATTAGAAAACAATGAGGCTAAACATGAGGGAGAAAGGAGTCAAGAAAAAAATCCCTCAAGTGGAAATCTCCCCGGGAAGGTGGGTCGTTTTTTTAGTCCCCTTCCTCCCTCGTGTTAAGTCTCATTTGTTTTGAGATTATAAGACGTTTGGTCCATTAGTTTGGCGGTTTTAACACCTTTCGCCCCATTTCGTTGTCAATGTTAAGATCTTTCGTGCCATTTAGGTGTCGATATTTTTCGCGAGCCTGAAACTTTAAGAGGAACCAGCCACACATTTATCTTGAAGGGGGGGGGGGGGGTAGTCCTAGGGAGTGTTTTTCATGGACCGCCCATATATTAAGGGGGGATGGTTCACTTTTTGATTATTTTTTTCATTTATTTAGTATTATTCTAGTTTCCTCCCTCGACCTCCATCAAACTTAAAAAAAAAAAAAAATACAGCACCAGGATTCCCTTTCAAGATATAGTTGTACATTTTTCGGTAGAAAAATTTCCCGGCCAAAAACCGGTTCCTCCTAAATTACAGGCTCGCAATCGCTCGCCAGGAATAAAATCGACACTTAAATGACACGAAAATTGACAGGGGAAAGGGGCGAAAGGTCTTAAAATCGCCAAACTAATGGGCCGAACGACTTAAAATCTGAAAACTAATGGGGCTAAACAATAGTTGTCAATAGTAAGGGTAATACTATAGATTTGTTGGTGGGTTTATAATTCACTATAGTCCGTTCATTTTAGGTTGGGCAGAAATCGTAACCCCTAACCTCTCTAATTTAAAAAAGGACTAGAGTAATCGAGCTAAATATTTCTACCAAATAGGGGAAGACTTGGCTAGGGAATAGGTATATCAATTGACAGTTCATTTGCTCTAGCCCTTTTTGAGTTACAGAGGTTAGAGGTTACGATGTTTGTTCAACCTAGAATGAACGGACTATAGTGAATCCACGTACGATATTTAATGGCCGGACCTTCTCGTTTTGAGCAAATAGTCTGTGTGGTCTATTGATGTGTGGCTGTACAAAACAATGGAGTACAAAGGAAATTAAGCAATAACAGCTTAAGAACAAGTAAACTTATGTCGTACACAGACACACTTACACACATACTCTAGTTCTCTCTCTCTCTCTCTCTCTCTCTCTCTCTCTCTCTCTCTCTCTCTCTCTCTCTCTCTCTCTCTCTCTCTCTCTCTCTCTCACACACTTGGCTCCTAATTACAGGTTTATGAGGGGTTATTTTTTATGGCCACTTGATAATAGGTCTCGATAATTAGTAGTGGGTTTAATGAGGCCCTTGATTGGTCTCTCTCTCGCTCTCGCTCTCCCTCTCTCTTTCGCTCTCGCTCTCTCTTTCGCTCTCGCTCTCTCGCTCTCGCTCTCTCTTTCGCTCTCGCTCTCTCTCTCTCTCTCTCTCTCTCTCTCTCTCTCTCTCTCTCTCTCTCTCTCTCTCTCTCTCTCTCTCTCAAATACTCTCTCACACACACAAATACTGCACATTAGATTTACCTATATATTAACATGAACACAAGACTCACTTATATTCAGTAAGATTCTGTATTTGTTATTTTGATTGTGTGTCTAATTGATTTATGTCGTATACAAGGTTTAACAAGGCTCTTTCTTTGTTCCAGGTATGTGTAATGTCTGTCAGATGTTGGAGAAGGTGGACACATTTGGAAAGGTAATGTAAAGTCTCTATCAATTATATTCTATATACTCAGGCCCAATCCCCACTTTTCCTATTTTTATTTTTCCCTTTTGTTTTTCCCTGGTTTCCTTCTTTTTTTTGGGGGGGGTAAGTGATGGCAGCCATTTTCGTATTTACCTTTTTGACTACACAAGACCTTTTTTGAGCTCAATAACATCGTCTTGTGTTAGCTAGACGACAAGAAAACTAAGTATATGAGATCCTAGAGTTAGTTTAACAATTTCGGACTTTGAGATGTCTTACGTAAGTTGAGTAAAATCGTCTATACTTATTCAGAATGAAATTAAAAATTCGCCATTGTATAGACCCCAAAATATTAGACACCTGTGTGTTTAATGTGCACGTGTTCGTTTATAGTATAGATAGTAGTTGCTAGTTATATATATTCTGACATACGGAGCCCTGTATGTGTTTATTTAAGAGTTAGAATTAAGAGTTGAAGGAGTGCCGAATTACCCAGGCGGCGAAGCAGACCAGCGAGCGAACCAGCGAGTGGAAACCAGCTCGCCTGCATACCAGCAAACAAGCCTTCACACCTGCGTGCGTCATATGGGACCCTGCAAACTACTTCGATGACCCGACGCTATGACGATAATCAACGCCATTGGACCACGCACCTGCTACGCAACTAGAGGAGCTGTGATTGGGGCGCGCACCATCCCCCGCCTCCTGATTCGTTCCTACACCATCATTGCATAGTATAAGACCCAAGTAGTGGGCATTCAAATCAGTCACATTTGGAGTTGGGAAGGTGAACTTGCAGCTGGAGGAAGACGGGGTGAAGTATTATAATGGGATTGTGACTGTCAGTCAGATTATATAAGTGTGTGTTAAGTGTGTTCGGTGTAAACACTTACAGTATGTTGGTTAGTGAGATATGTGATTGGGAATTAACGTTAACGCTACTATTATGTACTTAACTATTTTAGTTGACTGACTTGTGGACTAAAGCAACTCTTTAAGTAATTGGGTTATGATAAAAGTAATACTATTGTTATATATTAAGACTTACGAGTTCTTTCATTATCTTTTAATTAATCTTACATTGCTGGTAAGAACAAGAACGGTGATACTATTGTCTCATATTAGTAATATCGCCTTAGACTAACATGGCTGGTTTAATGTTACTTCTAGTGATTTCCTAAGCTGAAGAAATTTCATTTAGCTTCAAAATATTATTTTTGCTTTTCATATTGTTTGAGTGAGACCTGAATCGAATCTATGAAGCGATCCTGTAACTTAATTTACTCATAATCAAACCTCGATGTTACGTGGTTAAGAAATACATTTATCTAATTATTAAATATATATCTAACTTTTTATGTGACTGATATTAATCCTGATAATAATAATATAATACTATTAACGTAAGACAAGAACCAAGGATAATAACTACATTAAATATAAATAAAAGGTCATGATATAAGAAAACTATCTATTCATTTAAAAAAGGGTAAGAGACAGAAATATTCTTACCTTAATATTTATCTTTCAAGACTTGATATATAATTAATAGTCCTTCTTTAGATATAACTTATTCGGTTCATAACCATAGCCTACTAAGCTTCGGTTAAATAATTATTCTTTATAAATACTACATGACTTTAATTAGTTTCAGTATTTTTCCATAATTAAAGAGTATCGGTCAATAAAGGATACCAAGTCCTAGATCCAAAAAGGAAAGGAAGCAACAACAGGAAATAATTTTATTAGATTTTACTTTTGTTTTGCCTTCAGCTGACTGATACCTTAATATATATCTCTGTGCTATCTAGATTCATCAAGTTAACCACTTGAGGATCAAAATACGTAACAGAAGAGTGTCAACCTCGCCAGGATTCGTTTCATACAGTTTCACTCAGTTTCATTACCGTTTCACTACTTAAAAATCAAATATTAATCATGCCTGATCTAATTAATGACGAAGATGCTCGAGTTTTCATAGAATCAGAACCCACAGCTCCTGATATTGACCGTCTTTCAAAATCCGAACTGAAAGTGCTTGCCTCACATCTCCAGTTAACTGTCTCAAACATGTCCAAAGTAGAGGTGGCTAAGACCATAAAAACCCACCTGTTCCCTGTAGAAGGCGGGGAGGGTGACGGAACAGTTGGTGGGATCCCGAGTAAACCTAGCCAACTTGATGAACAATTGCCACCTGGTTTTACCGTTGATCAAGTACTGGAACTAGCCAGAATAAAGACCGAACAAGCCAGACTAAATGCCGAACAAGCCAGAGCAAATGCCGAAAAAGCCAGAGCAACGACCGAACAATATCAATGTCAATATCAATTAGCTCAACTAAATGTCAATACAAATGCTCCCTTAATTGCTCCCCCTCTGGGATTGACTATGACCAGTGTCATTCCACCTTTCACTGAGGATAATGTGCAGGATTTCTTTGTTTTGTTTGAGGAAGTTGCTGGAGGTATGAGGTGGACAAGAGATCAATGGCCTTTTATTTTACAAACCGTTTTGACAGGGCAGGCTCGAGCCACGTATTTGTCAGAAGTAGCAGAGGTTAGGCAGGATTATGACTATCTCAAAGAAGCTATCCTAAAAACCTATCAATTACAGCCTGAGGCTTACAGGCAATCTTTCCGTAAAAACAGAAGAAAGTAGAAGAAACCCATAAGGTATTTGCCAGGACCATGACTAAAACTTTCAATCATTGGGTCAAGAGAGAGCGAGAATGAGAGTGAGAGTGAGTTAGCGAAGGTTAGTGAGTGAGAGAGGGAGTTAATAAAGTTAACCCTCTCCGACATATGACGCGATTTTGAGCCTATTGGGGATACTTTAAAGCCTTTGTTACCATCAGGGGTATTTAGAAACCTTTAGTTTAGTCACTTCAACCTCTGCAGTTGTCTATGAGTTAGCTGTGGGCAGGAAACTAATTTTGGAGAGGTAATTATAAGAGTGAGAGAACTCTATTTCTTATTGCTAATCTGGCAACCTCTGTGTCATAAATGCTTGAAAGGGTTAACGAGTTAGAAACTTCAAGCCATTCATTATAATGGCATTATTTTTTACATTAACCCTCTCCGACATATGACGCGATTTTGAGCCTATTGGGGATACTTTAAAGTCTTTGTTTCCATCAGGGGTATTTAGAAACCTTTAGTTTAGTTACTTCAACCTCTGCAGTTGTCTTTGAGTTAGCTGTGGGCAGAAAACTAATTTTGGAGAGGTAATTATAAGAGTGAGAGAACTCTATTTCTTATTGCTAATCTGGCAATCTCTGCGTAATAAATGCGTGAAAGGGTTAATCTGGCTAGCTCTAGATGAGATTTTCTGGTTACTAATAATATGTATGAATCAACGGGTGTAAGACATACACCAATATCACCACAATTTATCTAGCTCATTTCTAAGCTAAACAAAATCGTGTAATGATGGCCATAGTAACTTGAAGAAAGAAGTCGCCCTACTGGATGGATTAAGGGGGGTGACCTGTTTTTGTTCTGTCCTTTTCTATCTTTCTCTGGCTTGTATCCATTTGGCCCCATTCAGCCTACTGTTTTAAGATGTTTATCCCCATCCAGGTGTCAATTTTTTTACTGGTGAGCGGTAGCGAGCCAGCATATTTTTTATTTTTGTTTGACAGCAGGCTAAATTTGTACATTTTTCGATAGAAAAATGTCTCCGGCGAAGCCGGATTTCTTCATATAATGCTGGCTCGCTATCTCTCGCCGGGAAGAAATAGACACCTAGATGGGGATAAACGTCTTAAAATAGTTGGCTGAATGGGGCCGAATGGATACAAGCGAGAGAAAAGGACAGAAATAACAAAAAGCAGGTTACCCCCCTTAAGGGGAGGTGTTTGATATATTTGTTCATATATTTATTTATGTATTGTGTTCTCAGTTTCCTTCCTAAACCTCCATTAATCTTAAATAAGATACACCCCCAAGACCCTCTTCAAGACATATTTGTATCTTTTTCGGTAGAAAAAATTCCCGGCCGTAGGCTGCTTTCTTCTAAAGTGCAGGCTCATTATCGCTCGCCAAGAAAAAATCGACACCTGAATGGCACAAAAGGTCTTAATATTGACAAAGAAATGGGTTGAAAGGTCTTAAAATCGCCAAGCAAATGGGGCGGGCGTCTTAAAAACTCAAAGCTAATGCATGGGGCTAAACATGAGGGAGAAGGGGGTCGAGAATATGCCGATACGACCGCTTAAATTACCGTATTCAAAATAGGCAATTCCACCTTTGGCCTCGCCCTGATCAACCTCGTTTTCTGTCTTCACCATCGAAATTGGGAAAGCTAGGCTCGTATCCTGTGGGTGTGTGTGTGTGTGTGTGTGTGTGTGTGTGTGTGTGTGTGTGTGTGTGTGTGTGTGTGTGTGTGTGTGTGTGTGTGTGTGTGTGTGTGTGTGTGTGTGTGTGTGTGTGTGTGTGTGTGTGTGTGTCACGGATGTATATTTTATTAAGGGTTTAGTCTCCTCCCTAGACCTCCATCAAGCTTAGAAAAACACCCCCCTAAAGATAAATTTGTAAATTTTTCGGTAGAAAAATGTCTTCCTCTTAAAATTGCAGTTTCTCTATCGCTCGCCAGGAAATAATCAACACTTAAATGGCGCAAAAGGTCTTAAAATTGGCAACAAAATGGTGCGAAAGGTGTTAAAATCGCCAAACTAATGGGCCGAACGTCTTTTAGTCTCAAAACTAGTGGGGCTAAATACTAGGGAGAAGGGGGTCCAGAAAAACGGTCTGCCTCCCCTTAATGACTGCTCTGTAACTCTCTAAAAGTATTCTTCACCCTCTCACTCTTGCTTAAGGGGAGATTTCCACTTGAGGGATTTTTTTCTGGACCCCTTTCTCCCTCATGTTTAGCCCCATTGCTTTTGAGATTTTAAGACGTTCGCCCTAGTAGTTTTGACATTTTAAGACATTTTGCCCCATTTCTGTCAATTTTAAGACCTTTCGTGCCATTAAGGTGTTGATTTTTTCCTGGCCAGCGATAGCGAGCCTGTAATTTAAGAGCAACCGGCCTCCGGCCGGGAAATTTTTCTACCGAAAAATGTACAAATTTATCATGAAAGGGGGTCTAGGGGGAGTAATTTTAAGCTTGATGAAAACGTAGGGAACAAACTAAATACCTCCCCTTAAGGTATTGGATAAGTATTTTCCACTACTGCTCATTCTCAAGCGCTATTTGCACTGTTGCGAGATGATACATGTATTTTAACGCTCTGTGTCACCCACAATAATCACCTGTATATGCAATGTACGGTCGCGCTAATAAGTCATTCCCCAGCTGTCATTATGTTTGGCTTGCTCTATGCTGTATTAATGTCTGTCAGATGTTGAATAGGGTGGGTAAGTGTAGGAACATGTTTGTACATTTCTCTCGATATGAAAAAATGAAGCTTCGATATTGCTGATACCTATTATTGATCAAAACATAATTGGTGCCGAAACATCACTTATTAGCGCGACTGTACTATGCATCCAAGCATAGAGCAAGACCCATATTATATAAGGTATAACATTAGTAAAAAATCCTTTAAGATCAAATTATCACATTGAAAATCGATATACATTGTTCAGTAATATATATTTAATCGTTCTTATATATTTGTTATATGCGGAGTAATAAATGTTTTGATATGAAATATGGAGTATTTTTCACACTAATCTCAAATATGTCCTCAGAATGTTTTCATCATCAATAGTTTTTTGTATATAATTATATGAATGAAATAAAACGGTACTTGACGATTCAAAATACCCAGACGTAACCACAATATTAATTCTACCTCAAAATTAAACCGCAAACATTACCTTTACTACAATATATTGTATCGCAATAGAGGAGGAAAAGCCAATCTGAAATATTACAGTAGCAAATCACATAAAAAAATCAATTAATCATCGACAAAAGTGTTGCCGACATATTTTTGTGTTATGCTTTTTTCATCAGCTGAAGTCGCATGGCCGTAAATATATTTTTTAAGTGAATACAATAGGTTTATATACAGTATATATCAAAAACTATTGTGGTCACTTAAAATTTATATTTACGGCCATGCGTTTTCAGCTGATAAAATAAACATAACACACAAAAATAAATCGGTACCAAGTAGTTTTCACAAACATCTGAATGGTGGAATCAGAATATGTTTATCATCAATAGTTGTTTTTATATATGTTATAAAAAAGAGTATACAAACGCTGTACTCGCACAATAATAGGTGTACATAATTAGCGATTTATTTTGTTTTAAGGTGTTTTAGAGCCATTAATTATAGTTATAAGAATAGCCAATTGTATGAGGAAGAGAATACAGTAGACCCAATATCCCTAGTCTTAATAGTTGATTTTATACGAATTCTTCAGATTTTTTGCAATTGTAACCATTTCAAATTCAAAAGATATATGGTAATATTACCTTGCACGACAGTATATATGTATATATATATATATATATATATATATATATATATATATATATATATATATATAATAAGAGAACACAATAATTTATCATTTACAAATCTATCATGAAGTATTTTACAATCAACATCTTCAATCCAAGCTAAAATCAGCACCTCAACCTCCTCTGCCTGCTCATTCCCCCTCCCCTTCCTATAATTCTCTCAGCACCTCAACCTCCCCCCGCCCCTCCCCCCTTCTCCTACCTGCCCCCCTCTATTGACTGATAAGACACCAGCCCTCAGAGTCCTTATCTCGGGGAATTTGTTAGTGTGGAACTGTCGGGGTAGTGGTGGCGAGAGAGAGAGAGAGAGAGAGAGAGAGAGAGACCATGTGATTCAAGCGAGAAGGTTAGTTCTTTATTCTAGTAGAAATAGTAAAACCCCAAATTAAAATAGCGGAAGAATAAGGTTGCAAAGCAGGAAGCTCTCTTCTCATCCGGCAATCCCTCCGAAAACCTGTTTCACAATGAAGATGGCATTCAGTATCACTTGAAGGAATTAATACAAAAGTTAAACAAGAACAACAAAATACTGTGTGCATGCCTCCACGTGTGTATTGCACTGCTCCCTTTTCAGTAAGGACAAGCTAAATTGTTGTCAGATCGTTTAACCATTGTTAATAATTATGTACTCCATATCATATAATTGATTTGTCTATGTGAGTGAGGGAGACAAAAGGCAGAACTGCCTGTAGCGAGTGCCTCCCGCAGAGTTGAAAGAGGGACAGGGCCAACATCAAGGGACATTCGAGCCAAAATGCCTGGTCACCCGGAGTTTGAAGCAATTTAAGTCATAGGAAGAGGGAAATACTGATTCTGGGAGAGAGTTCCAGAGCTCAGCAGTTGAATAGAAGAAAGTCTGAGAGTAACGTTTCACTCTTGGGTTGGAGAGTTGCACAGAGTAGGGGTGGGATTGTGTTGCAAGACGGGTGCTACCTGCTCTACGAAGAGGGGGGTGGGTATATAATATCTAAATTGGTGTTTAATGTTTTAATACAATTTCCGTGTATTGCTTTGAAATATGATGGTTTCACTCATTGAACATGATATTGGGGAGACCATTTTGAGGTATTTCAAGGTTTGTTTTCCTGCCTATTTGTTTTCAGTAGTTTACGTGGATCAGATTTTTGCAGTAAAACAGCTATGCAAGAAGTATTTAGAAAAACAAGGATATATTTTGGGCTTTTATGGATTTGGAAAAAGCGTGTGATCGTGTGGACCGAGAAACAATGTGGAAGGTGCTAAGGATTTACGAAATTGGAGGACATTTGTTAAGAGCAGTCAAGAGTTTTTATGAAGAGAGTAGAGAGTGTGTTAGAGTTGGAAATTAGTTGAGTGAATGGTTTGATGTAAATATAGGTCTGGGACAGGGCTGTGTAATGTCACCGTGTTTTTTTAATGTATATATGGATGGTGTGGTGATGGAGGTAAAAATTAGAACTATGGGTTGAGGATTGGGTTTAAAAGATTAAACAAATTAATTGTTTTCATTCAAGCAAAGCATATTGTAAGGTCAGTCAATTGAGTGTTTCAAAGATATTAAAGGGCTTTGACAAAGTTAATGTAGTTTCACTGTTCAAATTAAATAATAGTTCATCAACTCGGGGAAATGGAATTCAATAACAAACAGAAAGGTGAATCTCAATGTCACAAAGCATTTCTTCACCTACAGTGTGGTCAACGAGTGGAACAAACTGCCAGCGAAAGTGGTAAAATGTGGTACAATTGACATATTCAAAAGTCACTGCCGTGGTGTGGTGTAGTTGATTAAAGCGTCGGATATCGTCCTGATGGTCGGCGGTTCGAACCCCACTGAGAGATTAGAAACATTTAGTGGCTCAAGTATATTTGTGATATATAGGCCTACTCAATATATATATATATATATATATATATATATATATATATACAGTGGTGAGTGGGGAGAGATCCTTGTGCTTTGTTATCCTACCTTCCACTTTGTAGCACATTCTATGTTAGCATTAAGTCCGGACTGCCTAGTAGGGACCGGAAGGTCTGTGCAGTCTGTGTATCTATGTAAAACTCTCTCTCTCTCTCTCTCTCTCTCTCTCTCTCTCTCTCGTATTATTTCAACATACGCACACACACATGACCTCATAATCTCTCAACCCTCTCATAGCGTAATTTAGGCTTAAGTATTTCTAAAGTGGCGGTATTCTCGGCCCAAATGGTTTAGGCTCGGCTTTTAAAAGTAAGGGAACGAGGCTTTAACTTTTCCTGCTGTTGGCTTTTGAAGGGAATTGAGGATCGGAATAGAGTTTGGGTTTATTTGTTGGGATGACTTAACCCTTTGAGTACCAGCGACGTGTGTTATAATTATTGTATTCTAGCTATGTTTAGACGATATTATACAGCTTAAGAAGAATCTGTGGTAGTTAAAAGGGTTGGTTGAGATAATTTGAAGCTTTATTTTTTGCTAGAGGCCCTTCTTAAGCTGAATATAATCGTCAAGTAGTTGCCAGAATATAATAAAAGGGACGTCCCTGGTACTGTAAGGGTTAAGAGATACAGGCCTTAGATACTGTGAAGCGTATTTACATTATTTTGGTTTATTAGACGATATTATTCAGTTTCGAAAGAACCTGTACGAGTGAGATGAGAGGTTTCTCATTTAATCCTTTGAAACTCACAGGTCCCTTCGTATCTGAATCATTTCGTCTACTGTTTGCCCGCTGGCTTCAGAGGGTATTTCAGAATCGAAATTACGTTTACGTGTATGTAATATAATTTATTTATCGTAAACAACAAACACCTCCCAATAAATTAATGAAAATATGTGATCTCACGAGATTCGACATATGGGGTTACACAATACATTTTTTTTTTTTTTTTTTTTTTTAAGAGACAATGAACGGAGGAAGGAAAAAAACACAGGATAACACAAAAAGGTCCATGT
>CM064542.1:28658701-28696228 GCA_032716605.1 Paralithodes platypus | reverse complement strand
GTGGGATTGTGTTGCCAGACGGGTGCTAACCTGCTCTACGAAGAGGGGGGTGGGTATATAATATCTAACTGGTGTTTAATGTTTTAATACAATTTCCGTGTATTTGCTTTGAAATATGATGGTTTTACTCATTTGAACATGATATTGTTGAAGACCATTGTTGAGGTATTTCAAGGTTTTGTTTTCCTGCCTATTTGGTTTTCAGTAGTTTTAAACGTGGAATCCGATTTTTGCCGTAAAACAGCTATGCAAGAAGTATTTAGAAAAACAAGGATATATTTTTTGGGGCTTTTAGTGCTTTGGAAAAAGCGTTTGTGATCGTGTGGGACCCGCAGAAACAATGTGAAGGTGCTAAGAAGGATTTACGAAATTGGAGGACATATTTGTTAAGACAGTCAAGAGTTTTTATGAGAGAGTAGAGAGTGTGTTAGAGTGTGGAAATTGAGTTGAGTGAAGGGTTTGATGTAAATATAGGTCTGGGACAGGGCTGTGTAATGTCACCCGTGTTTTTTTAATGTATATATGGATGGTGTGGTGATGGAGGTAAAAATTAGGAACTATGGGTTGAGGATTGGGTGTAAAAGATTAAACAAATTAATTGTTTTCATTCAAGCAAAGGGCATATTGTAAGGTCAGTCAATTGAGTGTTTTCAAAGATATTCAAGGGCTTTGACAAAGGTTAATGTAGTTTTCACTGTTCAAATTAAATAATAGTTTCAATCAACTCGGGGAAATGGAATTCAATAATCAAACAGAAAGGTGAATCTCAATGTCACAAAGGATTTCTTCACCTACAGTGTGGTCAACGAGTGGAACAAACTGCCAGCGAAAGTGGTAAAATGTGGTACAATTGACATATTTCAAAAGTCACTGCCGTGGTGTGTTTGTGTAGTTGATTAAAGCGTCGGATATCGTTCCCCTGATGGTCGGGCGGTTCGAACCCCACTGAGAGATTAGAAACATTTAGTGGCTCAAGTATATTTGTGTTATATAGGCCTACTCAATATATATATATATATATAATATAGATTTTTATATAGATATATATATATATAGATATATACAGTGGTGGAGTGGGGAGAGATCCTTGTTGCTTTGTTATCCTAAACCATTCCACTTTGTAGCCACATTCTATGTTAGCATTAAGGCCGGATGCCTAGCAGGAGCCGGAAGGTCTGTGCAGTCTGTGTATCTATGTAAAACTCTCTCTCTCTCTCTCTCTCTCTCTCTCTCTCGTATTATTTCAACATACGCACACACACATGACCTCATAATCTCTCAACCCTCTCATAGCGTAATTTAGGCTTAAGTATTTCTAAAGTGGCGGTATTCTCGGCCCAAATGGTTTAGGCTCGGCTTTTAAAAGTAAGGGAACGAGGCTTTAACTTTTCCTGCTGTTGGCTTTTGAAGGGAATTGAGGATTGGAATAGAGTTTGGGTTTATTTGTTGGGATGACTTAACCGTTTGAGTACCAGCGACGTGTGTTATATTGTATTCTAGCTATGTTTAGACGATATTATACAGCTTAAGAAGAATCTGTGGTAGTTAAAAGGGTTGGTTGAGATAATTTGAAGCTTTATTTTTTGCTAGAGGCCCTTCTTAAGCTGAATATAATCGTCAAGTAGTTGCCAGAATATAATAAAAGGGACGTCCCTGGTACTGTAAGGGTTAAGAGATACAGGCCTTAGATACTGTGAAGCGTATTTACATTATTTTGGTTTATTAGACGATATTATTCAGTTTCGAAAGAACCTGTACGAGTGTAATGATGGAAGGTTTCTCATTTAATCCTTTGAAACTCACAGGTCCCTTCGTATCTGAATAATTTCGTCTACTGTTTGCCCGCTGGATTCAGAGGGTATTTCAGAATCGAAATTACGTTTACGTGTATGTATTAATATAATTTATTTATTTCAGTCTCAACACCAAACACCTCCCAATTAAATTAATGAAAATATGTGATCTTCCCGAGATTCGAATCTGGGTTACCACATACATTTTTTTTTTTTTTTTTTTTTAAGAGACAATGAACGGAGGAAGGAAAAACACAGATAAAACAAAAAGGTCCATGTGCCTAAAGGCATCCTCCATTCATAAAATGTTTGTAACAACTGGATTTAAACATTTGTAGATTGTAAGTTTGTGGAAAGCAATTCGAGGGAAGTGAATTCCAAAGAGTAGTAGCTCTGGGGATAAATGAATTCTGATAAGCAGAAGTTCTGCATTGTGGAGGAGAAAGTGTAAATTCATGGGCACTCTCAGCTGCCCTAGTTCTACGGGGAAAGATGTGGAGAGGCGGCACAATTGAAGCAAGTTCCTCGGAACAATTGCTGTGAAAATATCTGTAGAATAATGCAAGGGATGCAACGTTTCTTCGTATGGCTAATGTAGGAAGGTCCTGTGTGATTGCAGGGTTATTGATTAAACTAATAGCTTTACTTTGAATTTTGTCCAACTGCCTCAATGCAACCACTCCACTTCCACCCCACAGAGGTGAACAGTAATCCATCTGAGAGCGCACATGAACTTTTTATATTTCGGCCAACTGCTCGTCAGTGAAGAATTCTCGAACTCTGTACAGGAGTCCCAGTTTTTTAGAGGCATTCTTAGCAATGCTTCTAACATAATGTGTCCAGCTCAAGTTAGTAGTTAATGTTACACCGAGAATGTCAATACTAGGGGAAGTGGGAATATTTACATCATTAAAAAATATATGGGAGTCAGTGAGATTCTGTCGGTTAGAAAATTGAATGTACTTGGTTTTCTGTGCATTAAAGGAAACTAGATTCTCTTGTCCCCATTCATTAATTCTAGAAAGGTCCTGGTTCGAGAAATTGCAGTGTTTATTTTTGAATTTATACGATCGGGTTGGGTGAAAGAATTGGTAAATGTGAAGGAACTGTGGAGTGTTGAGTCATCTGCGTAGGAATGTATTTGATTATGAGTGGTAGATATGAGATCATTGATATGAATGAGGAACAGAGTTGGGGCCAAAACTGATCCCTGGGGAACACCAGCATTTATTGAGTGAAATTGAGAATACAGGCCATCTACCATTACACATATTTTTTCTGTTATGAAGATAAGAAGAAATTAGTGGAACTAATGATGCAAGGCCGTAGTGTGACATCTTCGACAATAAGGATTGATGCCAGACTCTATCAAATGCCTTTGATATATCCAGTGCTATTGTATGTGTTTCACCATGTTGGTCTGTAGCTTTGTTGATTTGATGCGTAAGAAGGCAAAGAATGTCTGCAGTTGATCGACATCGTCTAAAACCATATTGCCTATCACTGATTAATTTATTATTCTCCAGATGCTTAATTATGTGATTATTTAATATAATTTCAAAAACTTTGCCAAGAGTGGAAGTTATAGCTATTGGTCTGTAGTTTGATGGATCTGAAGAGGCACCTTTTTTAGGAACTGGATGGATGTTTGCTTCTTTCCAGGGTACTGGGAAGCATGAGGCATGAGGTATATCTTATACACTCTAACCATTACACCATCAAGACAGCTAAAGGTACGGTCGAGGTTAAGAAGTGTTGTCAGATATTTTACAAAGTTTGGGACACTGACTAATACTCTGAGGGATAAGCACTTTTCCCAGTCACTATAAAGATACCAATAACACTTGTTGAGCGAAAACCACTGGAATCTATGACAACACTTAATACCCCCGATCGTACATGACTAGGATTTGATATCCATTTATCGAATACTGGATATCAATCTAATCATGTACTCACACCCAACTGCACACTGAATAGCCTAATGTTTAAGTGAAAGGAAAGAAAATTTTATGGGGCACAGATATTTTTGATACTTTGGCGTGGTTTTGATATTTTCATTGTTCATTGGCTGATTGTATTTTTCTTCGAAGGAACCTCTATGAATTTAAGGGGTAAAAAGTGTCTCAATTAAAACTTTGGCTAATACAGGTTATTAAAAACTAAGCTAAATCCTTTGAGAATAGCCACATGAAAATATATATATAGGTATCATCGTCTTCATAGAGTTAGATATGTTGGGTAAAAGTTTATTCCATCTCAAGCCATTACTAGGAAGTAAGTGTATATTAAGGGGACATGGTTCATTTTTCTGGCCCCTCTTCTCCCCCACTAGTTTTCATATTTTAAGACGTTTGGCCCATTAGTTTGGAGATTTTAAAACTGTTCACTCTATTTCTTTGTCAACATTAGGACCTTTCGTGTCATTTAGGTGTCGTTTTTTTCCTGGCGAGCGATAGCGAACCTGTAATTTAGGAGGAACCGGCTTTTCTACCGAAAAATTTACACTTTTATCTAGAAGGGGGATCTCGGGGATGTGGTATTAAGATTTATGGAGGTCTAGGGGGGAAACTTAAGGGGAGGTTTTTAGTTGATTACCTAGACTTCCATCAAACTTAAAATTACTCCCCCTAGACCCCCTTTCAAGATAAATTTGTATATTTTTCGGTAGAAAAATGTCCCGGCCGAAGGCCGATTCCCCTTAAATTACAGGCTCGCTATCGCTCGCCAGGAAAAAATCGACACATAAATGGCACGAATGGTCTTAAAATTGACAGAAATGGGGCGAGGGTTCTTAAAATCGCCAAAATAATTGGGCGAACGTCTTAAAATCTCAAAAGCAATGGGGCTAAACATGAGGGAGAAAGGGGTCCAGAAAAAAATCCTCCAGGTGGAAATCTAAATAAATTCATATATCGACCAACAAAAATATATCCTTCCCCCCTTAACCCTTTCAATCCGATGAAGGCCGGTGTGTGATATGCTATAGTTACTTACTAACTGAGGTCCTTATTTATCCGAGTAAAATCATTTGGTGATATCTTATGCTTATTCTACAAACAAATCATTGTCTGGTATGGGGAAAAAAATGTGATACTTTCCAGTTATTAAGAATATCAGTCAATTTTGTCTATTTAATTCATCAAGTCGAAAGGTTTCTCTGATTAAAATTATCTTTTTGGTGGTGATATATTTATTGTGTTTGTTGAGGTGGTGGTAGTGGTTACTGTGCAGTTACTATTATTGTAATATCGCTACTTATCACATTTTCACATCGCTACTTATCACATTTTCACATCGCTACTTATCACATTTTCATATCGCTACTTATCACATTTTCACATCGCTACTTATCGCATTTTTACATCGCTACTTATCACATTTTTACATCGCTACTTATCACATTTTCACATCGCTACTTATCACATTTTTACATCGCTACTTATCACATTTTTACATCGCTACTTATCACATTTTTACATCGCTACTTATCACATTTTCATATCGCTACTTATCATATTTTTACATCGCTACTTATCAAATTTTTACATCGCTACTTATCACATTTTCACATCGCTACTTATCACATTTTTACATCGCTACTTATCACATTTTTACATCGCTACTTATCACATTTTTACATCGCTACTTATCACATTTTCATATCGCTACTTATCACATTTTTACATCGCTACTTATCAAATTTTTACATCGCTACTTATCACATTTTCACATCGCTACTTATCACATTTTCATATCGCTACTTATCACATTTTCATATCGCTACTTATCACATTTTCACATCGCTACTTATCACATTTTCACATCGCTACTTTTCACATTGTTCACATACATTTATCACGTATTATGTATCACCAATGTTTATAAGATATGTATTCTGTATCTAAGTTTGGTTTCAGTGATCTAGGTAATTTTAAATGTAGTCCTTTTCTTGAGTACCTATTCCCACGAAAACAATCCAAGAGTTTCACTAAAAGAATAACTTGATATAAATATACTGTACCAATTATCATAAGGGGTTTTGGCAACATCAAGCAATTAACGTAATGCGCCTCTCTCTTCCTTTTAACCACATTTTTCAACTCCTAACTTAATTTTGTTCACCCCCTCCCCCCTCCCTGTCTTCGCCTCCTCTCTTCGTTCCCTTTTTCCTCTTTCTGGATCCTTTCCACTACCTTTCCTTTGTAGTTCTACCCTGTCTCCTTCCCTTGCTTCCCCTTTCTGTTTCTATTATCTCTCTTTATCTTACTAACTCTTCTCACCATACCACATACTGTTCTTCTCGTCTATTATATTCTCTGGTTTCCTCTCGCCTTCCCCATCCCTGCTCATCTTTCCACTCAAATCCGCCATTCTTTTTCCATTTACATCTCTTTTCCACCATTCTTTTCCATTTCCATCTCTTCCACCATTCTTTTCCATTTCCATCTCTTTTCCATCATTAATTTTCGTGTCCATCTCTTTATATCTGCTACTCCTTCTCTCCCCTGTCCTCTCCTCCCCTCTCTTTCTCTCCCTTGCCCACACATTTTCCTCACTAAGGGATTTTTCCGACTTCAAAAGTACTGTTAATTGATTCCCAATGTTCCAGTGTATAAACAAACAAAACATTCTGGCCACAGAAAGTTCAAAAGCGTTTAACTATTGGAGAGAGAGAGAGAGAGAGAGAGAGAGAGAGAGAGAGAGAGAGAGAGAGAGAGAGAGAGAGAGAGAGTGTGTGTGTATGTATGTGTATGCACGGAAAATGGTTGACGCACACACTGGAGTTTACCTTTTTTCCCTCTAACCTCATGGTAAATCCAGAGTGATTTGTATGCCTTTGTATTAATGAACAAAATAGCGTTAGAATAATTGTGACTAAGGCAGCAACACAGATGATAGTCAGTGGCATTTAATGGCAAATGACAACCGGACCAAGAAGATGGCATGATGGAAATGTACGGTAACTGAAAACAGGCGATAAGCTAATTAATGTATTTCATTCCAAACACCAAACACCTCTCAATGAAATTAATGAAAGCATGTGCTCCTCCCGGGATTTGAACCTGGGTTACCACATACATATCTTAAACACTCTAACCATTACACCATCAAGACAGTTAAAGGTTAAGTACATGACTACGATTTTATATCCATTTATCGAATACTGGATATCAATATAATCATGTACCGGTACTCAGACCCAACTGCACACTGAAAAGTGTAATATTTAAGTGAAAGGAAAGAACAATAACAGATGAATCAAGCGCGTTCATTAGAGCAATACTGGCAGAGTGAGAGGGCAGAAAGTACATCCATAGAAGAGATTATGATATTAGGCATAACTAAGAGAGATGTGGTGATGGGCTGGTCTATCAGAGTGATAGTTCAGCGTTCTCTACCATACCCATAGCTTAATCTAACTGTTCCTTTTACTTATATATTTCCTAGATCTCAAGTGGCGGCGTCTCTTCCGTGGATTGACCTCCCTACTGCCAACTCTCGAGGTTGGCAGACTGGGAGCCAAAGCGTCACATTTGTTTTCCTTTGCCCCTCAGCTTTCCTTGCATAATTGCTGAGGGGCACAGGGCCTTGGGTGGGGCCTCGGTATCCCGGGCGTTTCCGCGCCCCCCTCGGCTCCTCCCCTGTGAGCGGCTTCGGTCACCCAGGCTTTTTTGTGGTAGGCAGGGATGTTTCTGTTGGGGTGCTTGGTTATGGCCTTGGCCTTGCTCGTGGCCTTGGGGCTGTTCGGCCAGTCAGCCTGAGGAACAGCAACAACAACAACAACTAAGATAGGGGGTGGAGAGGGAGGAACACCAGATTCATCCAAGGTGGTGTTTTTAGCGAAAGTTTGAGCGAAGAATTTAACTTTGTCAGAGGATAAATGGCGGCAGTGCTGTCAGAGTGGAATAAAGTAATAAAGTAGGGAAAGACAAGGAAGTAAATTTGTTGGAGAAGCTTGTGGCTAAATGCCAGAAAGCTTAGGAAGAGCTAGAGTTGGAAAATTCAGAATATGTATTATTCATAAAAGAGTTTGTTTGGTGACTATGGTGGAGGTGCTGTGTTTGTGGTGGTTTTGTGCTGTTGGTGTCTTTGTGATGGTGGTGGCTTTGTGATTCTGGTGGGTTCCATGTCAGTTGAACCAGTCCCACTTCAAGCAGTGCTAACTCAACCAGTGGCCACTTCAACCAGTGACCATTTCAACCAGTGACCATTTTAACCAGTGACCATGTTAACCAGTAACCTAACCTAACCTAACCTAACCTAACTAACCTAACCTAACCTAACCTGCTGGTTAAAATGGTCACTGGTTGAAATGGTCACTTGATTGAAGTGGCCACTGGTTGAGTTAGCACTGGTTAAAGTGGCACTGGTTCAACTGACCTGTCACCATTCTGGTGACTTTGTGATGGTGGTGGATTTGTTCTGTTGGTGTCTTTGTGATGGTGGTAGCTTTGTGCTGCTGGTGGCTTTGTGGTGTTGGTGGCTGTATGGTGGTTGTGCTGTGTGTCGGTCGGTGGCAGTGATATTGTGGTGGTAATTGGTTATTGATTAAAGGTGGGGTACTCCTGGTCTTACTTTGTGCGTGGGTGCAGGTAGTATTGCGCATGTAGGTACTTTCCCGCTAGAGGTATTTACTTCGATCTAACAGCACATTTTTGCATCTAGCGACATTAATTCTAGCAATATTCTGGATATTTGAAACATTTTGGAGTAATATTCTAGATATTGTGGCATTATTCTAGCGATATTCGCCTTTTGTTTACTATCTAGTGGACTTGATTAGGTAACCCTGTTCGTCCAGGTCCTGGTGCATAGATATGGTTTGTCATTCTAGCTGTTCTATAGTCAAATTTTGATTGTATGAAGTACCAATTTTGTGTTAATGTGTTCATGAAATAGCAGTTTTTGACAAGCTTGAGTATATATATGTGTTCGGTATGTATTTATAGAATGGTGATATGTTTACGTTATCTTAATCATGCATTTTTGTAAAGGGTTACGTGCTTTTATTGTGAATTGTGGAGAAACTAGTCACTAGTTTGGATGAATGTGTCTCTTGTTATGTAGCCTTGGTAAATAATTAAGTTTTTTGTATTGATCAACAGGGCGGACACTGTTTTCTTTACTGAGGGTCAGTTGTTCTCCAGTTGGTCTGTACACATTCCGAATGACTTTTTGAATTGAGTTTGCATTGTTGGCATGTCTATATTTTTAGAGTTGGTGTATCTGTGTGTGTATATATTTGTACCTAGATATAGGTTGTATTCATTAAGTTTTTAAAATACTGCATTACATGTTTATATATTTGATTATGTTTGGGCCGCATAGTGTTTCATGAATAGATTTTGAATGTGTTCATGAGTTGTGTTAATATGTTTTTGAGATAATATATATTTTTAGGTAGCATACTGAAGTATGCTCGGCAATTGAATTATTGTGATACCAGTTCCAGTTATACAGTATACTTGTTATATACAATTAGATTCTGTGGTTATAATATTCAATAATATAGATTGGATTGGGATACATGTTTGTATTTGTTGTATTTTACTCTTGTGATTTTTGTGGATGTTTTTGATTCATGGTTGCTTAGCAACCAATCTATTGCTGTGAAAAGTGGTAGAGATTTTGTTAAATAAATTACCCTGTAACCTAATATTATAAAATATACCCTTGAGACCTTCCTTAAATCAATGTTTTACCTCGATCAATGTGACTGTTTTAAGTATATAATATGTATTATTATTATCGTGTAGGAGGCACAAAGTTTCGCTCATTTCCACAGGGTTGTATATTTTAGTTACGTGTTTCAAAATACTTGGACACAGTTAGAATTTCGCTTCACTCCGCTCGTATCATTAAATAGTTTCGCTTTTGATGCAGAATATATATACTCTATATATATATATATATATATATATATATATATATATATATATATATATCTATATATATATATATATATATACCGGTATATATATATATATATATATATATATATATATATATATATATATATATATATATATATATATATATATATATATATATATATACACACACACATTTTCAATGACATTTATGTACAAAAATATATTTTATAAAAATACACAAAGATATCAATCATCATTTTTGGCATTGCCGCTGGGTAAAAATGACCGATTGATTTTCTGTCGTTTTTCGTAAGGGTTACTGATTGATGATGAGAGAGAGAGAGAGAGAGAGAGAGAGAGAGAGAGAGAGAGTTATAGTTATGTGGGAGGAGGGAGAGATTGGGAAGCATTTAAGAAGGATGGAAGAGAAGGTACGGACGATGTAGGAGGTAAGTAAGAAAGACGAAGAAGACAGAAAGAGGGGATAAAGAAATGTGGACGACTGGAAGATAAAGTAAAGAGGACAATGATGCAAATCTTACAATGAAGATGCGGAAGAAAAGGAAATAAGATAAGAAAATAAGAAATAAGGTAAAATGATAGAAACAAAAATACAGAATAGCGTCATAGTATATTTGTTTTGTTTTTTTCTATGTGATTGAGGGAGGCAAAAGGCAGAACTGCCTATAGCGAGTGCCTCCCCCATAGTTGAAAGAGTGAGAGGGCCAAAATCAAGGGACGTTCGAGCCAAAATGCCTGGACACACGGAGTTTTGAAGCAATTTAAGTCATAGGAAGAGGGAAAGACTGATTCTGGGAGAGAGTTCCAGAGCTCAGCTGTTTAGAAGAAAGTTTGAGAGTAACGTTTCACTCTTGGGTTGGAGAGTTGCACAGAGTAGGGGTGGGATTGAGTTTCTAGACGGGTACCACGTGCCCTACGTAAAGGAGGTGGTATACACTGGGAAAGCTCTGAGGAACACTGATCATTATAGTAGCGATAGAATAGCGAGAGAGATGCAACATTGCGGCGGAGAGAGAGATTGCAGAGAGTTGGTGAGTGGACGGGAGTTAATGATACGAAAGGCCTTCCTTTCAACTTTGTCTAGGAGAGCGGTGTGAGAGGAACCTCCCCACACATGTGAACAATACTCAATACAAGGACGCACTATGCCCCTGTACAGAGCAAGAAGCTGTGCAGGGAAAAAGAACCCCCTAAGGCGGTTGAGCACACCCAGCTTCTGGGAGGCTGCCTTAGCAAGACTGGTAATATGGTCCTTCCAACTGAGAGCAGAAGAAAAAGAGACACCTAGAATATTGAGAGAAGATGAAGGATTGATTTTTGTGTTGTTGAAGAATAATGGATAGTCCGCTGGGAGTTCCTTACGAGTAGATAGATGGGGAAATTGGGTTATGGAAGCATTAAAGGAAACAAGGTTTTCTCTGCCCCAATTGGAGATAGTATTTAGATCAGAATTTAAGAGTTCTATGGCTTCATTACGTTTGTCGTTGAGGGATTGCTGGCTGGGGCGTTCTGAAAAAACTAATGGAGTAGTGTAAGGTTGAGTCGTCTGCGTATGAATGGATGGGAATTGAGGACAGCAGGGAAGGAAAAAGTGGTACTCAGGAGAGGAAAGTGAATAAATCGTTGGTAGATAGGAAAACAGGGTAACACCTTTACAATAAGAAAGGGAAATGTGGAAGATATGGGAAACAGGACCATGAAGTAAGACAGACATTTAGAATAGCAAAGATGGTAGGCAAGATAAGTAGAAGGGAATATAGTAGGCACCAATCGAGCAGATCAGTACCCAGGGTAGGCCACATAGGCATATGATAAGGAGTTGCTGGAACTCCTGTTTAATTTGCCTGGCTCCCCTCACCCCTCCCTGTTTTTATTTGTGCCTTACCTACACAGAGGTGTTCTCATAAACATCTATTCATTACACCACACTTAACAAGCTTGCCACACTTCTTTCCAACACACCTAAATTACCTCTAACGTACCTGGATTTTGGCTCTCCATCACTCTGTCAACCTTCGAGGGGACACTTGTTAGAGGTGGCTTTGCCTTTTGTCCCCTTCATGCACATAGCAAAATTATAGACAAGGATAAACTGAGAGACGAATCAGAAGAGACAGAAGAAAACAAACTAAGTGCAAAGGAAGAATTGGAATCAAACAAGACTAACAAGTAGAACAGAAAGACATCTGATGTAGAAAAGGAGGCAAGTGAAAAGTGGGAAGCAATATTTAGTAGTCGGGAAAAAAGCGACATAGGAAACGACATGACAATCAGGAAATGAGGAACCAGGAATATCAAGAAGGATATTAGAAATAAGAAATATGAGGATGCGCGGGAGGTCTATTGACGCCGGTGTAAGAGAGAGAGAGAGAGAGAGAGAGAGAGAGCGAGAGCGAGAGAGAGAGAAGGTGGTGATATAAGGTGTGTATTTGTGTGTGTGGAACAGGGGAGTTGGGAATGGTATTCGGGGGGAAGGTGTTTATGAGTGAGGTACTGATGATGTCCATGTGTAGTTAAAATTGCGATGACATGGGTGTAAGGCGATACTTAATGGTGTACAGGTGTGTATTTTTGGTAAGATATAATGGAACAAAACGGAACAAATTCATCTCGAAGGGGGATCTTGAGGATATTTTATTAAGCTTGATAGAGGTCTAGGGATGAAACTAAAACAACAAATAATTAATAAATACATAAAAAACTAATATAAAAACCCTACCCCCTTAACTAAATCAAGGTTTCCAGAGTCAGAAACGTTCTTCGGACTTATGTTTACTCTGTTGTTATAAATGTTTACATACAGTACGCTGTGGCCATGGGGAGAGGGGAGAGGGAAGGAAGGTAATGAAGAGAGCCGATGAAAAGGGGTGGGGAAAGAAGGAATAAGGAAAAACGAGAGTCAGAAGATGTGTGTTTGCTGATGATGATGTTGTTTTCTGAGAGAGAGAGAGAGAGAGAGAGTGCGAGAGAGCAAGAGTGAGTGTGAGAGAGAGAGAGAGAGTATGAGGTAAGTAGATAATGCAAGCAGCGAGCGATGGGTATAAGTGGGCACATTGAGAAAGTAGGAAGGATAGCGGAGAGGAGAGGAGGCAAATGGGATGACGGAGGCAGGTTATGAGGTAATGGAGGAAAATGAGAGAGAGAGTGACTGACTGACTGAGAGAAACCCAAGATGTGCGATTTTTTGTTTGTATGCAGGTTTGACAAGGAATCATTATCAAGGACTAGTATTCATACTTTATTTTGCGTTTTATTTTCCTTGTACTTCTTATTGATCATCCGAATACATAATCAGCATTCTTGTTAGCATCGATCAACCCACCAAGGATTAGTTTTAGGACAGACAGACAGACGCACGGATTGACAAAGCTGAAACTGACCCACACTATTACGTAAACAAGAACCGTCCGTGTAATACATGAAACTGCCTTTTCATCAAGTTCACTCAACAATATTGCAAATTTAAAACGTAAATATATTACACTCGCACTAGTGTTTAACCTCTTTAACTTTGACTTACAATTATGGTCGTGTGTGGTAATCATATTAAAGCATTAATATGAGAGAGAGAGAGAGAGAAAAAAAAAGGAAGAAAGAGAGAGAGAGAGAGCGATAGAGATGGACATTACAAGGATAAATTACGCTATTATCCTCAGTCTCTTGCTCTGTCTTTCTCTTTGCTACATATCTCTTCCTTTCTGTCCTTGTTGTCTTCTTACGTTAACCTATTCCCTCCTTTCTTGGATATTTATTTTCCTTTTTCTATTTCCCGGTCTTATTTTCCGTTCTTTTCGTTTCTATTCCTTTACTTACTTTATTTTTGTGCTTTCTTTCCATTCGTTTGTTTGTCTTACTTTGTGTTCTGTTTTGTTTTTTTATAATATTTTTTTTTATTTGTTTACTCTTGACTTTCCCTCTTTCTTTCCCATCCTCACCTGTGTATCTATATGTCTTTGTTTACTTCATAGGCGTTCTTCTAGTTTATGTTGTGTTTCGTCCTCCGTCTGTTGTCCCCCTCTTCCTTAATTCCCTTCATTCGTACTCCAGTTTCTTGTTCCACTCCTGCATATTTGTCTTTATATATCGTAGTGGTTTATATATATTATATTTCCGGTTTTCATCAATTGTTTCTATTTCCAAGTTGCTTCCCCATTCATTTGTCTTTATTTGTTTTCTCCTTGGTTTGTATTTGTTCTCTCTCCCTTTATTCTTTTTCCCATACTTTTTCTTTTTCGTTCCACCTTTGTCTCTGTTCTATCCATTTATCTTTCTTCCTCCTCTTCCCCTTTTTATTCTTTTACTATTTCCTTCCTCCTTTGTTGCTCCACATATGGTGTACTTTTCACCTATTTTGTCTGTGTGTCATTCTTTTAGGTTTACCCTGTTTTGCTTTATTGAAGAGTTTTTCCCTTTTATGCTACCTTTAACTTAACCCCTTCTCTCCCCCCCCCTCTCTCTCTCTCTCTCTTTGTGTACGTGTTAATATGTTTCCTCCCCGTTTTCCAGTCACTGATCTCTTACCGGTTGCTCCTTCCGTTCCCTATTCTCTATTTCATCCATGCGGATTTCATCGTTCTGTTACTTTAACCCTCTCCGACATATGACGCGATTTTGAGCCTATTAGGGATACTTTAAAGCCTTTGTTACCATCAGGGGTATTTATAAACCTTTAGTTTAGTTACTTCAACCTCTGCAGTTGTCTTTGAGTTAGCTGTGGGCAGAAAACTAATTTTGGAGAGGTAATTATAAGAGTGAGAGAACTCTATTTCTTATTGCTAATCTGGCAACCTCTGCGTCATATGTGCGTGCAAGGGTTAAGGGGAGGTTTTTAGTTAGTTCCCTAGACTTCCATCAAGCTTAACATTACAGCCCCTAGACCCCCTTTCAAGATAAATTTGTACATATTTCGGTAGAAAAATTTCCCAGCCGAAGGCCGGTTCCTCTTAAATTACAGGCTCGCTATCTCTCGCCAGGAAAAAATCGACACCTAAATGGCACGAAAAGTCTTAAAATTGACAGAAATGGGGCGAAAGTTCTTAAAATCGCCAAACTAATGGGGCGAACGTCTTATAATATCAAACGCAATGGGGCTAACCATGAGGGAGAAAGGGGTCAAGAAAAAAAAAATCCCTCAAGTGGAAATCTCCCCTTAATTTCATGTTTTTTTTCCGGAGTTGCAATCCCATATATTTGTACTAGTTCCGATATTCTCCTCATACACATATTTTGGTGTAACCTTTCTATGCTTCCTTAATTTCTTGTAAGTAATTGTGTCCTTCATTTTTCTCCTTCGTATACTGTTTACTTAATGAATAACTATATTTTATTGCCCCCTCAGATTCATCAAAGATTATTCTGTAACGTCTTGTTCATTTTATTATAACTATGTAGGTGATTTTGGGCAGTTTAAGAAGGATTGTGGTAATAATATGGGTTAAGCAAAATAGTTCGAAACCTGTTAATTGCTGGAAGCCCCTTTGAAATCGAATAAAATCGTATAATAGTAACCAAAATAAAGTTAAAGAGTCAACTCCGGTAAGGAAGGGGTTAACATAGTAGTATATATAGAGAGAGATAGCCATAGATGAATGGGGAAGGAAAGCAACACTTGGTGATTTATCCTCATTGGGGCTAGTTATACGAGATAATAAATTGAGTAAGGGATATTAACCCCTTCTGTACCGGTTATGTCTTTTTGACTTTATTCTGGCTACCTTTAAACGATTGTATGCAGTTTAAAAAGGGCCTCCAGCTATTAACATGTATAGCTTCGAACTATCTCACTGTACCCTTTTTACTACCGGTACCACAGATTCTTCTTAAGGGGACATGGGCCGGTTTTCTGGACCACCTTCTCCCTCATGTTTAGCCCCATTAGTTTTCAGATGTTAAGATGTTTGCCCCATTATTTAGTCGATTTTAAGACCTTTCGCCCCATTTCTACGTCAATATTTAGACCTTTCGTGCTATTTAGGTGTCGATTTTTTCCCTGGCGAACGATAGTGAGCCTGTAATGTTGGAAGAATTGGCCTTCGGCCGGGACATTTTTATACCGAAAAATTTACAAATTAATCTAGAAGGGGGATCTAATGGATGTTTTATTAAATTTGATTTAGGTCTAGGGAGGAAACTAGAAAAATAATGAATACATGAAAAAATCTCCCAAAAAGTGAACCAACCCTTAAACCGCACACAATCGTCTGAATATAGCAACAATAATATTCAAAAGACGTCACGGTACAGAAGGGGTTAAAGTTGTTTTATAACCAATCTAATTACACGCGGGGAAACGGTTGCAAAATTATTGGTAAATCTTTTAACTCACACGAAGCTAAGAATTTCTTCTTCAATCAAGTTGTCAACTTATGGAATGGGCTTCCCCGAGACGTTATAGACTGCAGCACCGTTGATTCATTTAAACTCCGCCTAGACAAATATCTCGCATCAAACCCGCGACTGACTGCGTTTGTAAATGAATAACTTTATTTTATCCTCCCCTCAGTTACTAACCCATATGTCCCCTACTAACTTCCTAGTCCTGCCACGGACATTAGTTCCAGGGCAGTAGTTCCCTTTCCAATGTTCCCTTACCCTCTCTAAACCACTGTTTGGACACTTGATCCTCAGTGTTTTGGAGGACAAGCAGCCTAGAAGGGTCACTAGACCTGTTGTTGCTTGATTTCCTTTGTACTCCTTTGTACTTCTTTGTACCTGAGAGAGATTTAGACAGACGACATATGGACCTGAAGCCAAAGAGGGAGAAGAGTGGACGGACAATTTGGCTGGTATAATAGGATGGTCAGTAGAAGGACCCGAGAGAGAGAGAGAGAGAGAGAGAGAGAGAGAGAGAGAGAGAGAGAGAGAGAGAGAGAGAGAGAGAGAGAGAGAGAGAGAGAGAGAGCTGGAGAGAGAGAGAGAGAGAGAAAGAGCGAATGAGAGAGAGAGAGAGAGCGGAGAGAGAGAGAGAGAGAGAGAGAGAGAGAGAGAGAGAGAGAGAGAGAGAGAGAGAGAGAGAGGGAGAGGAGAGAGAGTGAGAATGAGGGTAAGAGAGAGAGAGAGAGAGAGAGAGAGAGAGAGAGAGAGAGAGAGAGAGAGAGAGAGAGAGAGAGAGAGAGAGAGAGAGAATAGTAAATGTACAGTACTAATATGGAATGATAGATTGAATAATATATAAATACATACTCTACTGTACATACAGAACTAGATAGACAGATACACAGATATATGATATTATATAGATGGATTTATATGTACTGTAGATACATGAAGAAACTACATCATATAAATGTGATGATAAATGAATACCTCAAAGTTACAGTCCTATTGCTCACTTTTATAGACGGTAAGGACCAGATACCTTTATTGATTGGCTAGCATTTAAATATGTACATATATTATTATACTGTTAAATAAATCGTTTGGTAAATATTTATATTGATTTAGATAGGTAAACAGTAAATTGACAGGCAGGAAAGTGGATGAATAGATTTATATGTATTTAAATAGATAGTTGGATAGAAAAACAAGTATATTTATAAGTATAATGGTAGTGGTGACCGCTAGGGTACCGTATTTTCAGCAGAAACAAGAGGATGAGGGCAACGACCGTGTTTATGTAGACTGCCTTATTTTCGATGTTTATGACTATCTTGGTTCATCATCAATCATCGATACAGGTCCTGAAAATTAATTACTCTTGTAAGAAACTATTTTAAGTTAAAATTGTGAACCACAAATTTAATGAAAAGAGTAGAAAAGAATATAATGTCCTAATATCCTTAAAACCTATAGAATTATTTGTTATTGTCATGTACAGTACATTACCGAGTAAATAGTACTTACACATGTAAATAGTACTTACACATGTAAAAGGTCAAGCGTGGGTGCGATCCTAGTACATAATGAAATCCAATGTTCACAGGGAAATATATGATAAAGAAAGGGGGTATCCTAATAATAGATCAATATTTGATAATAGACCTAATTATTACTAATTAGGTTAACTTAATAAAAAGATTCCATATCGAAACACAAATATAAATCAATTTTATAAACTTAGGAACAAATGAAATGGAATTAAGATAGAAATACGAATTATGTTTCGGCAATAAATACTGCAGGGTATATTCTATCAAAATGTTTCATCCTCCTTATATAAACCACTTACCAGAAAAGAATTTACTATCAATAATTCCACCACCTGACTTCAAATCGCTCATTCTACCAGATATTTTTGTTATGGCTACCCTGGACATAACATTTTTGTTTACCGATGGCCTGCTTACAGAAACGACTAACATTAAGGGAGCCCACCTCGCTTTTTTTCTCTTTCTCTCCCTCTCTTTGGCTTGTATCCATTCGGCCCCATTCACCCTACTGTTTTAAGACGTTTACCCCCATCCAGGTGTCAATATTTTCCTGGCGAGCGGTAGCGAGCCAGCATATATATATATATGTTTTGACAGCAAGCTAAATTTGTACATTTTTTAATAGAACAATTTCTCCGGCGAAGCCGGATTTCTCCATACAATGCTGGCTCGTTATCGCTCGCCTGGAAGAAATCTACACCTGGATGGGGATAAACGTCTTAAAACAGTTGGCTGAATGGGGCCGAATGGATACAAGCCAGGGAAAGAGAGAAAAGGAGAGAAAGATAAAAGTAGCCGGTGACTCCCCTTAACCTGGATAACTACCGTCCTCATGAATTTTATAATTTGGATAAGGTTGTCAATACATTGCTTAAGTTCGCTACTTCAGAATCCGTGTTTCTATTTGATAAAACAACAAAATAGTGAAAGGTCAAGGTTAAATAAGAGATCAATTTACTGCCTTTGTTATACAGTATTCATCCATTGTTGTACTTTGCATTAAATTTCCAGGTAATATTATTAACCCCTTATGTACAGGTGATGTACTTTTCATTATATTCTGACAACTATTAGACGATTTTGTTCAGCTTAGCAAAGATGTCTACCCACTAAAAGGCTACAGACTATCCCTATTAATTATTTAAGCTATCATATATCCTTCCTAAGCTTCATAAACTCGTCTAAATGTAACTGAAATCAAATAAAAGAGACGTCACCGGTACATAATGGATTAACTATACTTCTAATACCTCCTAAACTAATTGTTTAGTTTTCACCAAGCTAGGCCTACATATATAATTTACCATTGTTATGGTCACACACTCAAGAAATACAATCCTACATAAAGGTCAAGGTCAAGGGAATATATGTTGAAGTTTAAAAATGTACTCATAATTCAGCAAACTTAGTGTGTTATTTGCTTTTACATAATTAACATATTGCCAAAATATTTAAAACTGTTCCTCTAGTTAGATTCAAAGGTCAAATACAGACTATTATTAAATTTATCTTCATCTAACTTATACTGTATAATCTCTTTAAAACTAAATCTCTCTATATATATATATATATTATTAAATCAGTTCGTGTGTCTGTGTGTTCTTAATAGGCGGCCGCAGTTTTGGACCTGGGGAGCTGAAACTTTGCATGTGGGTGTCAATTGACCTGGGTCAGGTCATAGAGGGGGCGAGGCCACGATCGGAGGTCGTTTCGAGGCCGAAATTGAAAAAAAAAAAAAAAAAAATGCCGTTTGGGGCAGAAGGAGGCCTCCGATCGAAAAGGTGTATGGAACGAAAGTTGTTCGCAGCTCCCCAAAATGGGGGTACGGATGAGGTCAGATCCAAAATCGGAGGTAATTTAGCGGCCGAAATCGAGGTCGCCGGGACAGGGAGGTCGAGGCCGGTGATTATGGTAGTAGTAGTATTGTGATGATTGTTTGATGATGGTGATTATGGTAGTAGTAGTGGTGGTAGTAGTGATGGTGATTATGGTGATTACCCGGGCAACGCCGGGTACCCCTGCTAGTTATCTTTAAAACTGCTTGTTATCTCCAGAATGCCTGTTCAAGTAGACGGACAGACACGAAATGTAGTCAAAGACCAAGGTTTCATTTGGTAAAGTCGGTATATAAAGTTTTCAATTTATTGTATACATATCTCTAAATACACTAATAGTGTTGTTCATTGCATGAACAGTATAATATCCATTTTTCAGACAAATGTTTTCAAGGTTACTTGTTGAGGTTAAAGGTTGATATATTTTCACGTCACAGAAGTTCAAACCAGTTTCAGAATTCATGATCGCAGTGTTGGGTATGTATTTTTATTTTATGGGAGACTTGCATCTTCTTTAATGACATGTTGAAATAAATATCAAGATCAGCCATCACTGTACATTGACTTCCATCATCAAGGCCATTCTCCCATTGGCCACTTTTATACGGTACCGGTAGGCCTTTGATGATTGGCTTGGTTGTAGACCCACCGTTAAGAGGAGATGGGTCGTTTTTCTGGTCCCCCTTCTCCTTCATGTTTAGCCCCATTAGTTTTCAGATTTTAAGACGCTTGGCCCTTTAGTTTAGCGATATTAGACCTTTCGCCCCATTTCTTTGTCAATATTATGACTTTTCGTGTCGTGCAGGTGTCTTTTTTTTCCTGGCGAGCGATAGCGAGCCTGTAATTTAATTCGAAAAATATACAAATTTATCTTGAAGGAGGGTCTTTGGGGAGTGTTTTTTTAAGCTTGATGGAGGTCTAGGGAGGAAACTAAAAAGATAATACAAAGATACATAAATGAGCAAATAAATACGTCCATCCCCCCTTTACTCGACTCTGATTGGCTGCCCTGGATATATTGGGTTGACATGTCTCTCTCTCTCTCTCTCTCGCTTGTTTGTTCTGTTATTCTGGATATTATCGCTTAGTTTTCCTTCCTATTAAGTTTGTTCTGTGTGTATATATTTGATCTTTATCTCAGATCTCCACCTAGGTAATGATTTGTTCCTTTCCCTCGTTTTTCCCCTCTCCATTCTATAAGGTACGTATCCGTATGTTTTTATTTGTTTTTCCTACGCCGAATAATTGTTTTGACTAATTGACTAAGAGAGAGAGAGAGAGAGAGAGAGAGAGAGAGAGAGAGAGAGAGAGAGAGAGAGAGAGCAGCTTACGACTGTGAGGAATAATGGATGACCAGGTAGAGGAGAGAGTGAGATGGTCGAGGAGGGTGATACATAAATAATGACCAGGAGTAAAAACAGGGGAAGGAGAAGGGGAAGAAAACGAGTGTATTAGGAAGAGGTGCAGAACAGGGAGGAAGAGGAGAAGAATAAGAAAAGGGAGGAAAACAAATAAAGGAACGGAATATAGCAACATAATGAGGAAGAGGAAATATACCTAAAAAATAACCTAATTGTTGATGATGGGGGCTGGCGCTGCCCAGTCTGCGCAGACGCCCCACTAAAGGTCGT
The DNA here is from genome assembly GCA_032716605.1 of Paralithodes platypus. NCBI lineage: Eukaryota > Metazoa > Arthropoda > Malacostraca > Decapoda > Lithodidae > Paralithodes > Paralithodes platypus. The sequence continues at coordinate 28,675,203 of CM064542.1, read as the reverse complement.
TGCACACTGACACGACAGCCCCTTCAAGATTGGCACGAACACCCACGACACATACAAATCATGTGTCTTGCCGAATTTACTAGAGATCGCGGCGAAAATGGCTGGCATCGTTAGAGTGTATCTTTACCGTATCTCTCTTCCGCACGGCTTGATAAGACTAGCGATGCCGATGCGGTGGACAAACGAGTGCTACGAAGAAGATAGTAAAAGTCGTGCGAAGGGCACACGACTAGTCCACAGAAAAGATACGACCCAAAAGACTGTGATACAACTCAGAAGAATCGTATCGACGCCGTATCGACGTGCAACCGGATTGAGGTTAGACGCGCGGTTGCCAACTTGACCGTTGCCAATTTTCTGCACGGAAGAGATACGGTCCGCACGGCAGGCTTACGCACCAAACGACGTTTATACGGGCCATACGGCTTTGATACGGACCATACGTCTTTTATACGGACCACACGATTGTGATACGGCGAGTTCGTGATGGAGACCAGACGCAGACGATTTGTTGCAGTTGCCGGGGGATTCCCACAAACTTTTGAACCGTTCAAAATCTCGTATCGACCCCCGATACGTCGCTTGGACCGTGAGAGTCACCCACAGCTAATTTCCGATATCCACGATTATGTTGCCGTATCAGGCTGAAATTTTGAGTCGGGAACTCGCCTGGAGGGGCTTTCGTGTCAGTGTGCAACAACCTTAAGACTCCCCAAACCCTACGGGTCGCCCCCCTTCAAGGGGATAGGGTGGGGGTAAGATGAAACCTAGAACCTAACCTAACCTAATCCCCTAACCTAAAGTACCCCCAACCTAGCCTAACCACCTAATCAGTATGGTAATTTACTATCTAGCGTAAACTGTATTTTCGACGACAGTGCTACTAAGAGAAGTTGAGATATATTCAGAACCACATGTCAAAAATACAGTGGCTGCTGTTGTCCATAAACTACACTTTAGCCGGAACTAATGAAGATTAGCTTAGGTAGGTTAGGATAAGGTAATAAATATCCTCCACTCAAAACATGATAAAACAAAATAAAGCACAACATTGCTTGAAAAAGGAACTCAAAACAAGGGGGAAATAAGGCGGCAAAAAAAAACTCTTCAATGCTACCTTGTGCATAAAATAGCTAAACTTATCTAAAGAATAGTAGCAATAAAGCCGATGTACTGTTGGGAACTGTACTTTGGTGCCAGGATTCAAACCTAGAAACTAAAACAAAATCCTTCCTTCCGTTTTTTCTCACAGGTATATTTGTGTCCATTATATTATTCCTACTCTCTTTCTCGTATCCAAAACTCTTAGTAGCCAATTGAAAGGAAGCGGGAATCCATTTTCCCTATAATCTCTGGTAATATACCGGTATATTAAGATTAACCCCATTTATTAGGCAACAATTTCTCTTGTTCATTAAAGCTGCTGCAACATGCATTTATTCAGCTTAGGCCGGCCCTCTAAGAATCTGGTTAAAGCATATATTGCTTAATCCTTAAACATTTGCTGGTGTTTATTAAGGTGACTATAATCGTAAGCAGTGTTTTTTACATTTATCACATTTCACTCTATTAATTGAGTTGTATAGGTTTCTCTATATAAATTAATGATGCACCTATACATAGCCACATTTAAAAGTACAGAACCTTAGAGCTAAGAATTATAATTTATTTAATCTAGAGATAAGACTTTCTATGATACCTATAATGGGTTTAATTACAATCTCCTGTTTGTTAATTAATTCTTAATAAATTAGTTTATTGATATAGCATGATATGTTCTTTTATGGTGAAGTAATTATATCTTAATGTTGGATAGGCTGTTTTAATCCAGGAGTGTCTTTAAGGAAACGGAAACCCTTGGCAATAGACAGATCATGATTTTCGCTGAAAAGTCACATCTGATTATAATGTTTTAGGCACTTTAATATGACTTATCTACTGGAGCGAAGCATGGGCGTTGGTGAAGACTCAAACCAAGAGTGAGAGGGGTGGAAATGAGTGACCGGTACTTGAGAAGTGTGTGCAGAGTTACATGGAGGGATAGACAGACGAATAAAGAAGTACGTGATAGGTATGGTGTGGATGTAGAATTGTAGATGTCCTGGAAAGTGTGAAAAGGAACACCTTGAGATGGTTCGGCTATGTGGAACGTATTGGAAGCGAGAGAATGACTAAGAGAGTGTAAAAGAGTGAGGACTGAGGTGAAAGGACAGAGAGGGAGATGTAAACCGAGTGAAAGGTGGAAGGATGGAGTTAAGAAGTATATGTGAAGGCGGTGCTGTATGGGAGAAGGGGGGTTGACTAACTGGGGACAGAGGAGCATGGGGCCGTTTCGTTCGTGGCCATCCCTTCGGGGATCACGGCATCCGGCAATAGATAGATAGATCTAGCAATCTAAATATTAGAAATTACTTTGAATATATGTTAGAACCACACATATATTTTGCCATAGTAAATTGCATCTGTATGATAAACAAATACCATTTTATTTTCCAGAATGAATGTGTTGTATAAATGTCTCTCATATATTATAACAAAATATTAGGTGTTTTTCCTTACCAAGTTTATTTCAGGAACGTAATCAGGGTAACACATATTTATTCATATGATGGGTGGATCGGACTCGTTAGCCTTCGTCGGCAACTCATCTAGGGGAGACAACCTTATACAAATTCGGGTGGATGGGACTCATCAGCCTTGGTTGGCAACCTGTCTAGCGGAGTAAACCTGATACAAATCCGTACTGCTTACCTAAGGGTAAGGCAGGTTAGTGGATGGATTAGCCGAACACCACTGTAGAAAAATAGTGCTAACAAGATACACAGAGGGCCTCGGAATCGGACGGATCCTAAATTGAGTGGTCAATCCTGTAAGTCCTTCACTAAACTGGCTCGGGTTGTCCCTCTCACAGGGAATAGGTCCGCTTGGAGGCATTTTGTGTATGGGCCACCCTCGTAAGGGGAGTAAGGCGTCCGGCAATAGATAGATAGATGCAAAACCCGGCTCGTTATTTTCGGTAGTTTTATAATTACCATTTACTGTTTTATAATTTACAATGCCTACCATTGTCTCTCCCCCCTTCCTTATATTTCTCTGTATGTATATTTGAAGTCGTTTTATTTTTTCTATTTATCTCCATCTTTTTTTCCAACCGGTCTCCTCTCTTGTTTCTCCGCCTCCTTATAATTTACAATACCTACCATTGTATCTTCCCCCTTTCTTTCATTACGCCATGTATGTATATTTGAAGTAGTTTTATTTTTCTATTTATCTCAATTTTTTTCTCCAATCGGTCTCCTCTCTTGTTTCTCCGCCTCCACTCTGTTCTTAGCGTTCCCATTATCGGTGGTCTTTTCTGGTATTGTTTTCTGCGTATTTTCCAGCCTGTCACCAGCACTTCCCGTCTGTTTGTCCTCATATTTTATTTTTTACCGTACCTGATTTTGCCTTTTCGTTCTATTTATTGTGCTTTCGTATCCCCAATCGTCGTTTAATGTATTTTGTCCAACTTCATTGAGTTGAACTAATATGTTGATCTTACCATAGTGTTATTTTTGTATTACATTATTATTATTATTATTATTATTATTATTATTATTTATTTTAATTATAATATGTATTCATGTTTTCTATGGTCTGAATGCATTTAATATATGCATAATAAGCACAATCAAGACTGGGCAAATTGGATATATTACTACACCGTTGTTTTTGTTCCGTGTAATATTTTCTTAAATATCCATTTCAGAGTTTTCAAGCCACTTTCTGGTTACGTCTCTAACCTTTCTTGGCCACCTGACCCCTTCCCAGCCTTCTAGAGTTTCCCACCCCCATTACCTCGTCCCCAATCGCCCTCAAGTTTGCTCCATATACTTGCTCTTATACGTGAAAATGAAACTGTGAACGCATATTTATTGTTATAGTACTGTATGCATTGTTTGTAGTATTTTATGTATTGTATCATGCTCATCAGCTCGTTTTCTATATCTGTTCTAAAACTCTTAACCCCTTCTGTACCGGCCACGTCTTATTAATGTTAGTCTAGCCATTTAGACGATGATGTGCAGTTTAAGAAGGATCTGGTATTGAACAGAATTAAGTGATACAGTCTGAAGATTGTTAGTTGCTGGGGTCCCTTTATAAGCTAAATAACATCGTCCAATAGTAGCCAGAATAAAGTTACAATGATGGCACCGTTACTGAAAGTGTTCAACTATTGAAAAACAGTTGTGAGTGTAAATTGGTATGTAGTAGGTCATTAATCTAACAGGTGATCTTTAAAGAACAGAAAATGTTGATAAAATATTTTTTAGAATAGCAATGTTCAGTCTCAAATAATCTGGTCGCCGGGATGTATTGAAGGCATAAATAATTATCATCATTACTTCAATCAATTTGCATGATCATCGTAACCACCATCATCATTGACAATTTCCATCAGAATTGCAACTTACTTAAGGGGAGATTTCCACTTGAGGGACTTTTTTCGTGACCCCTTTCTCCCTCATGTCTAGCCCAATTGCTTTTGAGATTTTAAGACATTTGCCCCATTAGTTTGGTGATTTTTAAGAATTTCCGCCCCATTCTGTCAATTTTAAGACCTTTCGTGCCATTTAGGTGTCGATTTTATCCTGGCGAGCGATAGCGAGCCTGTAATTTAAGAGTAATCGGCCTTTGGCCGGGACATTTTTCTACCGAAAAATGTACAAATTTATCTTGAAAGGAGATCAAGGGGATGAAATTTTAAGATTGCTGGAGGAGTAGGAAACAAACTAGAAACCTGCCCTTAATAACATGATTTTGTTACCACTTGTAGTGAAACTATAAGTGTTTTAATCAGATAAAACACCAAGATAGTGATCGAATGGGTATGGAAAATGTGCAAACTAGCATGGGAGAAGGGGAATGCACCCGATGACTGGAAGACTGGCATAATAGTCCCCCTATATAAGGGCAAATGGGAGTGAGGAATGTGGTAACCACCGAGGAATATGTCTTTTAAGCGTAGTAGGGAAGGTGTACAGTAGGGTAGTGATTGAGAGAACGGAGAAATGGATAGGCGACGAGCAGGGAGGTTTTAGGAAGGGAAGAGGATGTGTAGATCAGATTTTTACCCTGAATTGTGTTGTAGAGAAATATCTGGAGAAGCAACAAAAGGTGTAAGTTGCCTTTATGGACTTGGAGAAGGCCTATGACAGAGTGGATAGAGAAGGCATGTGGAAAGTACTTAGAATATACGGAGTAGATGGCAAGTTGCTGAAAGCAGTGAAGAGCATGTAGGAGGGTGCAAAGGCGGCAGTACGTGTGGAGAACGAGCAGAGCGAGTTCTTTGACCTGAGTGTAGGGTTGAAACAGGGGTGTGTGATGTCCCCGTGGTTGTTTACTGTATATATGGATGGAGTCATGAAAGAAATACTTGGAAGAGCAGTGGATGTTGGTGTATCACTGAAAAGGGAGGGAAATGAGTGGAAGCTGCCTATACTGCTGTTTGCGGATGATACAGTTCTGATGAGCGATAATAAATGGGAGCTGCAGGGTTTGGTAAATGAGTTTGGAACAGTGTGCGAAAAACGGAATTTGAAGGTAAATGCGGGGAAGAGCAAGGTTATGGTCTTCGAAAGGGGTGAAGTCACAGAGTGTGAGGTGAAGTTGAACGGTCAGGCTATGGAGATCGTCAGCTCTTTTAAGTATCTGGGCAGTGGGTTGAGTAAAGATGGGACTGTGGATGAGGAGGTGCGGGAGAGGGTGCAACAGGGGAAGAGGGTTGTAGGAACGTTGAAAGCAGTAGCCTAACAAGAAATAGGGTGGTCAGTATGGAAGTTAAGAAGTCCTTGCATGACAGTGTGGTAATCCCGACACTAACTTACGGAAGCGAAGCATGGACGTTCGGGAAGAGACTCGGACCAAGAGTGAGAGCGGTGGAAATGAGTTACTTGAGAAGTGCGTGCGGAGTTACATGGAGGGATAGACAGACGAATGAGGAAGTAAGAAGGAGGTGTGGTGTGGAGGTAGATGTGCTGGAAAGTGTGAAAATGAACAACTTGAGATGGTTCGGCCATATGGAACGTATGGAAAGTGAGAGATTGACTAAGAGGGTGTACGAGAGCGAGGTGGAAGGACAGAGAGGGAGAGGTGCACCGAAGGAAAGGTGGAAGGATGGAGTGAGGAAGTATATGAATGAAGGCGGTGCTGGTTGGGAGGAGGGGCGTCGACTAACTGGGGACAGAGGTGCATGGGGGCGGTTCGTTTGTGGCCACCCCTTCGGGGATCAAGGCATCAGGCAATAGATAGATAGATAGTAAATATATTAGCATAATTATATATAATTTAGTAATTTAGGTTTATATGGGTCACCTGGTCTCTGTGGGTCTTCTCCTGAATGACCTAGATGTGTGTGAATTTTTGTTTTGTTTGTTGTGTTGTCCCTGTTCTTGCTCTGTCTTAGGTCGGCCACCTCTCCCCCCCCCCCAAAAAAAAAAATAAAAAAAAAATAATAATAAAATGAAGTAAAACAGAATAAAAATAGGAAAAGTGGGGATTGGGCCTGAGTAAATAGATAGATAGATAGATACAGTAGGTGTATATGTTTATATAGTTCAACGTGGTGTATAAAGTGTACTTGATCAATTAAGTGTGCTATATGCAAAGCAGGCCTCGAGTTTGTTTTAGTTTACATTGGCCTTGTGATTAGGAGATAGATATGTATAGATAGATAGATAGATAAAGAGAGAGAGTGTGTGTGTGTGTGTGTGTACGTTTTTCTGTTTGTGTTGGCATGTGTGTGCCTTTATGCTTTGTGTGTGAACGTTCTCTCTCTCTCTCTCTCTCTCTCTCTCTCTCTCTCTCTCTCTCTCTCTCTCTCTCTCTCTCTCTCTCTCTCTCTCTCTCTCTCTCTCTCCTCTCTCTCTCTCTCTCTCTCTCTCTCTCTCTCTCTCTCTCTCTCTCTCTCTCTCTCTCTCTCTCTCTCTCTCTCTCTCTCTCTCTCTCTCTCGGGGGGGGGGGTAAAGGGTGTCGGCATATGGGCAGGAAAAGGCAAAGGTAGCTGAAATGTCACTCCGAAGGGCAGAGGTAAGAGCTTGTAATTGGCTGGTCACAGGTAACAAACAGTACCATTCAAAGCATATTAAACACATACTAAAACTGTCATGGAGTGGTGATAGTAATTTAATATGCCACAGTTTATAAGCATCGCTGTCAACGTACAATTAATGATGTATGTACCGGTAAGGCCGTATTATTATAATGTAGCCCAATAGTTTATGATTCGCCCATACTTCGAAGTTGGTTAAGGGGAGACGGACCGTTTTTCTGGACCCCCTTCTCCCTAATGTTTAGCCCCACTAGTTTTGAGATTTTAAGACGTAGGTTCCATTAGTTTGGGTATTTTATGACCTTTCACCCCATGTCTTTGTCAATATTAGGACCCTTCGTGCCATTTAGGTGTCGATATTTTACTGGCGAGCGTTAGCGAGCCTGTAATTTTAGGAGGGATCGGCCTTTGGCCGGGACATTTTTCTACCGAAAAATGTACAAATCTATCTTGAAGGGGGGTCTAGGGGGTGTTTTTCTAAGCTTGATGGAGGTCTAGGGAGGAAACTAAAAACATATATGAATAAATGAATTAATAGACCAAACAAACAGCTACTGTCCCCTAAGCTAAGTTCGGTTACCTTACATTCATGTTGGTAAGGTAGTATAAGTTATTTTGTGTTAGAGTATGTTAGGTTAAGCTTTGATGGGTTTGCCTAGAGTTGGGATTATATAATTATCTCAGCAAATGCATGTTTAGATACGATTCTCAATTTGTAGTATTCTCTTATAATTCTTGATATAGTTGTTTGCAATCTCTTTATAGATTTATTGCTGGAGGATATTGATAAGTGATGAGAGTAGTGTGTTGCTCTGGTGTCTGATTATTATTATTATTATTATTATTATTATTATTTGTTCTGTATGTAGACTTGAAATCAATAGTTCGCCGAAATTATTGTTCTTGCAGGTATAATTATTGTTCTTGCAGGTATAATTATTGTTCTTGCAGGTATAATTATTGTTCTTGCAGGTATAATTATTGTTCTTGCAGGTATAATTATTGTTCTTGCAGGTATAATTATTGTTCTTGCAGGTATAATTTGAAGATATCACTTTTTCTTAACCTATTCTGTACCGGCGACGTCTTTTTATCTATATTCTAGCTATAGCCTAGTTAGACAATTGTGTGCAGTTTAAGAAGGATCTATGGTAGTAAAAAGGGTTAAGGGCGATAGTTCAATGTCTGTTAATTGCTGGAGGCTCTTTTTAAGCTGAATATAATCGTCTAATAGTAGCCAGAATTAAGCTAAATGGAAGGCACCGGTACAGAAGGGGTTAACAGTCGTCCTGCGTTCCCTACTATTGTCTACTACATTTAAGCTGACGGTAAATTGTCATGTCTCTCCATCTTCATTACTCGAGGAATTTGTAGTAACATTTCCTTTTAATTATGAACACTTGACATTAATAGGACGCGTATGTTTATTAGTTTCATATGTTTCCTTTACGTATCGGGAAATTCGCTGCTGAGGGATTAAGGGGAGGTTTTTAGTTTGGTCTCTAGATATCTATCAAGCTTAAGATTACACCCCCTTGAGCCCCTTTCAAGATAAATTTGTACATTTTTCGGTAGAAAAATGTCCCGGCTGAAAGCCGGTTCCTCTTAAATTACAGGCTCGCTATCGTTCGCCAGGATAAAATCGACACCTAAATGGCACGAAAGGTCTAAAAATTGACAGAAATGGGTCGAAGCTTCTTAAAATCGTCAAAATAATAGGGCGAACGTCTTAAAATTAGAAAAACAATGGGGCTAAACATGAGGGAGAAAGGAGTCAAGAAAACAATCCCTCAAGTGGAAATCTCTCCTTAAGTTTACCATCAGCTGGAAATATCTAGACTATAGTAATATGTCTTTAACGTCGTAGAAGTGTCGGATTAATGCCAAACTCACAAATGTTCACGCAAATAATGATTAAGGTTGTCGGCGAATTTATATCTTAACTGTTTGTGGTGCATTGTGTACGGTTTCTGGACAACTCAACCAGTAGACCATTTCAACCAGTAGCTCTTAACCAGTGTCAAATCAACCTAGGACAACCACATCAGTGTCAATCTATAGTACTAACCTACCTTGGCCTAACCTAATATAACGCAATGATATTGGTGAGCTAGCACTGGTTGAGAGCTTACTGGTTGAAAGGGTCTACTGGTTGAATTGTCCGGTCACCATTGTGTACCGATTAACTCCAAGTAGTATTTATGACCGATCCACCTCGCTTGGACACATTAATGTTGTGATTTACTTATTTGCTTCTAACTCATTTTCCCAAAACTGTCTTTTATATTTACTATATTATGGACATTATATATTATTTTTAAAGATTTTGATACAATAAACCAAGAGTTAATTTTAAAATATATTAATGTTGTTATTTTTTTTTTTGCATTTCAGGTAAGTGTGGCAACATTAACGTCACTTCTAAACACACGAGTTAGTTCACCTGAGATCTGCTCGTTGGTAAGTCTCTTATTCCTCATGTAGTTTCTGGTAAGATGATGCATTGCTACATTCTTTTTTAACTATTCTGAGATTTACTTTCTGTTTCCGAAAGTTAATAGAGATATTCGTACCCCTTGGAAAACTAGACGTCTTGTCTGATCTAAATAGTCTCCTTTAATCAGAAAAAATATGATGTTTTAATTAATAGCCCATGGATTTTAAGGGATTTACCTGTAGGTGAATTCGTAGAATCACGTGGTGATTTTTTATTTTATTTTTAGAGGCAATTATATTCTGGCAACATTTTGGGACTTTATCGTTGGTAACGACAATAATGTGAATATACAGTATATATATATATATATATATATATATATATACGGTCACCCATTTGGGGATCACGGTGTCAGGCAATATATATATATATATATATATATATATATATATATATATATATATATATATATATATGTGTGTAGTTGAATGATTTAGGTGGTTAGACAATATTGTGTAACTTGCTTGGATTAGGCCTATGCTACATTTAAAATTTGCAGTAAGTTGAATAAGCTTTCTATGTTGTTGCACTTTAAGAAATAGATAATTAAATGTATATACAATTGGAAAAAATACACCGAAGATATGTATATGATATAGATATGTTTTGTTTGCAAACTGTTCTTCTTTTTCGTTATCCCTCTGTACATCCTTTCCACTTTTGATCCTCCCTTCCTGTCCTATTTTCATCCTTTCTTCGTTCCCTATTCCTAGTCCACCATTCCTTCCCTCCATTCAATCTTATTCCCTTCCCTTCTTCATCCCAGGCTGCCTTCATTTATTATTTGTAAGAATCTCCTTTCAGATATACTTAGGCTTTCCTCCCCTTAAGCCTCTTTTCATTCCCTTCCTCCAACCTTTCTTCCTTTTTTCCACTCCTCTTCCTTTTTCCTTCCATCATTTTCCCTCTGCATTATTCCCTCATATTTTCCTTTCTTTCCCAACTTCCTTCCCTCCTTCCAGAATACCAAACTATCTTTAATTCTGTTCACACTGTCTTTATTTCCGTTATATGTCCTGCTTTCTTTCTATCCCTTTTTTCTAGACTACCTAGCATCCTTCCTTCATTATTTCCTTCCTTTATTCCGTCCTTCAAGTCTCCTTTCAGTAATTTACTTTCGTTCTCACCATGTCCTCTACTACAAGATTTATCATATTAGTTTTCCTAAAGTCTAATTTTCCCTTCAGCATTGTCCTTCTTTCCCTCCATTCATTGTTAACCCTTTTTGTACCGGACGTCATTGTTATTTTATTCTAGCTACTGTTAGACGATTTTTATTCAGTTTATAAAGGAGCTCCAGCAATTAACAGGTTTCGAACTATCTCACCAAATAAGTTAATGTTATATTATTCATGCGGGTGGACTGTGATATATCATGTAAATAATTATTAAACCCGAATTAATCAATGTTAAATGTTTTACGTTTGTTGATTAAGATTGAATGACTGACGCTGTGAAACGCCTCACAGAGATTGTACAGACTATTAGAAAAGTATAGGCCCTATATGAGCGGACTATGTGGATGAAACGGGTCTGAAGCCATACCATGTTTGGCTGAGATGATCTTTTGATTCCACATGACCAATTGTCCTGAAACTAAGATCTTAAAAGCAACAGGTAGAATTATTATGTTACCTCCACCAACCGACTTTACTCCTAAACTCAATTAATGAAATAAATTAAATTAAATTAATGGAAATTGGGCGAAAATATTTACCAACATTTATCTCTTCAATCTTGTTGTTGTTGTCGTTCCCTAAGCTGCCTGGTCAAACAGCCCCGTCTTCAGTCTTGTAAAGGGGAGTAGCAATTGACCATTTGCGAGTTTCAAGCTATAAGGAAGTTGGAGCCGTGAACATCGATATTAAAGATAAATGCAATAATAATGTAGGTTTCTGATGGATAAATGGTATGTTGAATTGGGTTTTATGTATTTATATATATATACTACGAACGTATTTTAGCTGTAAATTATGCTAAATATCGTTTTCTACAGCCCCAACTTCCTTATAGCACGAAACTTGCAAGTCGGCAATTGACCTCTTGCGAGTTTCGTTCTATAAGGAAGTTGGAGCTGTAAACATTGATATTTAACAGAATTACCAGCTAAAATACGGTCAAAGTACATTTATATGCACATAAAACCTAATTCAACGTGCCATTTATCTATCAGAAACGTACATTATTATTGCATTTCTGTTTAATATCGATGTTCACGGCTCCAACTTCCTTATAGAACGAAACTCGCAAATCGGCAATTGCGTGTTTCCATGTAGTAGGAAATACACCGGTTACTACACACAGATTTATGGTGCAAGTACTGAAAGGCAATTCTTAATACAAAGAAGCGTGACACCATCAGAAGCAATTGAATTTGTTGGTTTGGGGTGTTTTTCCGTGAGAATTACTGTGCCAATATTGATTGGTTGAAGCCTAAATGGTTCTTTATCATAGTTTTGTACTTTTAATTAATATTATAATTGTGATCATTAACCTGTTCACTGCTCATTCTGAATAGGTTTTGTTGTGCTTCGCACAATGCATTAAGTCTATCGTTTTTCATACATTCTCCTTTACATTTCTACTATTCATAACATTTATATTTTCATCGTTAGTCCAAGGAGAAAAGGGTTTTAAAATGTCCTTTTTTTTTGTACGTGGATGAGGGAGATAAAATGCAAAACTGCTTGTGACGAGTGCCTCCCTCAGAATTAAAAGAGTGACAGGGCCAAAATCAAGGAACGTTCGAGCCAAAATGTCTGGACACACGGAGTTTGAAACAATTAAGTCATAGGATGAGGGAAACATGGATTCAGGGAGAGAGTTCCAGAGAATATTTGAACTTGAACACCTACATTGTTTTCTTGGAATACGTGTTGCAGGTTGGTATGTTCAGATAATTTATCAGTTAAGTACATAATTAATTTGGAGAAGAATCTCTTAATTGCCGGAATGTTTTTTGTTTTGTTTCGTGCGGGTTTATGTTTAGGCTTATGTATGTTTATTGTAAGAGTAAGAAGGTCATGATCAGCTAATGGACAAGCAATGACATTAGATTGGCTAATATTGTTCAACATTTGAGTAATAATAATATCATGTAATGTCGCAGAATGAGATATTACTTGATTGTATGTGTCAATCACTTATGACAACTTCACGTTTGTGATAATTGCCTTTAGTTTGCAATTACTAGAGTAAGAATATTCATTAACATCACCCAGAGTATAAGAAAATCTATAATGAAGACACATACCGGTATATGTACATGCTCAGATTAATATGTAGGATTCGAAATTGCATAATAAATCGTAGGCTTGTGCATATTTCATTAACTGTCTTGATAGCATAATGCATAAGTGCGCGGAATTTCGATTTGAGTATCCTGGGTTCGAGTCCTTGGATTGCCACATGTATCTGTTGATTTCATTAATTGAGTTTAGAGGCGAAGTTGGTTGGTGGAAAAAAAACATAATAATATACCGGTACTCAGGCAAAATGAAGGTAGTGTGCGGATTTATACAGTCAACTTTACATCTTCAACACCTTCTGGCCTTTCTATATTTATGTTTACTTTGGTTACTGTAAGATTATTCTAAGAGAGAGAGAGAGGGAGAGGGAGGGAGAGAGAGAATATAATGTTTAGTTGGATGATGGCACACCCGCTCATGAAAAATTGCATACAAACTGCTGGGTCAGACCACGAGGACTTTTAGTTTTATGTATTAATTAATTAACTATATTTTGTTTATATTTTTTAACGCGAGCATGGTAAATAATTATGCCAGTTGATCAATACAGAGATTCCTATTTTTAAAAAAATTAGATTAGGGTCAATGTGGTTTATCCAATAATAGTAATTTTCTGATGTATGGGATAGTGTAATTATTGTAGTGTATGGTATTGTGGTGTAATGGTGTTATTATGGTGTGTATGAGAGAGTGCTGGTGAAGGGTCGGTATGGCTAGCCTCGACCATCACCACAATCACAATCTCTGTAGCCTCCACTCCCCTTACCCTCCTAGCCAACCATTAAGTCACCATTACCCTGCCACCCTTATTGATATTTAGTGCACCAGGGCCGCCCTAACGCAGTTTGTGTGGCTGTGGTTCGAATCCGGGATGCGCTGGTTGGCTCGGGTTGGTAGGGGTAGGGGTGGGGGTCGCGTTGGTGTGTGCCCAACTGTTTGTTTATGTCTGTTAATATGTGTGTCATAAAGTATTGTGTTCAACCCTGCGTGTGTTTGCAGTCACTTTCTATGTTTTCTACTACACTCAACCTATCAGTTCACGACACCTTACCACACCACTATTACCCCTACACAATCCTCTATCTCACTCCCTCTCTCTATCACCACTCACTCATCACTTCTTCACCACACTTCCACCACTCTACTACACCTCAGATACATTCCACCACACTCAACCACACACTCGTGTTTTTTTTTTTTTTTTTTTTTTTTGCCACCATACGGAAATACATGAACGAAATGTTGAGACTGGTCGAGTTCCAATCTCATTTTTAAGGGGAAATTTTCATTTAACCCCCTCTGTACCGGCGACGTTTTTTTTTATTTGATTTCAGCTACATTTAGACGATTGTATTCAACTTAGGAAGGATATACAGTAGCTACAATGATTAAATGAGATAGTCTGTAGCCTTTTAATGGGTAGACGTGTTTCCTAGGCTGAATAAAAAGGTCTAATAGTTACCAGAATATAATTAAAAGTACATTACCGGTACAGAAGAGGTTAAGGGTCATTGTTTTTAATCCCCCTTTCTCTCATGTTTAACCCCAAATGTTTTGATATTAGTTTGGCGATTGTAAAACCTTACGCTCCATTTCTGCCAATTTTAAAAACTTTCGTGTCATTTAATTGTCGATTTGTTTCCTGGCGAGCGATAGCGAGCCTGTAATTTAGTGGATCCGAATTTTCTACCGAAAAATGTGACCATTTATCTCGAAGGGGAGTGTTGGGAGTATTTTTTGTTAAGCTTGATGGAGGTCTAGGGAACAAACTAAGTCCCTCCCCTTAACCGACTCAAAATAATTCTGGGTAAACCTTTGGGTCGGTCAGCTTGACTTGTGACAGTTCTCAGAGAAGCTGGGAAAAGGAGGAGAGAGTGAGTGAAGAGTGTGAGAGGAGAGTGTGAGAGGAGAGAGTGAGTGGAGAGAGTGAGTGGAGAGAGTGAGTGAAGAGTGTGAGAGGAGAGTGTGAGAGGAGAGAGTGAGTGAAGAGTGTGAGAGGAGTGTGAGAGGAGAGAGTGAGTGAAGAGTGTGAGAGGAGAGAGTGAGTGAAGAGTGTGAGAGGAGAGAGTGAGTGAAGAGTATGAGAGGAGAGAGTGAGTGAAGAGTGTGAGAGGAGAGAGTGAGTGAAGAGTGTGAAAGGAGAGAGTGAGTGAAGAGTGAGAGAGAAGAGAGTGAGTGAAGAGTGTGAGAGGAGAGAGTGAGTGAAGAGTGTGAGAGGAGAGTGAGTGAAGAGTGTGAGTGAAGAGAGTGAGAGGAAAGTGTGAGAGAGGAGAGTGTGAGTGAAGAGTGTGAGAGAAGAGAGTGAGTTTAGAGTGTGAGAGGAGAGTGAGTGAAGAGTGTGAGAGGAGAGAGTGAGTGCAGAGTGTGAGAGGAGAGAGTGAGTGAAGAGTGTGAGAGGAGAGAGTGAGTGAAGAGTGTGAGAGGAGAGAGTGAGTGGAGAGTGTGAGAGGAGAGAGTGAGAGGAGTGTGTGAGTGAAGAGTGAGAGAGGAGAGAGTGAGTGAAGAGTGTGAGAGGAGAGAGTGAGTGAGGAGTGTGAGAGGAAAGAGTGAGTGAAGAGTGTGAGAGGAGAGAGTAAGTGAAGGAGATGAGTGAGGAGAGAGTAAGTGAAGAGAGTGTGAGTGAAGAGTGAGAAAGAAGAGTGTGAGTGAAGAGTGAGAGGAGAGTGAGAGAGGAGAGAGTGAGTGAAGAGTGTGAGAGGAGAGTGTGAGAGGAGAGAGTGAAGAGTGTGAGAGGAGAGTGAAGAGTATGAGAGGAGAGTGTGAGTGAAGAGTGAGAGAGGAGAGTGTGAGAGGAGAGTGTGAGAGGAGAGTGTTGAGAGGAGAGTGTGAGTGAAGAGTGTGAGAGGAGAGAGTGAGTGGAGAGAGTGAGTGAAGAGTATGAGAGGAGAGAGTGAGTGAAGTGAGAGGAGAGAGTGAGTGAAGTGTGAGATGGAAAGGGGGAGGGAGGAGGTGAGATGGTGAAGAGGGTAATGAGGGAGGGTGAGAGAGGGAGTGAAGAGTGTGAGAGGGAAAGGGGGGAGGGAGGGAGAGTGTGAGAGGGAAAGGGGGAGGGAGGGGGAGCACGTGTGTAGGGGAGGGGGAGAGTGTGCAGAGGGGAGGGGAGAGATGGAGAGGGAAGGGGGTCGGGAGGGGGAGAGTTTGAGAGGGAATAGGGACAGAGTGAGTGAAGTGTGAGAGGAGAGAGTGAGTGAAGAGAGCGCCTTTCAGTATCTTGAAGCACTGAATAAGTTTACCCCTCAGCCTCCTCTTTTTTAATATGAACAAATTCAATATTTTAAGTCTTTCATCATATGGTTTATTTCTTAATGATGGTAGCCTATCATCTTCGTTGCTCTACGCTGCACTGACTCGAGTCTTACAATGTCTTTGTTAAGATATGGTGACCAGAACTGCACACCATATTCAAGGTGGGGTCTCATCATACTTTTTACCATGTCTTGATAGCGTAATGCATAGTGCGTGAAATTTCGATGCGAGTATCCTGGGTTCGAGTCCTCGGAGTGCCACATGTATTTATTGATTTCATTAATTGAGTTTAGATATGAAGTTGGTTGGTGTAAAAAACATAATAATTATTACGTTATCATATTTATAAGTACATTTTCGTTTAATGAAGCCCAATGCTCTGTTTGGCTTGTCTGCAGCTGCTATACATTGGTCGAAAGTG
>CM064542.1:28607041-28658601 GCA_032716605.1 Paralithodes platypus | reverse complement strand
ATATATGCTTAGGCTGTACTGTGTTAGGTTAGGGTAATATATAGATGACATTGGAACCATGCACTTTAGCACTCTAAATTATAATCTCTGAATGTACTCTCACTCTCACTCTCTCACTCTCACTCTCACTCTCTCGCTCTCTCTCTCTTTTTTGGAAGCCTAAAATGAGCCTGGATATCACTTAAATACTAAGACTAACGGTAGTCATTTATATAATAAGAGATGGATGCACAGGATAAAATATAAGAATGTAAGAAGATGAGCACACTAATCCTAGGTCTACCACACTCAATCTAATTAAACACACGTTAAGGGGGGGGGGGATACTTTTTGGGTGATTTTTGCATGTATTCATAATTTTTCTAGTTTCCTCCCTAGACCTCCATCAAATTAAAACAAAAAAAACATCCATTAGGTCCCCCTTCTAGATTAATTTGAAAAAATTTCGGTAGAAAAATTTCCCGACCAAAGGCCGGTTCTTCCAACATTACAGGCTCACTATCATTCGCCAGGGAAAATATAGACACCTAAATAGCATGAAAGGTCTAAATATTGACGACGAAATGGGGCGAAAGATCTTAAAATTGACTAACTAATGGGGCAAACATCTAAACATCTCAAAACTAATAGGGATAAACATGAGGGAGAAGGAGGTCCCGAAAAACCAAGTGCCTCCCCTAAAACACACATTAACATCATTGGTTGTGCTAATTAACGAGATCCAGGCACAACAAAATATAGCCAGCAGCAGCAGCAGCATTATAGGGCTATAAAGGTGCAACAGATGACCTCGTAAAAGTGACACACACACACACACACACACACACACACACACACACACACACACACACACAAACACACACACACACACTGTACTACACCTGTTGCCGGAACCATTACAGCTGTCACCACCAACACCTATACTATAAAGTTAGCAGCTGCAGGATGATGAGCTATAGGAGGAGTATAATATGTTAACTCTATCAGTACGGTGGTGGTGTGACTAGTATCGATCTTCTGGTTACCACTAGATATTGACACAAATCCTTAGGAGTGAAAGTCTGTAAGAATACATATAAAAGATATAGATAAAACCAATCCTATATTATACACAATAGAACGCCTTAGGGAGAACACAATAATACATAAATAAGTAGATACATACACTATTAAGGGGAGATTTCCACTTGAGGGACTTTTTTCTTGACCCCTTTCTCCCTCATGTCTAGCCCCATTGCTTTTGAGATTATAAGACGTTTGCCCCATTAGTTTGGTGATTTTAAGATTTTCCGTCCCATTCTGTCAATTTTAAGACCTTTCGTGCCATTTAGGTGTCGATTTTTTCCTGGCGAGCGATAGCGAGCCTGTAATTTAAGAGTAACCGGCCTTCGGCCGGGAAATTTTTCTACCGAAAAATGTAAACATTTATCTTGAAAGGGGGTCAAGGGGGTGACATTTTAAGATTGCTGGAGGAGTAGAAAACAAACTAAAAACCTCCCCTTAAATACATCATTAGGTGGCATTGTTTAAAACGTTTATAAGCCTGTCATCAAAAGGGCTATTGTTTATATCATTGGAAGGGGCTTCTTCTACCATTCTCTTATAAAATGAAAACATTCAGACAACCTTAGCTCTATAAAATATCTAATTGGTTGCTAAATTGAAATAAGGTACTATAATGGAATGAAATATATAATTGGTTGTTAGATTGAAATAAGTTATTATACAGTATATTGGTATGAAATATATAATTGGTTGTTAAATTGAAATAAGTTACTATATTGGTATGAAATATATAATTGGTTGTTAAATTGAAACAAGTTACTATATTGGTATGAAATATATAATTGGTTGTTAAATTGAAATAAGGTACTATATTGGTATGACATATCTAATTGGTTGTTATATTGAAATAAGGTACTATAATGGATAAAGCTAAATAGTGCCAGATGAAGTGATAATGGATGTGTTATGATCATTATAATCATGAAAACCAATTCATTTGCAACGATAGGAAGTGACCATGGTATTTTGTAACCCTTAAAACAATGTTATTGTAGTATTGTTCTTAAGGGAGCCCACCTCGTTTATTTGTTCTCTCTCTCCCTCTTTCTCTGGGTTGTATTCATTCGGCCCCATTCAGCCTACTGTTTTAAGACTTTTATCCCCATCCAGGTGTCAATTTTTTCCTGGCGAGCGATAGCGAGCCAGCATATTTTTTGTTTTTTATCAACAGGTTAAAAAAAAAAAAAATCGATAGAAAAATGTCTGGCGAAGCCGGATTTCTCCATATAATGCAGGCTCGCTATCGCTCGACAGGAATAAATCGACACCTAGATGGGGATAAACGTCTTAAAACAGTAGGCTGAATGGGGCCAAATGGATACAAGCCAAAGAGAGAGGGAGAGAAAGAGAAAAAAAGCGAGGTGGGCTCCCTCAAGAACAGATTTAGAGCGTTTATAAACGTATTGTAAATGTTGGGTGTGTTCTTTACACTTTTCATTATTTTAGATTCATGTATCTGATGGTATAATGCATAATGACATAGTATTATCAACTTTTGGCTGTTTCTCATACAGGGTGTTTCGTACACACAACTTTTATTTCCCTCTGTAATTGCTTGAAGTCGACCAGGATAGTTCATGTTAATTAATGTTCTATAATATGTTAGATTAATAGTAGCCTACTGGTAAGTTGAGTATTGATAGGTTGGGCTTTGGATTGGTTAGGTGTGGGTAAGTATTGGAAGATTAGATATGTGTGCTGTTATGCTAGGTTAGGTTAGGTTGGGATAACGAATGTTAAGGGGAGAAGACCGTTTTTCTGGACTCCCTAATATTTAGCCCACTAGTTTTGAGATTTTAAGACGTTGGTTCCATTAGTTTGGGGATTTTATGACCTTTTGCCCCATTTCGTTGTCAATTTTAAGACCTTTCGTGACATATAGGTGTCGATTATTTCCTGGCGAGCGATAGCGAGCCTGCAATTTTAAGAGGAACCGGCCTTTGGCCGGGAAATTTTTCTACCGAAAAATGTACAAATTTATCTTGAAATGGAGTCAAGGGGGGTGTTTTTCTAAGCTTGATGGAGGTCTAGGGAGGAAACTAAACAAATATATGAATACATTAATTAATAGACCAAACACACGGTCAGTCTCCCCTTAAACCTTCTAAGCAGATGACGCCAATTTGTGTTTTATTCTACATGCCTTCAGGCAATTTGATGCAAATAATTGGAAAGGGATTGTTAAAGTTAAAATAGTTTATTGAGATAGCTCACTCTGTGAATCCGTACCCCTTTAGTGTTTAGAGGCCATTCCTAAATTCGCTGTTTGTCCATAATAATAATAGAAATGGCGACATCGTAATGAAAGTGTTAAAGGTTGTCCACCCTTTCAAACTTCACTATGGTTTATAAGCCAGGGTCACCCACATTAGCAGTTACTACAAGGAAGTTTATGTAACACGTGGATAAAGCCGGTATCACACGAGAGCTTTTATAGTCAATATTCGATGATAAAAAAAAATCTGGCAACATTTTTGGAATATTTTACACCGGTATCGGAAACTAGACTGGTGATAGCCTATATGAATTTAGATAACCGAAAGAGATTAAATGTTGACCTCATAAGCTGCCAGACCAGTGTGTAGGATAAATGTTGAGGGAAAAAGCGCTCGTGTGTCGTTGAGGTGGTTTAGGCTTCGTATTGTTTTGTTCTATGTGGATGAGGGAGACAAAAGCCAGAGCTGCCTGTGACAAGTGCCTCCCCCAGAGTTGAAAGCAGGGAGGGACGAACAAACTCAAGCCAGACCGAGTAAACCCAAGGGGAGATGAGTCGTTTTTCTGGTCCCCCTTCTTCCTCATGCTTAGCCCCATTAGTTTTCAGATTTTAAGACGTCCGCCCCATTAGTTTGTCGATTTAAAACCTTTCGTCCCATTTCTATATCAATATCAAGACTTTTTGTGCCATTTAAGTGTCGATTTTTTTCCTGGCTAGAGATAGCAGCCTGTAATTTTAAGAGAAACCGTCCGGGACATTTCTCTATCGAAAAATTTACAAAATCTCCTTGAAAGGGAGTGTTTGTTATGTTTAATGAAAATCTAGCGAGGAAACTAAACAATACATGAATATATAAATAAATAAACCCCAAAAATAACCACTGTCCCCTTTAAAGTCGATAATATACTGTACTGGAATGAACTATTCACTGTACTCTCTCTCGCTCTCTCTCTCTCTCTATATATATATACTGTATATATATATATATATATATATATATATATATATATATATATATATATATATATATATATATATATATATATATATATATAGCCACCGGACAGCCACCATATTAGCTATACACGGATATAAGAGAACAGAGGTACATTTTCTCCCAGTTTCATACATCTCCCGTCTCTTTGACCAACTCTTTTATAACTTTAGAAAACTTGGAACTCTTACCCCGAAGAGTTTCACATCCAGTTCAATATCCTCTTGTGGTTATATTGTCTTCCTACCTTTCTTGTTGGTTTGTTGTATCATTTGTGCCCTTGTTCAAAAGTTGGGTTCTCCTTTTCAACTTTCATTCTCAAATATTTGTTTTCGCCCTGTTTTATATACATTTATTTTTGTATGTATTTTATTTATTTATATATTTATTTATTTTTTGCTTATCTTGCGTTTCTTCCTTCTTGTCTCTGTTTTTCTTAATTTGTGTTCTTCGTCTTGTATTTTAACTATATTGTCTCCACTTTTCACTTTCCCTATTCCTTATGCTTGCTATTCTATATCGTTGGGATCGTAATATGTGTATAGGCGTTGTATCTATGAGAAATCTATGTCAAATATCCATCCTACTCTTTCTCCACTCGTTCTCCTCCTTCTATGGTTACTCCTTTCCTTTTGCCTTTGTACTCTCCCTCTTATCTCTCCTCCTCTTTTGCCTTTGTACTCTCCCTCTTATCTCTCCTCCTCTTTTGCCTTTGTACTCTCCCTCTTATCTCTCCTCCTCTTTTGCCTTTGTACTCTCCCTCTTATCTCTCCTCCTCTTTTGCCTTTGTACTCTCCCTCTTAACTGTCCTCCTCTTTTGCCTTTTTATCTCTCCTCCTCTTTTGCCTTTGTACTCTCCCTCTTATCTCTCCTCCTCTTTTGCCTTTGTACTCTCCCTCTTATCTCTCCTCCTCTTTTGCCTTTGTACTCTCCCTCTTATCTCTCCTCCTCTTTTGCCTTTGTACTCTCCCTCTTATCTCTCCTCCTCTTTTGCCTTTGTACTCTCCCTCTTATCTCTCCTCCTCTTTTGCCTTTGTACTCTCCCTCTTATCTCTCCTCCTCTTCGTCCATTTAGGGGCTAGTGGCTGTTTTGGGGGGTTATGAACCCCTTTTGTATCGGCGACGTTTTTTAAATTATATTATAGTTACGGTATATTTAGACGATTTTATGCAGTTTAAGAAGTATCTGTGGTAGTAAAAAGGGTTAAGTGAGACAGTTCGAAGCTTGTTAATTGCTGGGGGCTCCATATAAACTTAATGCAATCATCTAATAGCAGCCAGAATAAGGTTACAAGGACGGCACCGGTACTGAAGGGGTTAATATATGTATTTATTTATTTTTTAGCTTCCTTGCTAGACCTCCATCAAACTTAGAATTACACCCCCTAGACCCCCTTTAAAAATACATTTGTACATTTTTTGGTAGAAAAATGTCCCGACCAAAGGCCAATCCTCATAAAATTACAGGGTCGCTATTGCTCGCCAGGAATAAATCGACACCTAAATGACACGAAAGGTCTTAAAATTGACAACGAAATGGGGCGAAAGGTGTTAAAATCGCAAAACTAATGGGCCGAACGTCTTATAATCTAAACACTAAAGGGGCTAAACACGAGGGAGAAAAGGGTCCAGACAAATTACCCATCTCACCTTAACCCTTTCAGGATCCAATACGCATTTATTTTCTGTTTTCTGGTTATAATTAGACAATTGTATTCAGATTAGGAATACTATATAGACATCAGAGAGTTAGGTGCGATAGTCTTCACCCATATGGTTCCCACAGATCCTTCGTAAGCTGTCTAGAATCATCAAATAATAGCCAGAATGAACTGTGAAAATGCGTCATAATGTTCAAAGGGTTAATATCACTTCCTTTCTCCTAATCTCCAAACTCCTTCTTTTCCGTCCATCCTCCTCTTCCTTCACCTTCTCCTACCAGCTATACTCTAATCTCCTTAAGAGGGGATGGGCTATTTATTTTTGCTAATTTATTTATCCTTTTATTATTATCTTTGTTTCCTCCCCAGACCTCCATCAAGCTTAAAAAGACCTCCCCTTCGAGATGAATTTGTAAATTTTTTGGTAGAAAAATTCGCCTGAAAAATTCGCCTGTAAACAATCGTTACCGTACCTAAATGGTATGAAATGTTATAATATTGACAAATAAATGGGGTGAAAGGTCTTTAAATCGCCAAACTAATGGTTGAAATTCTTAAAATCTGAAAACTAATGGGACTAAACATGGGGGGGGGGGGTGCCAGAAAAACAGCCCATGTCCCCTTAAGCCGATTAATATTCCCCCAATATATGATCAATCCCTCACGGCCTGACCCTTTCCTCATCCACGCAAGCCACTCCCTCTTTCTCTCCTCTCTTTATTTCCTATCCTATCTATTGTGTACAAAGGAGTACAAAGGAAGTACAAAGGAGTACAAAGGAGTACAAAGGAAATCAAGCAACAACAGATCTAGTGACCCTTCTAGGTTGCTTGTCCTCCAAAACACTGAGGATCAAGTGTCCAAACAGTGGTTTAGAGTGGGTAAGGGAACATTGGAAAGGGAATTACTGCCCTGGAACTAATATCCGTGGCAGGATTAGGAAGTTAGTAGGGGACAGATGGGTTAGTAACTGAGGGGGGGTAAAATAAAGTTATTCATTTACAAACGCAGTCAGTCGCGGGTTTGAAGCGAGATATTTGTCTAGGCGGAGTTTAAATGAATCAACGGTGATGCAGTCTATAACGTTTCGGGGAAGCCCATTCCACAAGTTGACAACTCGATTGAAGAAGAAATTCTTAGATTCGTGTGAGTTAAAAGATTTACCTTCTACCTCCCCCTGTACCTCCTGTACCTCCCCCCTCCGTCCTCTGTCTCACCCAGTTCTCCAGCATTTATCTCCTATTTCCCCCCCCCCCCCTTTCTCTCTCTAATTTCCCAGGCATACTCTCAGACTTGGTAAAAAATCAATACAAAATAAATACTAATAATAATAATACCAAAACAAATATATAATGATAATAATTATAATAAAAATCCCCCTCTCTTCTCAGTTGCTACCTTCACCTAAACGAAACCGATATGGTAAACTGATAGATACTAATCCGGATAAATTTATCCTTAACCCCTTCTGTACCTGCGACGTCTGGTGTACTTTATTCTAGCTGTATTTAGATGATTTGATGCAGCTTAGGAAGGTTCTGTGGTGGTTACAAGGGTTGATTGAGATAGTTCAAAGGCTTATAATTGCTAAAGGTCCTTCCTAAACTGAATAATATCGTCTACTAGTTGTTGTTGTTGTTGTTGTTCCCCAAGCTGCCTGGCCGAACAGCCCCAAGGCCCCGAGCAAGGCCAAGGCCATAACCGAGCGCCCCCACAGAACCCTCCCCGCCGACCACAATAAAGCCTGGGTGACCGAAGCCACTCCATGGCGGGGAGCTGAGGACGGTGCGGAAATGCCCGGGAAACCAAAGCCCCACCCAGGGCCCTGTGTCCCTCAGCAATTATGAAGAGAAAGTTGAGGGCAAGGGAAAACTACTAGTTGCCAGAATATAATGAAAAAGACGTCGCCGGTACAGAAGGGGTTAAGTATTGATTGGATTGCAATCTTAACCATTCATAACATGTTCTAAATTAATTCCTGCACACGTAATCTGATCCTGCAAAGGTTTACTTTTCACACATATTTTAAGTACATACAAAATGCCGGAGTGATTGGAGAGGGGATAAGATAGCCTTTTCCTTTGCTATATTGTTTTAAGATTTTCTTTAATGTGTTTTTGTGATCTACACTAAAAGGAAGTCCTCATATCCTTTCTCACACCTTATAGTTTGTGTGGTCATGGTCAGAATATCAGCGTTAGTCGATGTAACTTCTCTTCCTGAGTCTCTTTCTCTCCTCTTCCTGAGTCTCTTTCTCTCCTCTTCCTACTTTTTCTCCTCATTGTGTTCCTTTTACTACTGCTTTTATTTTTCTCTGTTTTTATTCATATTAACCCTTTTAAGATTCAATACGCATTTCTTTTCTATTTTCTGGCTATTATTAGAAGATTTAATTCAGATTAGGAAGGGTATACACAATTGAAATTATCAACAGATTCAAGAGTAGTATTTATAGTTGTTGTTGTTGTTGTTCCCCAAGCTGCCTGGCCGAACAGCCCCAAGGCCCCGAGCAAGGCCAAGGCCATAACCGAGCGCCCCCACAGAACCCTCCCTGCCGACCACAATAAAGCCTGGGTGACCGAAGCCACTCCATGGCGGGGAGCTGAGGAGGGTGCAGAAACGCCCGGGAAACCAAAGCCCCACCCAGGGCCCTGTGCCCCTCAGCAAATATGAAAAGAAAGTTGAGGGGCAAAGGAAAAATGTGACGCTTTGGCTTCCAATCTTGGTAGATTGGGAGGTCAATCCACGGAAGAGACGCCGTCACTTGAGATCTAGAAAATATATAAGTAAACGGAACAGTCAGAGTAAGCTATGGGTGTGGCAGAGATCGCTCAGTGCTCACTCTGATAGACCAGCCCATCACCACAGTATTTATAGTTTAATCATTATACAATCTATGCAATAAATACAAAAAAATATGATGCCCCCGAAATCGTTATGTAGGAACATTGGCAAACAAAATTAATAATAGTGGCGTATTTTTATCAGATTGAGTAATATTAAGTGATAAATAGGCAAGAACACGTCCAATACAAGGCTACAAATGTTGGAAATAGGTTTATCCTCCTGTTTATAATTGTACATGCACCGGAATTGTGAAGTGTTGGCTATGAATTGTTGGTGGGTAGATTGGGTGAGTGATTAGCTGTATATATTTAGATGCAGAGTTGATGTTGGGGTATACCGGTACACATAAATATCACCTATCGGAAGTCATGCGAGATCTAAAGCTGCATACCCAACTATTAGAATAAACGTTCTTATTTTCAGTGTCGGACAAGGAAGAGTAAACCTTATTTGAATAGCCCTGTGAATCTCATCTCTGTTAAGGGGGGTCACCTGCATTTTTGTCTATCCTTTTTTCTCTCTCTCTCTGGCTTGTATCCATTCGACCCCATTCAGCCTACTATTTTAAGACGTTTACCCCCATCTAGGTGTCGATTTTTTCCTGGCGAGCGATAACGAGCCAGCATTGTATGGTTAAATCCGGCTTCGCCGGAGAAATTTTTCTATCGAAAGATGTACAAATTTAGCTTGCTGTCAAAAACATTTAAAACACATACCGTTAGCCAGCAACAAATTGACACCTGCATGAGGGTAAACGTCTTAAAACAGTAGGCTGAATGGGGTCGAATGGATGCAAGCCAGAGAAAGAGAGAAAATGAGAGAAAAACAGCAGGTCACCCCCCTTAAAGGCAAGAGACGTGACTAAACATTTACAATTGACTGTACATGGATAGTTCAGAGTTGAATTTTGGAAGTTGTATTGAAATGTCAAGAGTCAGGCCCTAAGGCGCTCCGGGCAGAGGGGTTACGTGTGTGTGTGTTGGTGTGTGCGCGCGTGTGTGATTTTGTTATAAAGCCTAAAATACTGTATATTGTACAACACTGAAATATGTTGACAATGATATTTGTTCCAACCTACCCTAAACAAACCACACCTACTGTAGTTTATGTATAGTAATCTAACCAAATGTAATATAATCTAACATATCCTACAATACAGTACGATAAACTAAACTAGTACACTATTATATTCACAATTATATTCACGAGTTATTTCTATTCTAATGTTGATATCATGTCCATATCATCGGTCTGTCAGAGGAGCAAGCCCTATAGGTCGCCAAATAATGTGATGGTCAGAGTAGTTTTGTTTATTTAAGGGGGTACTACTCGCTTTTTCTTGACCTCCTTCTCCCTCGTGTTTAGCATTATTATGTTCTCTCCACCAACCAACTTTACTCCTAAACTCGATTAATGAAATTAACAAACACATGTGGCAGTCCGGGGATTCGAACCTAGGATGCTCACATCGAAAATCAACACACTTATGCATTGCACCACCATTTTAAGACGTTACTTCCATTAGTTTGTTGATTTTAAGAACTTTCGCCTCATTTCTTTGTCAATGTTAAGACCTTTCGTGCCATTTAGGTGTTGATTTTTTCCTGGCGAGCGATAGCGAGCCTGGAATTTCAAGAGAAACCGGCCTTCGGCCGGTACAAATTTATCTTGAAGGAGGCTCTTGGGGGTGTATTTCTAAGCTTGATGGAGGTCTAGCGGGGAAAGTAAAAAATAAATTAATACATGAATTAATTACCCAAAACACCGGCGGCTGCCCCCTTAAGACGGAAGTATGTACACGTATTACTATTGTTAAAACTGTTTTAGTATTAATAAGTAGATTAAACTGGCATTAATCAATTATGCACACAGTATTATGATCTACAGACATAATTTATATCTCTGTATACATTTATCTTTATAGTTGTTTGATTATTGTTTTCTTTTGTATTAACTTATGTATTTTACCTACTATCAATTTTGGTAAAAATTTGGTTATTCATTGTCATAATTTTCATAAATGAATAAATGTTGCCTGCATTTTAGTTTTATCATAAAGCTGGCCTGGCCACATGATTAAAATGTGGTAATTTGTCGAGTTAATTAAAAGTTATTTTATTTTGAGTTTTGCTGGCAAACTATAAAGGGTTAGGGCAGGTGGTGGAAACACGGAGGGAGAGAATAACAAAAAAGAGTAGAGTAGTGGGGATTGGGAAGAGAGGGAAGAAAGGGAGGAACGGATAACAGAGAGGGGAGAATAAAACAAAAGAGTAGAGTAGTGGGGATTGGAAAGAGAGGGAAGAAAGGGAGGAAATAATAACAGAGAGGGGAGAATAACAAAAAAGAGCAGAGTAGTGGGGATTGGAAAGAGAGGGAAGAAAGGATAACAGAGAGGGGAGAATAGTACGAGGATGGGCAGGATGAACATATACAGTATATAAGAAGAGAAAACGAAGCAATATATATATATATATATATATATATATATATATATATATATATATATATAGACAGTTACCTGATATATGGCATGTGCAGGTGTAATAATAACTGCAACAACAATTATTAGAAATGCATGGTGTTTTGCCGCTGAAGTCATATAACTGGTCAATATTTGTATGTTTTCCTAAAATAGCCTACGATTTAGTGCATTACCACCAATAGCAACATTGGATGGCATATATATATTCCACTGAAAACACATAATATAACTGAAATATATTTACTAATTAAAACCTAATAAATTCTGAAAAGGAATTAATTGTCACAATGAGGTGTTTATGCCAGACAGTATGAGACAGAGATAGAGAAGAAATATTGTTTCACCATTCATTAAGGGCGGATTTCCACTTGAGGGATTATTTTCTTGACCCCTTTCTCCCTCATGTTTAACTCCACTGCTATTGAGATTTTAAGACGTTTGCCCTATTAGTTTGGCTATTTTAAGAACTTTCGCCCCATTTGTCAATTTTTAGACATTTCGTACCATTTAGGCGTCGATTTTTTCCTGGCGAGCGATAGCGAGCCTGTAATGTAAGAGGAAACGGCCTTCGGCCGGGACATTTTTCTACCGAAAAATGTACAAATTCATCTTGAAAGGGGGTCTGGGGGGTGACATTTTAAGCTTGATGGAGGTCTAGGGAACAAACTAAAAACTTCCCCTTAAACCTTTGAAACGGATGACACCAATACCTCTATATGACTGGTATTCAACATACGAAGAACCTGTCAGAGTACGAAGGATAATTGTGTTCTTCAACCACTAATCCTTTTTGTTTTTCGTAACCTAATAAAAATAATCTTGCAGTAGTATTATGCCTTTCATTGTGGGTGACGGGTGACGTCTAGGTACGTTATATGTAATTTAATAATTTACTGTAGCCAACGTACTGGTATGTTTGGGTATTACCAACTTAATTTGGATATTACTGGGATATACTGTTTTCATATGCCAAATAAGCTTATGGCCTTCACTCCCAATACAATATCAGTATCCTACAGGTGTGTGTCCAACAAGCAAGAGGTGATGGAATAAACAAACTTCCCTCCGAAGTTATAAATAGTTCTTCAGTAGAGCAGTTCAAGAAGAAAGTAGATAGTATGTAACACACTCTGTAATGAGTGTAGTGCACTAAGCAGTATCTCTCCTTCCACTTCGAGTATCTCCCCGGAATGGACTGCAATGTCTCTGAGATACTACATATTCCTTGTAACTCCGTGTAAGTCACCCTCTCGCATATGAGAGTTTTAATGATCCCATGCGGCAATATAGACGTGTTAAGCGGCATATGTGTTGACGTGATAATATATATATTTATAAATCATTTCCACGTCAACACATTTTTTTCCGCTTAACACGTCTATATTGCCGCATGGGATCGTTAAAATGTCATGTACAGAGAGAGAGAGAGAGAGAATACTGGATAGATAGATGCATCGATATATAGAAGTTTAAAGGAAATTTAGACAAGATATAATATACTGATATAAAGAGAACAATGAAGGGGCAAGTAAACAGTGTGTATAACCTATGAATATGAGAACCATATGATTATGAGAAGAAAAAAAACTTGGATAAAAATGATAGATTACACTTAAATTATAGATAGATTAATAGACATATACAAAATAATGAAATAGTTTGATAGAAATATATTTAACTGAGAACAGGGGAAGGAAGAAGCTGTGAATAATAAAACTTGACATAGGTGTTTGTTCTTGTAAGTGTTTGACTTCATGTGTGTACATAGCTGTGTGTGTTTTACTGTGAACGTCTCGGGTTTTGTGTACTTGCGCGCGTGTATGTGTTCAGATTCATATGGAAGAGTGGAAGATAAATATAATAGCGTAGTATGGAGGACCTCAATAATTCTCCAGTTTTGAATTGGAATGTATATGTGGCATTAATTCCCTATGCAACTTGACGAAACATACCATTGAAATTGAAAACTAATTGGAAGATAATACGTTGATATTAGAATACCTATTTTAACATCAAATGTGTTGTATACCCCTTAACAGTTTCATCATCCTCATTTTGATAACGTGGTGGGTTGTGATATTTGTCGAGAAAAGAGGGGTTATTAGTTTGTTAACCCCTTCAGACCCATGACGCTTTTTTACCTTTGATTCTGGCTAATTATTAGATGATTTTATGCAGCTTAAGAAGGACCCGTGATATTCAGAGGGTTTATTGAGATCGTAGTTACCCATTTGAATCCTAGAGGTAAATTATAAACTAAAGAAAATCGTCTAATGGTAACCAGAATAGGATGACATATACGTCATGGTGCTGAAGGGGTTAATATAGTTAATCTGAGGCTGAAAGCAAGATGCATACCTAGGCAACAATTAAAATTTATGTTTTGGACAGAGAATCAATGAATGACATTGTTAGGTAGTCCATACCATAACCTTACCATTCGGTTGAAAAAGAAGTGCTGCGCTTCATATGCATGAAAGGGCTTTCTCAATATAGTAAAACCATTTCCTGTAGTTTAATTTGATACAAAATTTAAATTATATATTTAGGTCAGATTGATTAGTCTGTAGCCTATTAATGGGTAGACGTCCTTCCTAACCTGAAAAACAAATCGCTAATAGTTGCCAGAATATAATGACGAGGATGTCGCCGGTAATGAAGGGATTTAAAAAACCTGTCATCATGTCAAGGACACTCTTGTTGTTTCTTTCTTGATGCTGTTGCAGGGATTTAGGCAGAAAGAATTGATGCGACGTGGAAATCAATGTGTTACCTATTGTTACTGTGGGGAATTTTTACTACTTTTGTTTTGTTTGGCTTTGGGATGACCTATTGGCCTGACCTGACCTTTCCTAAACGTTTTAAAAGTATGACAACATTTTTGACAGGGGTTGAACTGTGTTATTGGGTTGAACTAGTAACATTTGGCATAACCTGACCGTTACACAATTGAATGTATCTATATATATATATAATGTGTGTGTGAACCACTTTAAAAATATACGATGTGATGAAATGATGTGGAAATACGACTACGATCTTGCAGAAACTAGATTTGACATAATATTTGCATATATCTTTTAAACTATTGGTAGTTGGGTATTAGATATACAGTATATATACTAATTGTAATCGTTCTGGTTGTTGATAATGAAGTAAAATGTGATGATTTGTCAACTTGTGTTTTAGTACCTTACCCCTTTCTGCCTTGTTTATCACCCACTGTTTCTCCGCGGCATAATTTTACCACGCAATTTGTCCACCTCTTTCTTCCCGTCTGTCCCGTGTTATCTTCACTGGCGCCACAAACACAGACGCTCAACAAGTGGACAAACTTTCCTTGTTACATTTGCTTTCTGTAGTAGTGTATTCCTTGTGATATATTGTATTGCTAGACTATGCAGTTAGGCCTGTATTGTGTTTTTCTCATTCTTTTTTCTCGTTTACTATTTATATTTTGGATTATGATAATACTTTCATTTTAATAACATTAGTATGATAAATAATACTATTTTTGCTGAACATATTATTATTATAATATATATATATTTTCTTTCAGGCAGGTGAGATTAAAATAATAGGCACAGTTTGCATTACCCGGTATTGAGTTTTTTATTGATACTCTCAATTTTTCGTACAGTTTTTTCTGGTATTTTCAGGAAGTTGGTAAAGGAGGTTTGCAAAGGGTTCCGACGTTTCAATGGGCGCAGCCATCATTATCAAGGAGAAGTGAAGTTAGAAGGTGATAAGTCGAGTTTATATAGGCGATACAAGATCAAGAGAGGGTTAATTGTGCGCTAGCTGCACGCTGGTTGGGTAACCTAAGACTAGCTCTGGTAGGCTGGCTGGACGCAGGAGACAAACACCTTGAAACATGGTACAAAAACGACATGCCTGCTAATACAAACACTGAATACATAAAAATTTACTATAAAAACCACATGTCCTCAGATCACAAGACAGACGAAAACATAATGAGAGACATTATCAGCAACAACTTTAAAACTACGAACCCTGACCAACACCTTAAACTCACCATATACTACAAGTCGAGGAAAACATCGCCAAGAAACCGTCACAAGAGGACCATGTCATATACCGACACACCTGTAACAGTGAGGACTGTGGACCTCACACTTATGTCGGTTTGACAAGGACTCGTCTGTCACGTCGCCTTACCTTTCACCTTCAAGCCGGAGCTATCAAGGACCACTACCACACATCCTCACACCATCAGGAACTCACCAGACCCGACTTAGATAAACACACCTCTATTCTTGATAAAGAAATAGACTCACGCTGCCTATTCATTCTTGAAGCTATATATATACTAACATACCAACCTACTTTAAACACACAAGCGGAATACAGCCAGATCCTACCCTCGGCGTGCCCTTCCACAGCGAGGCCCCCCATCATGCCCCCAGGAATGCCCCCTCCACACACGCAGACGAACGACGCAGAGGCCCCGCCCACTCCTGCGTCCGGCCAGCCTACCAGAGCTAGTCTTAGGTTAGCCAACCAGCGTGCAGCTAGCGCACAATAAACCCTCTCTTGATCTTTTATCGCCTATATAAACTCGACTTATCACCTTCTAACTTCACTTCTCCTCGATAATGATGGCTGCGCCCATTGAAACGTCGGAACCCTTTGCAAACCTCCTTTACCAACTTCCTGAAAATACCAGAAAAACTGTACGAAAAATTGAGAGTATCAATAAAAAACTCAATAATGCAAACTGTGCCTATTATTTTAATCTCACCTACCTGAAAGAAAATATCCTCCCTGGCTACACTAATATCAAACTATATATATATATATATATATATATATATATATATATATATATATATATATATATATATATATATATATTATATATATATACACCGGTATATATATATATATATATATATACAGTATATTGTATATTATTAATTTCAGTACATATTACATAGATTCAAATTTGCATACGTCCAAATGTCAGCAATGGTAATATCCTTGCCACAGAGCATACCATACGAAGGTCACAGGTTAACACTGGGACATAGGTATAGAGAACACCAATGAAAATATATAATATACTGTATTGATATTTCTGTAATCATGTAATGTAATAGAATGTTCACTCTTAATTTAGTATAACATTGTGCTTCTCTTCTCGTCACCCATGCTTCATTTCTTATACAGTACGTCATTATACTTACACTTAGTATTTAGGTGCTTGTATTTTAATCATGTAATTTCTGCATGCAAAAGTGTGTGAGGCTTTGAAAAAGGTGGAAGTTGGGGGAGGCATCAGGAATAGATGGAATGTGTGGGGAGATGCTGAGATATGGTGGTGAGAGAGTGATTGAGTGGGTATAGAAAATGTGTAGACTAGCATGGGAGAAGGGAAATGTGCCTGAAGACTGGCATAATAGTCCCCATGCATAAGGGTAAACGGGAGAGAGAAGTGTGTGGCAATTACAGAGGGATATGTGTCCTAAGCATAATAGGGAAGATGTACGCATGGTAGTGATCGAGAGAGTGAGAACGGAGAAATAGGTAGATGAGGAGCAGGCCGGGCTTAATTAAGAAGGGAAGAGGATGTGTAGAACAGATTTTTTCATTGAAATTTGTTGAGAATTAGCTGGAGAAGGGACAAAAATTGTTTGCTGCCTTTATGGATTTAGAGAAGCCTATGGCAGAGTTGGTAGAGAAGGTCTGTGGCAAATATTGAGAATATACAGAGTAGGTGGTAGGTTGCTAAAAGTAGTGAAGAGCATTTATGAGGGTGCAAAGGTGGCAATGTGCATGGAGAATGAAGAGAGCGAGTTCTTTACAATGAATGTTGGATTAAAGGAAGGGTGCATGATGTCCCCATGGTTGTTCAATATATGGATGGAGTATTGAATGAAATTCAAGGAAGAGCAGCGGATGTTGGTGTACCCCTGATAATGGAAGGAAATTAGTGGAGGTTGCCTGTACTGCTGTTTGCTGACGATACAGTTTTGATGAGTGATAATGAGTGGGAGTTACAGGGTTTGGTAAAAATGTTAGGAACTGTGTGTGTGGGTAAAGGAACCTGAAGGTAGGTATGGGGAAATGGTCTTTGAAAGAGGTGCAGTCACAGAGTGTGAGGTAAGACTGAATGGTCAGGTTATGGAGAATGTCGGCTGATTTAAGTATTTGGGCAGTGTGATGAGTAAAGATGGTAGTATGGAGGATTAAGTGCGTGAAAGGGTGCAACAGGGGAAGAGGGTTGTAGGAATGCTGAAAGCAATGAAAGGGAATAGGATGGTCAGCATGAAATAAAGAAGTAATTGCATGATATTGTGGTAATCCCGACATTGTCTACGGAAGTGAAACATGGATGTTGTTGAAGAGGCACAACTCAAGAATGAGAGGGGTGAAAATGAGTTACTTGAGAAGCGCATACGGAGTTACATGGAGGGGTAGACATACAAATGAGGAAACACTAGAACAGTGTGGTGTGGATGTGAATGTGAATGTGCTGGCAAGTGTGAAAAGGAGCACCTTGAGATGGTTCGGCCATGTAGAATGTATGGGAAGTGAGAGAATGACTACGAGAGCGTACAAGAGTGAGGTGGTGGGGCAGGGAGGGAGAGGCAAACCGAGAGTCAGGTGGAAGGATGGAGTTGAGAGGTATATGAAAGAAAGTTAATTTGGTTGGTGGAGGGGCATCGGCTGACAGTGGACAGAGATGCTTTGGGGACGATTCATTCGTGGCCACCCCTTCGGCGATCATTTCGTCTGCCAATAGTTAGATAGATAGATTTAAGACTGAAGTTGGGATAATCCTTTCAGTACCACTGCCGTCCCTTTAACTATATTCTGGCTGCTATTAGATTATTTATTCAGTTTTAAAAGGCCCTCCAACAACTAACAGGCTTCGAACTATCTCACTTAACCCTTTTGACTACAACAGAGCCTTCTTTAACTGCACAAAATCCTATAAATATAGCTAAACTACAATTAGAAAGACTCCTCTGGTACAGAAGGGGTTAAGACATGAAGCTGTGAACTAACTGAATGTGGACGAAATTACGTTTGAGTTCTGGAGCTGGAGGAGCAGGATTTTGGCGTTTGTCGCGTTATCTGGTTAGCTTGATTGGATCAGTTGCTGTCCTTTGCTTTCTGTCTGAATCGGTGGGCTGGTTACTGTGTTGTAAATTAATTATGCTCTTGGGTAGACTTGTACCTGTGTCCTGATTTGATGTAGCCTAGCTTATGCGTGTTTGTTTATCTTTATATCTGTTAAAATTATGTTCGTCTGCTCTTACGCATAACTATCTTCTCCAGTTAGCCAAGTTGTGCATTAAAGTAGACAAGGAAGCTAAAATATTAATGGGTTAAATTAGGAAATTGTTGATATAAGAATGAAGATATTGTTATTGGAATACAGAAACATTACGGAGCGATTTGCTTACAATATTTACCGAAACTTATTTTGTTCTACCAATTCCTATTTAGTTTCTTTAAGTACAGTTGGCTTCACCATTTCTGTTCCTCTCCGTGATCATATACTATACATGGAAATACAATGCGCATGATTGAATTACGACTGTTGTTTCTTATGCAGGTGTTAACTCGTCTGATTAGTAAACTGATAATTAAAATAAACCACCTCGCAATGCATTCATACTCTTTTACTTTTTTTATTTTTTTTATTATTATTTTTGTTTTAAGAGACAATGAACGCAGGAAGGAAAAACACAGATTAAACAAAAAGATCCATGTGCCTAAAGGCATCCTCCATTCATAAAATGTTTGTAACAACTGGATTTAAACTTTTGTAGATTGTAAGCTTGTGGAAAGCAACTCGAGGGAAGTGAATTCCAAAGAGTAGTAGTTCTACGGATAAATTAATTTTGATAAGCAGAAGTTCTGCATTGTGGAGGAGAAAGTGTAAATTCATGGGCGCTCTCAGCTACCCTAGTTCTATGGGGAAAGATGTGGAGAGGCGGCACAATTGAAGCAAGTTCCTCGGAACAATTGCTGTGAAAATATCTGTAGAATAATGCAAGGGATGCAACGTTTCTTCGTATGGATAATGTAGGAAGGTCCTGTGTGATTGCAGGGTTATTGATTAATCTAATAGCTTTATTTTGAATTTTGTCCAACTGCCTCAATGCAACCACTCCACTTCCACTCCACAGAGGTGAACAGTAATCCATCTGAGAACCCACATGACTTTTATATATTACGGCCAACTGCTCGTCAGTGAAGAATTCTCGAACTCTGTACAGGAGTCCCAGTTTTTTAGAGGCATTCTTAGCAATGCTTCTAACATAATGTGTCCAGCTCAAGTTAGTAGTTAATGTTACACCGAGAATGTCAATACTAGGGGAAGTGGGAATATTTACATCATTAAAAAATATGGGAGTCAGTGAGATTCTGTCGGTTAGAAAATTGAATGTACTTGGTTTTCTGTGCATTAAAGGAAACTAGATTCTTTTGTCCCCATTCATTAATTCTAGAAAGGTCCTGGTTCAGAGAGATTGCAGTGTTTATTTTTGAATTTATAAGATCGGGTTGGGTGAAAGAATTGGTAAATGTGAAGGAACTGTGGAGTGTTGAGTCATCTGCGTAGGAATGTATTGGATTATGAGTGGTAGATATGAGATCATTGATATGAATGAGGAACAGAGTTGGGGCCAAAACTGATCCCTGGGGAACACCAGCATTTATTGAGTGAAATTGAGAATAAAGGCCATCTACCATTACACATATTTTTCTGTTATGAAGATAAGAAGAAATTAGTGGAACTAATGATGCAAGGCCGTAGTGTGACATCTTCGACAATAAGGATTGATGCCAGACTCTATCAAATGCCTTTGATATATCCAGTGCTATTGTATGTGTTTCACCATGTTGGTCTGTAGCTTGGTTGATTTGATGTGTAAGAAGGCAAAGAATGTCTGCAGTTGATCGACATCTAAAACCATATTGCCTATCACTGATTAATTTATTATTCTCTAGATGCTTAATTATGTGATTATTTAATATAATTTCAAAGACTTTACCAAGAGTGGAAGTTATAGCTATTGGTCTGTAGTTTGATGGATCTGAAGAGGCACCTTTTTTAGGAACTGGATGGATGTTTGCTTCTTTCCAGGGTACTGGGAAGCATGAGGTATGAGTACACAGACGGAAAATTTTTGCCAATACAGGAGCGAGCACCAAGGAGCAATTCTTAAGTACTATTGGAGGAATTTCATCTGGACCAGGAGCCTTATCTACTGAGAGATTCTGCAAAATAGTTTTGACATGTCTGGTGTGGGATCTTAAGTGAGGGAATTTCAGGCGAATTAAAATTAAGTACAGGGACATCTTGATTTATTTCATCTAAGGTTGAGTTGGTGGAGAAAATATCCGCAAGAAGGTTAGCTTTACCTCGTGGGTCACTTACAAGATTGCCAGTCGGAGATTTAAATGGTGGAATGGATGAAGCAGTAGTGAAGTTGGATTTGAATGAGTTAAGAGTAGATCAAAATATTTTGTTAT
Organism: Paralithodes platypus; assembly: GCA_032716605.1. Classification (NCBI taxonomy): domain Eukaryota; kingdom Metazoa; phylum Arthropoda; class Malacostraca; order Decapoda; family Lithodidae; genus Paralithodes; species Paralithodes platypus. The sequence goes on along the minus strand of CM064542.1, from coordinate 28,637,827 downwards.
CATTTGGATTATTTAGAAGTTTATTTGCCTGCTTGTGGAGAAAGTTTGATTTAGTTAGGTTTAATACAGTTTTGGCATGATTTCTGATGTTTCTAAAGGAATTAAAGGCTTCATGTGTTTTTGATCTTGTGTATGCATTGTAGGCTATTGCTTTTTGTTCAGTTACTCTAGCACAATTATGGTCAAACCATTTAGGTGAATTAGTTCTTTTACTGTACTTTTGATGAGGAATAAAAGTTTCCATTCCAATTTTTACAAAATCTTGTATGTGGCTCAAGGTGGTGTGTGCATCATTAGAAAAGAAAGAGGTCCAGGGAATATCAATAAAGAAACCTTGAAGACCCTCCCAGTCTGCCCTATCGTAATGCCATTTAGTCACCAAAACAGGTTCAGAGTGGGAAGGTGTGGTAGGTGATAGACAGGTGGCCTGTATCAGACAGTGATCAGAAGATCCAAGCGGGGACCTCACTGTAACATCATAATTTTCTGAATTGGTTGTTAAAAATAAGTCCAGTAGGTGGGAATTATGATTAGGATTATCTGGTACATGGGTGGGTTGGTTGACTAGTTGAGTGAGATTAAATGAGTCTGCAAATAGCTCACATTCAAGACCAATTGCACACATAAGATAATGACGAGGAACAGAGCTTATGTGGGCAACTGTACCGGTTTCCCCTAGCATTTCATTGTTTTAGATAATAGACTGTTCTTTTATTTTTCTTTAGTTCGACCTTTCAGACAGATCTCTAGCTAACCTTTAAATTCGATGTTTGGTGTGTAAGAAAGCCTGGAAGGCAAGCAACAGACGGGGTTAATAGGCGCAAAATGCCACACACGGCCTCAAAAGAAATGGGCCTAGAATATACTGACTACTTCTGAAGGCATCAGTATTTTGTCTTGAATTTGATCCGAGATACCCACATATTAATGTCCGATGTCAATAGTAAGTGTAATACCATGATTTATTGGTGGGTTTATAATACAGTATTGAAATTACATTTATTGGCCGTACACGCATACACACACATACATGCATGCACTCACTGAGTGAGTATACTGTATATATATATATATATATATATATACAGTATAGTGTATGCATTTGTTAGCTTGCTTGTATATTTAATTTCGTATGTCATTATTAACAAGGCTCTTTCTTTGTTCCAGGTATGTGTAATGTCTGCCAGATTTTGGAGGTGTGCACATTTGGAACAGTATTGCAAAGTCTCCCTTGGAATAATTACATTGTATCTGGTAAGTGTTGACCGCCATTTTCGTATTTACCTTGTGACTACGATAGGCTTTTACCGAGTTCAATACAGTTGTCTAGTGTTAGCCAGACTACAAGAAAACAAAGTATTATTATAGAATTCCGGACCGTGGGATATCTTACTTATCATCCACAATATTATGAGACTCCTATGCCTTAAGGGGAGATCTCCACTTGAGGGATTTTTTTCTTGACCCCTTTCTCCCTCATGTCTAGCGCCATTGCTTTTGAGATTTTAAAACTTTTGCCCCATTAGTTTGGTGATTTTTAAGAATTTCCGCCCCATTCTGTCAATTTTAAGACCTTTCGTGCCATTTAGGTGTCGATTTTTATCCAGGCGAGCGATAGCGAGCCTGTAATTTAAGAGTAATCGGCCTTCGGCCGGGACATTTATCTTGAAAGGGGGTCAAGGGGGTGAAATTTTAAGATTGCTGGAGGAGTAGGAAACAAACTAGAAACCTCCCCTTAACTGTTCAAGACGGGGAAATTGCTGCTTGTTATGTGTACAGTCACTTGCATATATATATTGATGTATGAATGTACTGTATGTATGTATCGGTGGATGATAAGATGCATGAATGTAATGCAAATGAATATACAGTATGCAAATACATAAGTGTTGCCGTAGGACCAAACCTCAAATACTTGGACTCATTTTTTTGGAAGTTACTGTAAGTGGTAGTGGGTCAACATTTACATCAGCCATAATTATGCAGGCTTGATTAGCCCAATTACCTTGTTATCGTCTATAGTTGTTCAAATCATGAGAGAGAGAGAGAGGGAGAGGGATAAAGATAGAGAGTGAGAATGAGAGAGAGTGAGAGTGGGTGAGAATGAGAGTGTGTGTTAGAGAGTTACAAATTATGTGACTGCGTATGTGGGTACCTTTGAATATGTGGTAACTTTTGAGGGTAATAGGATCTAAGATTCTAAGGTATGAACGAAGCTAATTTCTGAAGTCCGGGGGAGGGAGGGAGAGGCTGGACGGTTTGAAAGGGAGACTATAATTAAACTTAAATTAGTTCTATAATTACTAAATATACTATGAGAGAAAAAAAAATGGATATAACTATTTTCGTCACTGTACTTATAAACGTAAATAATGATAAAGTATAGTTATGGACAAGTAATAAAGAACATGAATAGCTCAAGCACTAACGAAGGATGTGACAAAGAGCAATAATTATACCATAGATCGAGTACTGCGACCTCCGAGCACTTCCCAGCACAAAACCACTGTGGCTGTGCTGTGAAGGAGCGCTTTGATGAAATATATTGAGGGGAGACTGACCGTTTGTTTGGTCTATAATTCATTTGTTCATATATTTGTTTAGTTTCCTCCCTAGACCTCCATCAAGCTTAGAAAAACACCCCTTAGACCCTCCTTCAAGATAAATTTGTAAATTTTTCGGTAGAAAAATGTCCTGGCCAAAGGCCGGTTCCCCTTAAAATTGCAGGCTCGCTATCGCTCGCCAGGAAATCATCGTCACCTAAATGGCACGAAAGGTCTTAAAATTTACATCGAAATGGGGCGAAAGGTGTTAAAATCGCCAAACTAATGGGTCGAACGTCTTATAATCTCAAAACTAGTGGGGCTAAATATTAGGGAGAAGGGGGTCCAGAAAAACGGTCTGCCTCCCCTTACGTAACACCCCGTTCTTAAAACTAATCATCAACTACAAACCCCATTGCACTTGAATAAACTAATGAAAGCATATGGTCCTCCCGGGATTCGAACTCAGGACACCACACCCAGAACGTAAGCATCTAAAGTCTAAACCATTACACCATTACACACCTCCAGAGAGAGAGAGAGAGAGAGAGAGAGAGAGAGAGAGAGAGAGAGAGAGAGAGAGAGAGAGAGAGAGAGAGAGAGAGAGAGAGAGAGAGGGAGAGAGAGAGAGAGAGAGAGAGAGAGAGAGAGAGAGAGAGAGAGAGAGAGAGAGAGAGAGAGAGAGAGAGAGAGAGAGAGAGAGAGAGAGAGAGAGAGAGAGAGAGAGAGAGAGAGAGAGAGAGAGAGAGAGAGAGAGAGTATGATAGCAAAATGCAAATAATAGATAAGAAATAATGTATATGAAGAGAAAGCCAAATAAATGCTACTTAAGCCGGTATCACACGAGCACTTTTTCCCTCAACATTTATTCTCAACACTGGTCTGGCAGCTTATGAGGTTAACACTTAAAATATTGTGGTCACCCAAATTCATCTATCATCAGCCTAGTTTCCGATACCAGTTAAAAATATGCCAGAAATAGTCAGAAACATTTTGATGATCAAATTTTGACTATAAAACCTCTCGTGTGATACCGGTTTTAGCTTTTCTTCTACTTCATGTCTTCTTATCTTCTTGCTTTACTTAATTTATATTAATATCTCACTACTTTCTTGTTTTCTATTTTTCCAAGTGATTCTTTAATTTTCTGTTTTCCATTATATACTGTACTTATATATATATATTATGTACCTTTCTCTCTCTCTCTCTCTCTCTCTCTCTCTCTCTCTCTCTCTCTCTCTCTCTCTCTCTCTCTCTCTCTCTCTCTCTCTCTCTCTCTCTCTCTCTCTCTCTCTCTCTCTCTCTCTCTCTCTCTCTCTCTATTTATATATTTATCTATCTCACACACGAACACACACCTACACACACACACACACACCAACATCACAACAGTTTCACACTAACATATTTCCCAGAGATAAGGGCAGTGAGTGTGCAGTCTTATCAGTCAAGAGAGAGAGAGAGAGAGAGAGAGAGAGAGAGAGAGAGAGAGAGAGAGAGAGAGAGAGAGAGAGAGAGAGAGAGAGAGGGGGTAAGAGCCAAAGAGATGGAGTGGGAAGGGGGAAGAGGTGGCGCACGGATGAAGAAGTAGAGAGGAGGGGGTTAAGGGGAGGTTTCCACTTGAGGGATTTTTTTCTTTACTCCATTCTCCCTTATGTTTAGCTCCATTGCTTTTGAAGTTTTAAGGCGTTCGCCCCATTACTTTGGCGAATTTAAGAAGTTTCACCCCATTTATGTCACTTTTAATACCTTTTGACCCATTTAGGTGTCGATTTTTTCCTGGCGAGCGACAGCGAGCCTGTAATTTAAGAGGAACCGGCCTTCGGCCGGGACATTTTTCTACCGAAAAATGTACAAATTTATCTTGAAAGGGGGTCGGGGGGGGGGGGGGTAATTTCAAGCTTGATGGAAGTCTAGGAAACACACTAAAAACCTCCCCTTAACCCGTAGTATACAGTACCGGTGACGTCCTTTTCATTATCATTTGGAAACTATTAGACGGTATTATTCAGCTGAAGAAGGACGTCTACCCACTCAAAGGCTGCAGACTATCTCAATGAATCGTTTTAGCTTCCATATATCCTTCCTAAGCTTCATAAAATCGTCTAGATGTAGCTAAAATCAAATCAAGAAGACGTTGCTGGTACATAATTGGTTAAGTGGAGGTTTTTAGTGTGTTTCCTAGACTTCCATCAATCTTGAAATTACACCCCCTTGACCCCCTTTCAAGATAAAATTGTACATTTTTCGGTAGAAAAATGTGCCGGCCGAAGGCCGGTTCCTCTTAAATTGCAGGCTCGCTTTCGCTCGCCAGGAAAAAATCGACACCTAAATGGGACGAAAGGTCTTAAAAGTGACATAAATGGGGTGAAACTTCTTAAATTCGCCAAACTAATGGGGCGAACATCTTAAAACTTCAAAAGCAATGGGGCTAATATAAAGAAAAAAATCCCTCAAGTGGAAACCTCCCCGGGATATATCTAGTAAACAGGAAAAGCAAGGAGATAAGAGGAGTAGGAGATAAGCTGGAAGATCAGGTGGAAGATCAGGTGGAAGATAAGGTGGAAGGATGCGAACAATATCAAGAACAAGGAAGGGTAGGAGGAGGAGACGCAGAATGAACATAAACGTAGATGAATGGAGGAGGAGGAGAACATAAAGGTAGAAGAATGGAGGAGGAGAACATAAAGGTAGAAGAATGGAGGAGAAGAACATAAAGGTAGAAGAATGGAGGAGGAGGAGAACATAAAGGTAGAAGAATGGAGGAGGAGAACATAAAGGTAGAAGAATGGAGGAGGAGGAGAACATAAAGGTAGAAGAATGGAGGAGGAGGAGAACATAAAGGTAGAAGAATGGAGGAGGAGAACATAAAGGTAGAAGAATGGAGGAGGAGAACATAAAGGTAGAAGAATGGAGGAGGAGAACATAAAGGTAGAAGAATGGAGGAGAAGAACATAAAGGTAGAAGAATGGAGGAGGTGAACATAAAGGTAGAAGAATGGAGGAGGTGAACATAAAGGTAGAAGAATGGAGGAGGAGGAGAACATAAAGGTAGAAGAATGGAGGAGGTGAACATAAAGGTAGAAGAATGGAGGAGGTGAACATAAAGGTAGAAGAATGGAGGAGGAGAACATAAAGGTAGAAGAATGGAGGAGGAGGAGAACATAAAGGTAGAAGAATGGAGGAGGAGGAGAACATAAAGGTAGAAGAATGGAGGAGGTGAACATAAAGGTAGAAGAGTGGAGGAGGAGGAGAACATAAAGGTAGAAGAATGGAGGAGGAGGAGAACATGAAGGTAGAAGAATGGAGGAGGAGGAGAACATAAAGGTAGAAGAATGGAGGAGGAGAACATAAAGGTAGAAGAATGGAGGAGGAGGAGAACATAAAGGTAGAAGAATGGAGGAGGAGAACATAAAGGTAGAAGAATGGAGGAGGTGAACATAAAGGTAGAAGAATGGAGGAGGAGGAGAACATAAAGGTAGAAGAATGGAGGAGGAGGAGGAGAACATAAAAGTAGAAGACTGGAGGAGGAGGAGAACATAAAGGTAGAAGAATGGAAGAGGAGGAGAACATAAAGGTAGAAGAATGGAGGAGGAGGAGAACATAAAGGTAGAAGAATGGAGGAGGAGGAGAACATAAAGGTAGAAGAATGGAGGAGGAGGAGAACCCAAAGGTAGAAGAATGGAGGAGGAGGAGAACATAAAGATAGAAGAATGGAGGAGGAGGAGAACCCAAAGGTAGAAGAATGGAGGAGGAGGAGAACATAAAGGTAGAAGAATGGAAGAGGAGGAGAACATAAAGGTAGAAGAATGGAGGAGGTGAACATAAAGGTAGAAGAATGGAGGAGGAGGAGAATATAAAGGTAGAAGAATGGAGGAGGAGGAGAACATAAAGGTAGAAGAATGGAGGAGGAGGAGAACATAAAGGTAGAATAATGGAGGAGGAGGAGAATATAAAGGTAGAAGAATGGAGGAGGAGGAGAACATAAAGGTAGAAGAATGGAGGAGGAAAAGAACATAAAGGTAGAAGAATGGAGGAGGAGAACATAAAGGTAGAAGAATGGAGGAGGTGAACATAAAGGTAGAAGAATGGAGGAGGTGAACATAAAGGTAGAAGAATGGAGGAGGCGAAGAACACACAAAGAAGAAGGGAACAGATTGAAGGAGAACAAGGAAGGGTAGGAGGAGGAGAACATAAAGGTAGAAGAATGGAGGAGGAGGAGAACACAACAAGAAGAAGGGAACAGATTGAAGGAGAACACAACAAGAAGGGAACAGATTGAAGGAGAACACAACAAGAAGAAGGGAACAGATTGGAGAACACAACAAGAATAAGGGAACAGATTGAAGGAGAACACAACAAGAAGAAGGGAACAGATTGAAGGAGAACACAACGAGAAGGGAACAGATTGGAGGATAACACAACAAGAATAAGGGAACAGATTGGAGAACACAACAAGAAGAAGGAACAGATTGAAGAACACAACAAGAAGAAGGGAACAGCTTGAAGGAGAACACAACAAGAAGGGAACAGATTGAAGGAGAACACAACAAGAAGAATGGAACAGATTGAAGGAGAACACAACAAGAATAAGGGAACAGATTGGAGGAGAACAAAACAAGAAGAAGGGAACAGATTGGAGGAGAACACAACAAGAAGAAGGGAACAGATTGAATGAGAACACAACAAGAATAAGGGAACAGCTTGAAGGAGAACACAACAAGAAGAATGGAACAGATTGAAGGAGAACACAACACAAATAAGGGAACAGATTGGAGGAGAACACAACAAGAAGAAGGGAACAGATTGAAGGAGAACACAACAAGAAGGGAACAGATTGAAGGAGAACACAACAAGAAGAAGGGAACAGATTGAAGGAGAACACAACAAGAAGAAGGAAACAGATTGAAGGAGAACACAACAAGAAGGGAACAGATTGAAGGAGAACACAACAAGAAGAAGGAAACAGATTGAAGGAGAACACAACAAGAAGAAGGGAACAGATTGAAGGAGAACACAACAAGAAGGAAACAGATTGAAGGAGAACACAACAAGAAGGGAACAGATTGAAGGAGAACACAACAAGAAGAAGGGAACAGATTGAAGGAGAACACAACAAGAAGAAGGGAACAGATTGAAGAACACAACAAGAAGAAGGGAACAGATTGAAGGAGAACACAACAAGAAGAAGGGAACAGATTGAAGGAGAACACAACAAGAAGAAGGGAACAGATTGAATGAGAACACAACAAGAAGAAGGAAACAGATTGAAGAACACAACAAGAAGGGAACAGATTGAAGGAGAACACAACAAGAAGGGAACAGATTGAAGGAGAACACAACAAGAAGGAAACAGATTGAAGGAGTACACAACAAGAAGAAGGGAACAGATTGAAGGAGAACACAACAAGACGAAGGGAACAGATTGAAGGAGTACACAACAAGAAGAAGGAAACAGATTGAAGGAGAACACAACAAGAAGAAGGGAACAGATTGAAGGAGAACACAACAAGAAGAAGGAAACAGATTGAAGGAGAGCACAACAAGAAGAAGGGAACAGATTGAAGGAGAACTTGAAGTCGTAGTCAAAGCAAAACATGATTTGTGGAGAAGTTATAATAAATCTAGTTAGGCAATACAAATAAAGTTGAAGTATTTTTGTACAGACATATTAAAATGGTTGAGATTGTTTAGAATGATGCAGTAAACAGTATAATGTAAGTATTTAAATTTGCATACGCAAGACACACCACGCCGACTCCGGGTGTCCTGGCCCAAGTCCTGGAAACTCATTAAGGGGGGTGACCTGTTTTTGTTCTGTCCTTTTCTATCTTTCTCTGGATTGTATCCATTTGGCCCCATTCAGCCTACTGTTTTAAGACGTTTATCCCCATCCAGGTGTCAATTTTTTACTGGTGAGCGGTAGCGAGCCAGCATATTTTTTATTTTTGTTTGACAGCAGGCTAAATTTGTAAATTTTTCGATAGAAAAATGTCTCCGGCGAAGCCGGATTTCTTCATATAATGCTGGCTCGCTATCGCTCGCCAGGAAGAAATCGACACCTAGATGGGGATAAACGTCTTAAAATAGTTGGCTGAATGGGGCCGAATGGATACAAGCCAGCGAAAGAGAGAAAAGGACAGAAATAACAAAAAGCAGGTCACCCCCCTTAATTACGATGTGCTCAGGTTACCAACAGATTTCAACTTATTTTTCGCTAAATCATACACATAATAAACAATAATCAGTACTAAGTGATTAATGTATATCTACAGTACAGTATAGTTACAATGTGCTTCGTACAATATATTTGTTGGCTTTTATTCAGTATGAGCAATTATATTGAGCTTTTAGAACTGCTGGTACAAGAATTAAAATACCGAATGTATATATAACTATCACTGAGATTTATATAACTATCACTGAGATTTATATAGCTATCACTGAGATTTATATAACTATCACTGAGATTTATATAACTATCACTGAGATTTATATAACTATCACTGAGATTTATATAACTATCACTGAGATTTATATAACTATCACTGAGATTTATATAGCTATCACTGAGATTTATATAACTATCACTGAGATTTATATAACTATCACTGAGATTTATATTGTGTAAATGCCTTTGCAGTAATATCCACCGCCGTACTCAGCAGAGGAGTGTGTCAGCTTGAGTGAACAACTTCTTGCAAAACAACAAAGAGAAGTGTGTCAGAGGAAATGGTGAGGAAGTCTGGAGAGATATTTTCCTTTGAGGGTGAAGCAAATGGACTAAGACACAAAGACAATAGTATACTTACACATTGTAGTTGAAGTCAAAGGAAACACATAGGAAGGAGGAGACCAGGAGGATATTACACATTTACCCCTTGAAGATTAAGGGGATATATCCACTTGAGGGATTTTTTTCTCGACCCCTTTCTCCCTCATGCTTAGCCCCATTGTTTTTCTAATTTTAAGATGTTTGCCCCAGTATTTTGACGATTTTAAGGACTTTCAACCCATTTCCGTCAATTTTAAGACCTTTCGTGCCATTTAGGTGTCGATTTTATCCTGGCGAGCGATAGCGAGTCTGTAATTTAAGAGGAACCGGCTTTCAGCCGGGAAATTTTTCTACCGAAAAATGTACAAATTTATCTTGAAAGGGAGTCAAGGGGGTGTAATTTCAAGCTTGATGGAAGTCTGAGAAACACACTAAAAACCTCCCTTAAGACGCGTTTTGACAGTTATTCTGGCTATCATTAGACGATATCATTCAGATTAGGAAGGGTTTGTGGATGTCAGAGGGCTAATTGAAATAGTGCTTACCTGTTTTATTTCCCACAGATCCTTTCTAAGCGGTGTACAATCGTCTAATGATAGCCCAGAACAAATTGTCAAGACGTTTCATAAGCCTTAAGGGGTTAACATAGGAGAGAGAGAGTGAGAGAGTGAGAGTGAGAGTTAAAAACAAATAAGGGAAGGACGAGAGACGGTATACCCCCCCTAACACCCACTTTAATGAGATGATGAAGAGGACTAAATATACAGATGTACGGTGGCGCTAATAAGTCATGTTTCAGCTGTCATTACGTTTGGTTCTGTATTAATGTCTGCCAGATGTTGAATAGGGTAAGTAAGTGTAGGAACATGTTGGTATATCTCACTCAAAAATAAAAATTCATGTGTAAATATTGCTGATACCAATTATTCTTGATCAAAACATAATTGGTGCCGAGACATGACTTATTAGGCCGACTGTACAGTAAGTGTAAGTATGGAGAGATTACAAGGCAGTAACAAAGTAAGAGAGAGAAACAAGAGAGCTAAATGATTATCTGTATAGAGTCGTCTGGCGTGTGTTGTTGTTGTTGTTGTTGTTGATGGTGTTGTTGTTGTTGTTGTTGTTGTTGTTGTTGTTGTTGTTGTTGTACCGTCCCTGGAGATTGTCCCTGTGTGTGGGGTCTTGTCTGATTAATTATATTTATTATGTTGCTCTCTCTCTCTCTCTCGCTCTCGCTCTCGCTCTCTCTCTCTCTCGCTCTCGCTCTCGCTCTCGCTCTCGCTCTCTCTCTCTCTCTCTCTCTCTCTCTCTCTCTCTCTCTCTCTCTCTCTCTCTCTCTCTCTCTCTAGACGTATTACAGTTGTCTGATCATTCGTTGAAGAACATTAACAGTTTTCTTGGATGTGAACAAATATGGAAGGTTGCTACGTTTCTTATTGTACTCTAAATATGAGCTCTTATATAGTAGCCAAACTATTCACTCTAATTATATACCATCGCGGCCTATCTTGGTGCCCTCTGAATCGCATTGTCTGCACTTGGATTATGCTGTCTGAGTGGCTTTGTTATGACATCTATTATGCTCTCTGAGTGAAGACTGTCTGATACTCGGCCTCGCTCTCGTCTCCCGGGGGGGTGAGCTTAAGGGGGGGGATGGGGGTTGTTTCTGCCCCCCCCCCCCCCTCCCTCATGTTTAGCCCCCTTAGTTTTAAAATCTTAAGACGTTCGGCCCATTAGTTTGGCGATTTTAATACCTTTCACCCTATTTGTGTGTTAATATTTAGAACTTTCGTACAATTTAGTTTTTTTTTCTCCCCTGGCGAGCGATAGCGAGACTTGTAATAAAGTGGTAACGCCTAGATATTTTCCTATGTTTTTTTTTTAAGCTTAATTGAATTCTAGGGAAGATACTAACAACATCATAAATAGATAAACACATAAGCAAATATATCCTCCCATCCCTCCTTAACAAACTCCTATGCTCCAGGGGCTGCAGGGTCTGATCTTTAAATCCAGTGGATGTTGCTGCGAAGACCCTGAAGAAACACAAGGAATAGAGGAGAGAATCAGTTAATGTCGAGGCTTGAGAGAGAGAGAGAGAGAGAGAGAGAGAGAGAGAGAGAGAGAGAGAGAGAGAGAGAGAGAGAGAGAGAGAGAGAGAGAGAGAGAGAGAGAGAGAGAGAGAGAGAGAGAGAGATAATAAGCATGCAGATCAAACGACCCTATAAATAAACAATGATGTTATGAGAACGAATATCTTTTATAATTGTGGAGTCATAAAGATAGTATGAGAATAGGGAGGATTTACAGAGCACTCCTTAAAATGATGATGACTGCAGCATGTGATATAAATGGTAAATAGAGATGTATATTCAAAGGAAGCAAATATATAATAAACACGTGTATAGAGTTAAGGGGGTGACCTGCTTTTTTGTCTCACCTTTTCCCTCTTTCTCTGGCTTGTATCCATTCGGCCCCATTCAGCCTACTGTTTTAAGACGTTTATCCCCATCCAGATGTCGATTTATCCCTGGCGAGCGATAGCGAGCCAGCATTGAATGGAGAAATCCGGCTTCGCCGGAGACATGGTTCTATCGAAAAATGTACAAATTTAGCCTGATGACAAAAACATAAAAATATGCTGGCTCGCTACCGCTCGCCAGGAAAAAATCGACACCTGGATGGGGATAAAAACAGTAGGCTGAATGGGGCCTAATGGATACAAGCCAGAGAGAGAGGGAGGGAGAAAAAAGAAACGAGGTGGGGCCCCCTTAATATGTCGGTATATATTGTTCCATATGTTACAAAAGTGATGACCGAGTGAAAGGCCAGATATACTGTACAAGCAGCAATGACATCATGATACTATAGTCTATTCGCTGTAAGGAGGCGAGAAATCATGACCTCTATCCTCTGTAACTCGCAAAGGGATAGAGCAAATGGGCTGTACATTTCCACATATATTCTTTGACTGACTCTTCCCAAATGGTAGAAATATTAGCTCGATTACTCTAGTCGTTTTTGAGTTAAGAAATCATGACCTCTATCCTCTGTAACTCACAAAGGGCTAGAGCAAATGGGGAATGTAAATTAATGTCCACATATATTCTTTGACTGACTCTTCCCAAATGGTAGCAATATTAGCTCGATGACTAGTGGTTTTTTGAGTTATAGAGGTTAGAGGTCATAATTGTTCGCCTACTTACAGCGTATCGACTATAACACCCATCGCAGGAATAGTCAAAGTAGTACCGTACACAATAGTCAAAGTAGTACCAAATAGTTACCCCTTCTGTACCGGCGATGTATTTTGTATTTGGTTTCAGCTACATTTAGACGCTTTTATGATGCTTAGGAAGGATATGTGGTAGCCTAAAAAGATTAATTGAGCTAGTTGGTAGACTTTTGATATTAGTAGACGTCCTTTCTAAGCTGAATAAAATCGTTTAATAGTTGCCAGAATGTATTGAAAGGGAGCTCACCGGTACTGAATGGGTTAAAGGAGAAAGGTTTTCATCTCTCTCTCTCTCTCTCTCTCTCTCTCTCTCTCTCTCTCTCTCTCTCTCTCTCTCTCTCTCTCTCTCTCTCTCTCTCTCTCCTCTCTCTCTCTCTCTCTCTCTCTCTCTCTCTCTCTCTCTCTCTCTCTCTCTCTCTCTCTCTCTCTCTCTCTCTCTCTCTCTCTCTCTCTCTCTCTCTCTCTCTCTCTCTATCGTCGCAGAAGTAGCAATAGCAACAACATATTAGAATATTTAGGGGGATCACATTTTTTTTCCCCCTTTTCTCTGTTTCTCTGGCTTGTATCTATTCGGCCCCATTTAACCTACTGTTTTAAGACGTTTACTCCCATCCAGGTGTTATTTTTTTCCTGGCGAGCGGTAGCGAGCCAGCATATTTGGTTTAACATTTTTGACAGCAGGATACATTTGTACATTTTTCGATAGAAAAATTTCTCCGGCGAAGCCGGATTTCTCCATACAATGCTGGTTCGCTATCGCTCACCAGGAAAAACATGACACCTGGATGGGGATAAAAATCTTACAACAGTAGGCTGAATGGGGCCGAATGGATACAAGCCAGAGAAAGAGAGAAAAAAAACCCTGCCACCCCACTTCAAGGTGAGCTGTTTACGACCAAGGAAATTAAAAGTGTATACCTCTCACCGTCCTCTTTCGCCTCATCTCGTTTTCTTTGGCGGAGTGTCTCGTTTTTTGTGGCTGCGAAGGAGAATGGCATAAACAAAGCCATTACCACAATTACTCTCTCTGTCTGCCCCTCTCTCTGTCTGCCCCTCTCTGTCTGCCCCTCTCTGTCTGCCCCTCTCTGTCTGCCCCTCTCTGTCTGCCTCTCTCTGTCTGCCCCTCTCTCTGCCCCTCTCTCTCTCTGCCCCTCTCTCTCTCTCTCTCTCTCTCTCTCTCTCTCTCTCTCTCTCTCTCTCTCTCTCTTTCTCTCTCTCTCTCTCTCTATTAGGATTAAGTCCTGGTCACCTCGTAGGGATCGTAAGATCTGTGTGGCCAGTGTATCTATGTAAATCTATGTAAATCTCTCTCTCTCTCTCTCTCTGGCTGGCAGGAATTCAGTATGGGTTACAAATTGCAAATATATGAACGTTCTCCACCCAAGTACCTATTCTTCTGGCTAAGGGATATAGAATCAAAAGGAGACAAACAAAAAACCCTATTAGCACAGTTCTGTTTACTATCTACAGGGAATTTACCTTGGGGAGAGGGTGGGGGAGGGGAGGAGGAGATGGAGATGATTGAGAGAGAGAGAGAGAGAGAGAGAGAGAGAGAGAGAGAGAGAGAGAGAGAGAGAGAGAGAGAGAGAGAGAGAGAGAGAGAAGGGGGGAGGGGTTGATGATCAGAAAATAAGAAGCTTGAGCGAGAAGAGGGAGGTGTGTCAACCAAATCGGTAAAGGGTTGGTAAAAGAGAAACAAGGATGACAATGGCAGGTTTTGAAACATACCCTCCCTCTCTACATGCTAGAAACTTAATATAGGTAGGTAGAGAGAGTGTGTGTGTGTGTGTGTGTGTGTGTGTGTGTGTGTGTGTGTGTGTGTGTGTGTGTGTGTGTGTGTGTGTGTGTGTGTGTGTGTGTGTGTGTGTGTGTGTGTGGTTGTGTGTGTGTGTGTGTGTGTGTGTGTGTGTGTGTGTGTGTTACATGAGGAAATAACTTAATTTTAATAGGTATGAAAACAAACCATGATATACCTCAACATTTTATCTCCCGTAGCATGTACAGTTTTCTTAATGGAGGAGAACATACTGTATAGAGATATGAAAATTAAGGTTTTGCATGTATTTGTTTTCTCCACTTCTACTCTCTTTAAGGGGAGATTTCCACTTGAGGGATTTTTGTCTTTACCCCTTCCGCCCTCATGTTTAGCCCCATTATTTTTGAGATTTTAAGACGTTCGCCCCATTAGTTTGGCGATTTTAAGAACTTTGACCCCATTTATGTAACTTTTAAGACCTTTCGTCCCATTTAGGTGTCGATTTTTTCCTGGCGAGCGATAGCGAGCCTGTAATTTAAGAGGAACCGGCCTTCGGCTGGGACATTTTTCTACCGAAAAAATGTACAAATTTATCTTGAAAGGGGGTCATGGGTGTGTAATTTCAAGCTTGATGGAAGTCTAGGAAACACACTAAAAACCTCCCCTTAAGGTGATATCGCAAGTCTGATTATCTCATCATTTCTAGCCTTCTTCACAGTGCGGCAGCTTTCTGGAGGGAATAAAGGGTGGGTGAGGGCTTTCTGATTTGCTGCGCTGCTCTTCTATCTATCTTTATATTGCCAAACGCCATGATCCCCAAAGGGGTGGCCACTAATGAATTGTCCTCATGCACCTCTGTCCCCCTTCAGCCAACGACCCTCTTCCCATCCAACTCCTCTTTCACACATATTCCTCTCCACCCTAACCTTCCACCTCAATCTCGGTCTGACTCTCCCTCTGCCTCTCTGTCCTTCCACCTCATTCTCGGACACTCTCTTTGTCATTTCCTCGCTTCCCATACGTTAAACATGGCCGAACCATCTCAAGGTGTTCCTTTTCACACTTTACAGCACATCCATATCACTCATACTTCCTCATTTGCCTGTCTATCCCTCCATGTAACTCCACACACACATCTCAAGTAACTCATTTACACCCCTTTCACTCTTGATTTGTGTGTCTCCAACAACGTCCATGCTTCACTCCTGTATGTCAATGTCGGGATTATCACACTATCATGCAAGGAAGTCTTTACTTCCACGCTGACTACCCTATTCCTTGTTACTGCTTTCAGCGTTCCTACACTCTTCTCCTTGTTACACCCTCTCTCTCACTTCATCCTCCATACTCCCATCTTTACTCAACACATGGCCCAAATACTTAAATGAGCTGACGTTCTCCATAACCTGACCGCTCATCCTCACCTCATACTCTGTGGCTGCACCCCTTTCAAAGACCATAACCTTACTCTTCCCCGCATTTACCTTCAGATTCCGTTTTTCACACACTGTTCCAAACGTATTTACCAGACCCTGTAACTCTCACTTATGAAAACTGTATCTTTGGCAAACAGCAGTACAGGCAACTCTCATTCAGTTCTTCTGCTATTATAATTAGCTGCTTCGATATCTTTATTAGAATCAAGCCCTGACATTGAATCGTAAGATCTCTGTAGTCAGTGTATTTATGTTAATCAATATAAACATGGCTTCCTCTTCTACGCTTTCTCTCTCCCTTTGACATCGCCCGCCCCAGGAGATTAAACTGCTTCCCTTGTCACCTTCTACCCCCCTCCTGCTCTCTCACTCTCTCACACACACACACACACACACACACACACACATACATACACACACACCACACACACACACACACACACACACACACACACACATACATACACACACACACACACATACATACATACATACATACATACATACATACCATACATACACACACACACACATACATACACACACACACATACATACCTAACACACACACACCACACACACACACACACACATACATACATACATACATACATACACACACACACACACACACACACACACACACACACACACATACATACATACATACATACATACATACATACATACACCCACATACATACATACACACACACACACACACACACACATACATACATACATACATACATACATACATACATACATACACACACACACACACACACATACATACATACATACATACACACACACATACATACATACATACATACATACATACATACATACATACATACATACATACACACACACACACACACACACACACACCCACACACACACACACACACACACACACACACACACACAGCCCGTAGCCTAGTAGGTAGAGCTCTCGTCTCACACACGAGGGGTCGGGGGTTCAATCCCCGGCCGGGCGGAGACAAATTGGGCTTGTCTCCTTTCATGTGTTAGCCTCAGTTCACCTAGCTGTAAATAGGTACCTGGAATAAGTGGACGACGTTGTGACGTCCCATCTGGGGTTGGCAAAAATGGTACAAGGCGAGATGGGGATCATATGGTTCACCTAGGCTGATGGCTACCTAAGCCTTCGGGCGAGACGGTGCCGTCTATAGTGAGAATGGTACCATACAGATCCACCCTAAGCCTTCGTTTCCGATGTCGCCAATTGGCTAAAACTACAGACTACACACACACATACACCAGCCATTCCAACGATACATATACACCTACACATATAGGAGGCGGGAAATAACGAGCATGCTCACTCCCGCAATACAACTAGAGTAAGTACACATACATACATACATACATACATACATACATACATACATACATACATACATACATACACTCACTCACCCTCTCTCTGTGTTTGCATAGATTTATATATAACTACATTAGTATATGCTGTAGATGAGACAGACAAATAGGTAGACAGAAAAAGAATCAAGAAGTTAGCTGGATACAAGTACGCATTATACACACACAAGTACATACATGCATGGGAAGGTGTTTATTATCTTCAGGTTAGGTACACATACAAAATATTCAAGTATTCCATTAAGTTAGCATGTGTAGTGTGTGTATTTGAGTGTGAAGGTGTTGAGTTTAGTTACCTGAAGGGGGGGGGGTTCACATTTTGGTCGATTTTTTCACTTATAAACCATTTTTCTAGTTTCCTCCCTAGACCTCCATCAAACTTTAGAAAAACATCCATTAGATCCCCCTTCTAGATTAATTTGTAAATTTTTCGGTAGAAAAATGTCTCGGCCGAAGGCCGGTTCTTCCAAAATTACAGGCTCATTGTTCGCCAGGAAAAAAAATCGACACCTAATAGCACGAAAGGTCTAATTATTGACAAGGAAATGGGGCAGAAGGTCTTAAAATCGACAAACTAATGGGGCAAACATCTTAAAATCTGAAAACTAATGGAGCTAAACATGAGGGAGAAAGGGGATTTATAAAAACCACCCATATCCCCTTAACCCGTACAGCCCCAGCGACGCGTCTGACGCGTCGGCGATGTATGTAACGCACAGCCCCAGCGACGCGCCTGACGCGTCACCCTAATTGCGCCGACCGTAACCTCAGGTGTAGCCACTCAAGAGGGCTCAGATTTGTATGGGAACTGTGTACGTATCCCACGCAACCGTGCCGATGGTTGAAAACTCTCAAAGTCCACGTGCGTGCGCGTGAGCGCGCAATAACCTGGTTTTTTGGGGTAATTGCCTTCAATTTTTTACTCTTGTAAAATACGTTTTCGGGGGCTCTGTAGGACCATTTTTTAAGCTTTTTGAGCGGTTTTTCGTGGTTTTTCCTTCATTCCTAACCCATTCGCTATTGTTTCTGGAATAAAACTATTTTTTGAAAACCGGCCGGGTTCTGGTGAACAAACATTACAAAACTAGCCGGGGCTCCACGGGTTAATCTGTATTCCATGCCAGCCGTCGGAGGGGTGAGCCCGAAGGATTTATAGAGACATAGGTGATGGGTTAGGGTGGTGGATGGTTGTTATAATTTATTGGGGCTAGGGTTCTGGTGGGGATTGCTGTGTATGATTATAGTGTTATATGGTTTAATGTTGAGGTTGATATTTATATTTAATTTCGATTCAGGTTTGGGTGAAATGGCGATTAAGACACTATTATACTGTAGGTGTATTTTGACTTTATTTATTTATTTATTTATTTGTATTGTTCATGTGAAACGTTATCATGATTAAATGGCTGTCTTGTTTATGGTATAATTTTTGGGTTGTAGTTTCCCCTTCTTTGTGAGTCGGGTAATAACAACACATTTGATATTATAAATCTACCTGTATACTGTATTTGTTTGAATTGTGAGCCTGAAGGATTGGTGGAGCCGGTGATGGATGGA
This sequence comes from Paralithodes platypus, assembly GCA_032716605.1. NCBI lineage: Eukaryota > Metazoa > Arthropoda > Malacostraca > Decapoda > Lithodidae > Paralithodes > Paralithodes platypus. The sequence goes on along the minus strand of CM064542.1, from coordinate 28,619,119 downwards.
GTGTTAAGGTCATAGTGTTTTTCTCTCATTTTCGTAAGTATACATTTTATGTAAGGAATATCGTGATATTGTTTTTGTTGGTTACTATTTATTGCGTTTTGAATTTTGATTTGAATTGCAATGGTTGCAGTATGGGAATTATGAATTGTTGCTAACCCCTTCTGTACGGGCGACGTCTTTTTAACATTATTTTAGCTATAATTATACTATTTTGTCCAGCTTAAGAGGGATATATGGTGGTAAAAAGGGTTATGTGAGATAGTTCAATTGTTGGAGGCCACTTTAAACTGATTGATATCGTCTAATACCAGCCATAATAAAGTTAAAAGGACGTTCTCGGTACAGAAGGGGTTAATGTTGTCATTCGTTTGTTATTGTATTTAGTGTTCTGATAGTATTTGTCTGCCTTGTATGTTAGTAAATGTTGGGAATTAGGTGCTGTAAACTTCTCCTTCTGTCTTTTCTTTATATGTGATACAGATATAGCTAAGATTGTCATGGTTGTAGTGTTGGGAATTGTACTCTATTGTTGATGTGGTAGTTTACACTTTATTGTGAGTCGTGTTTGTGCCGTGTTTTTACATGATCATGGGTGTGTTGTTTGGAACCATACGTTGTTGCTGTGTTGTTATTTTTATTGATGTTTGGCATATATTTGGCTCGGTTCATGTTATATAATATTATGTCATGGTTGTACAGCATAGTTGGTAATTATGGTGTTGTGACCTAGTTGTGATTTCCTGTGATCGTGAATCAGATATACTGTATGTATGTATGTATGTATGTATGTATGTATGTATGTACTCAGGCACATACCTCATAGCTGGGGGTGGCCGACTTGAGACAGAGCCCGAATAGAAACAACATTTAAAGTTCCAATTCTTTCGGTCCGAATCCACTTTCGCGTTCCCTCGCCCCATTATGTTACGTGAGTAGGTGAATTTTACAAGGGCAGGAGGATTCTTAGCCTCCCGCCCCCGAAGTAGGAAAAGTGGTACAGGAAAAGAGACAGACAGAAACGAGTAAGGTTGGGAAGAGGATGCCAAACTTTTTATCTTTCTCCACTCCTCTCTCTCCACTTTCTCTGTCCCTCTCCATTTTCTCCTCTTACGCCTTCTCCAGTTTCCCCCTCTCTACTTAATCTCACTCCACTTTCACCCACTCCACTTTCACCCTGTATACTTACTCTATCTTTATTTACTTCCTCTCCACTTAGTCAGTCTTCACTTTCTCACTCCACTTTTCTCTCCAATTCTTGCCGAAATGCTTCAGGCACCTATTAAAAGTACTTCCCAATTTGTGTGTTTGTGGTCCGGTTTTTTTCTTCCATCACTCATTTTCATTTGTTGTCATTGTCCTTGCTTCTCTCTATCCAAGGCATACCATGGCATCCGTATTCCTACTTCTGTGTTTTCTTCTATTATCTTCATGTTTCCTATCCTATTCCTTTCTTGTCCCCGTTTATCTTTTATCTATTAACCCCTTCTGTACCGGCCACGTCTTTTTAATTATATTGTAGCTATATTTAGACGATTTCATGCAGCTTAAGAAGGATCTATGGCAGTCAAAAGGGTTAATAGAGATAGTTCGAAGCCTGTTAATTGCTGGAGGCCCCTTTTTAAACTAAATAAAATCGTCGAGTAGTAGCCAAAATATAATAAAAAAACTTCGCCAGTAAAGATGAGGTTAATGTTCACAAGTTTCCTCTCGTTCTTCCTACCTTTCCCCATATCCAGTTCCAGTCATCACTCTTTCCCCTCCGCTTCATCATAATAGTCTTACGGTCATACAGAATGGACCCCACTTTTCCCAATAGCATCAGGAGGCCATAAACATCGCTTTGGGGGAACTGGTCTCGACAGCTGGTTTTACAGGTCCATTTACCCCGAAGTTTTTGTTATTTATTTATTTTTATTTTTGTTAATGTAATACCTTTCAGCTATTCTACTTCAGCCTTTCAGTATACGGTATTGACATTCTTCCTTATCGTCTGCTATCACTATATTATTTTATTCAGTTTGGGAAGCGAAAGGGATAACTGGAATAGTTAATGTCCATTTTGTCCCAGAGATCATTACAACTTATATATTTGACCAAAATAACATGCGAAATAGCGTCATAGGTTCTCAAGCTATTGTTGTTTCACATATATGATCGCTTTCCATATACCTGTATATGCTGTCTCTCCATCTCTATCCACTTTTATCCACCTTACAACGCTCCATTTTCCCTTATTCACCACTTTAACTATCCCAGCTATTTCCATTCCGCCTTTATCCTGCCCCACTCCCGTCTCTCTCTCTCTCTCTCTCTCTCTATATATATATATATATATATATATATATATATATATATATATATATATATATATATATATATATATATATATATATTTGTGAGTGTGTATATGTATACAGTATATATGTATAAACACGCTTTATTACAAATGTCCATCCTCCTTAATATCCCAGCTATCTAAGCTCCCTATTATCTTAATCCTCCATCTCTCGTTCTATACTTTTATTATATCCAATGCCTTTCATCACAAATTCCTATCCTTCTTTCTCTATTCCACATATCTCCTCGACCCTAATGTAGTCAAGCCTCATCAAGCCTTCTCATCATCATCATATTTGGGCTGAAAGTGACAGTAATATTTTGTAGAGTGAGGGATGATGGGACACAACAATAGTTACTTGAAGGAGAGTGTTATTATTGCCCGCTTGTTGAGGTACACTTCTAGCGTTTAATTTGAAGCCACACACAACATATACAAGTAAGCTGTAGAATTATATGTTTACGACTTAATTTAACTTTTATGATGGCAAAAAGCGGAGTTAGCCGGAAATTGTGTGATTTTCGTTGTACTAAGTTTTTTTTTAACACCTTCATTGAATTTGTATGAAACTTGGTCAGTACCTATTTAAGCAATAGAAAGAATACACTTTTGGTCTAGATTCGACTAGGTAGTGAAAGTCTCTCTCTCTCTCTCTCTCTCTCTCTCTCTCTCTCTCTCTCTCTCTCTCTCTCTCTCTCTCTCTCTCTCTCTCTCTCTCTCTCTCTCTTCCGCTCTCTCTCTCTCCGCTCTCTCTCTTCCGCTCTTTCTCTCTCTCTCTCTCTCTCTCTCTCTCTCTCTCTCTATCTATCTATATGTATATATGTATATAATTATGTATATATATATGTATATGTATATATATATATATATAGATATATATATATATATATATATATATATATATATATATATATATATACATACAGGGTGATTCTAAAAATTTATGACAAACTTTTTGAGAAAAGAGATGAACATATTACAAATAGAATTGTGTAAATATGAAAATATAAAGAATGCATTAAGAATAAGTTAGAGGACTTGGTATCTACGTAGCGGAAGCTCTGTTACATTCAAGCTTGCAAATTAAGAGATAGAAGATTGAGGTCTTTACTAACTGTCATTGAAAATTAGATAGGATGGTTAAGTTGGAAATAATATGGAAGGCATATTGATGTAACATATTGAGTATGGTTGTTACATCAGATAGATGTAACAATGTGTATATTATTTCTTAGCTCAACTCGCTATTGTGAAATGGTACCGGTAACACTGATATTACAGACAATGATGTAGTCAACACTTCAGTCAATTGTACGCACACTTATTAACTTAACAATCACAGGATTCGAGCTGATCCCGAGGCTTTGAGGCGTTTATTTCTTCCGTCCGACCACCAACATAATTTTAAAGCTACTTGTGACTACTCACTTGTTAATGTCTTTATTTTAACAAAACATAATTTTTACAATTTGTCATTAAGTTTAACATTCACACGAGTAGTACTTGAAACTTAAGCAAAAAAATCCTATCTATTTGTTATGTACAATCAGAAGTAACTGTCTCTGGCCAGGGTGCGTGGGTGACAGGTGGGATACCTACGGCTCAAGATATTACTGAAATATGAAATATGTTGATTTCATTAATTGAGCTTAGATGTGAAGTTGGTTGGTGTAAAAAACATAATAATATACAAAATAAGAGAAATATCATAATTTTTAATCATGCCTAAATTATCAGTGTTTGGTAATCAACTTGATTTAGGTAGTGTTTATAGCGTATGACCTTCCTCTCCAGTAACAAAGGGTTCTGTTTCTAAATCAGTGGTTATTTAAAATTTGACAATCATGTACCGGATATCATAAATCCTGATGTCCTATATCACTGAATAATTGCCAAATGAAAAACTTAACTGAACTTTTAGCTATTGTTTCAGTTTACTATAATAGTAAAGTACAGACAATACCATACATGTTAAAACCAACGTTCTCTCTTGGCTACCATGAGAACAAAGATTCATTAAGTATGTTCACCTCGCATGAAATTGTTCCAAACAATTACCTCGATCGCCCAAGGGGATAAGGAGGGTTCGGCGAGAGGGTAGGAGCAGTGTTCGGTTTGTCGGCTTTGGCTGTGTATAGATTGTTATTTCAATAATCATTTCTCATGATTTATACATTTAATGTAAGACATGCTGCATTATATTTGCAGAATTTACCTTGTAATGTCACTAACATTTTGAAACACCCTGTATAATTATATATACCGGTATATATATATATATATATATACTTATACAGAAAAAGAGAGAGAGAGAGAGAGAGAGCGCGCGCGCGCGAGCCAACAGAGGTCCGTGATTAATACAGAATATATTTATATCATGTCAATATCCTGGACCAGGTATACTGTCAAGTGGCCACTGCAATTATTATACAATCTTAATGAAATCAATTCACTAATATATTAAATAATACTTTTGAAATACGTATTTATACAAGAAGCTAAGGCAAATTATATAATACCAATGAATGAACTGTTACTAAAAACTATTTTAATGAAATAAAGTTCATATAATCAACTGTATATGTAAGTAGCTATTGTGTGAAAAGATAGATAATTTTAGGAATCAGGGAGGGAAAAGTGGAATGAAAAGGACACATTTATGTTTATTAACATTGGAACAAGGACAGAATTTCCTCCTTGTTCCAGTGTTAATAAACATAACTATGAATAATATTTATCCTCTTCATTCCACTTTCCCCTCCCTGATTCGTAAAATTATCTATTTTTTGTTCATACAAAAAGGTAAGGATATTTTGTTACATAAAACTGATATGGTAGTTTAAAGTATAAATAGTTGAATGAAAAATGCTGTACAAAGATGAATGATGCTACAAATATTAAGTTATTTTTTCTTTTCTATGTGAATGAGGGAATCAAAAGGCATAACTGCCTGCAGCGAGTGCCTCCCCCAGAGTTGAAAGAGTGACACGGCCAAACTCAAGGGACGTTCGAGCTAAAATGCTTAGACACACGGAGTTTGAAGCAATTTAAGTCATAGGAAGCGGGAAAGACTGATTCTGGGAGAGAGTTCCAGAGCTCAGCAGTTGAATAGAAGAAAGTCTGAAGGTAAGGTATAATATATAAAAACGAAGATATACCAAAGGTGGAAGATATTAGGAATGAGAAAACAAGATGCATAATGAAAGAAATACACCAATTGGAGAGAGAGAGAGAGAGTGGAGGAATAGATAAAAGTCAGTTAAAATAGATGAGGTGCGACAAATGTGAAATTATTATGGAAAGAGAAAACGAGATTTCATAGTAAAATACATATACTGATGAAGAAAGGGAGAGTGAGAGAGAGAGAGAGTGAGAGAGAGAGAGAGTGTGTGTGTGTGTGGGTGTGGGTGGGTGTGGGTGGGTGTGGGTGTGTGGAACACTGCCTGATGATACTAGTGAGGTGAGAGTAACGATTTGTAGTTTAATCTGGCTAACATTAGACGATATTATGTCCTAGAAATATAAGGGAAGAAGAAAGAGATAATTAAAATTATTAAATTATGAATGTAGAAGAAAATAAATATGTTAGATGAAATTAGTTAGAAGTTTGACAAGTAAACACATGATTATTGAAAAGAAAACAAACATTTCGGAAGAGAACATATGGAAATATTGGAAAAGCGATTATGAGACTGTTTAAGAGTTGAGAATTGACAATCTGAAGAAACACGAACAATACTGACGTTGAAATAATTTAATGACGCAGAAGAGATAAATAATGTTGGACAATATCTATAGTATATTTTTTCCAGCTGAGGGTAAATTGCCATGTTATTATCTTGATTACTCGGCTATTATGTAGAGTTTGTAGTTATTTTTGTTATTAATTACGAAAACTTGGCATTAATACGGCACACATATAGAGTAGATTCATCTTTTGCCATTAATTATCGAGAAATCAGCTGATAAGGGATTCAAGCTACCATCAGCTGGACAAAAATAGACTATAGTAACAGCGTTGATGAAAGAATTATACGAATGTTGGAGAAGAATGACTAATGCTATTATTGAGAGAAAGGAAACTTAATTATTAGGAAATGTACAAATGTTAAATACAATCAGCCAAATTAATTATAAGAGTAATAACATTAACCTTTTGAAGATTGTGGCGCATTTTGACAGTATATCATGTGACGATATTATACAGTTTAAGAAGGATCTGTGAAAATTATAAGGGTAAAGACTATCTCAATTAACCCTATGACTTACATATACCCTTCCTAATCTGATGAAAATCGGCTAACAATAGCCGAAAAAAAACCCAGATCTTGAAAGGGTTAAGAATATGTGAGGTACGGAAATATGTGAAAGAGAGATTATGGCAAGAGGAATGGAAAGGAAGACTGGATATATAAATAATTACTAGAAGTAAAGAGGAGAATGTGAGAGAAGAGTAAAGATATCGTAAGGTTAATAATTAGGTAAAGGAGATAAATAGTGGAGGTTGGTAAGAAGTTTGAAAAATTGCGAATTAAGAGAAGTTATGATGTTGAAAATGAGGAAGCGATGCGATAGTGAGAGAGAGAGAGATAGAGAGAGAGAGAGAGAGAGAGAGAGAGAGAGAGAGAGATAATTGGATATGGTGTTGAAAGAGGCTAAGAAGAAATCGTAAAAGGTGAAGTAATCGAAGAACGAAGTTCAAAGTGCGTGTGTGTATGTGTGTGTACGTGTGTGTATGTGTGTGTATATCTATGAGTTTGTCTGAACTTCGAAAGGTTAATGCTCCCTTCATCTACTCCCTCCTCTTATCTCTCTCTCTCCCCCCCCCCCATCTCCTTCTCTTCCATCCCATTCCCTTTCCCTCCCTCACCGTCCCTGGCCTTATCGCACGTCAACGATGTCAGAGGAAGCTAATCACCAATGACCCTTTCTTACATCCCTTAGGCGACTCCTCGCTCGCGTCCTGCTATTACAGCCCGGTTCCATTTCCCTCCCTCCCTCCCTCCCTTCCATTTTTCTTATCTCACTTCATCTCTCAGCTCCTCTCCACCATTCCTCTTTCTTACACCTCTCCTTCTCCTCCTCTCTCTCTTTCTCTTCCATACCGTTCCCTTCCCTTTTCCTTATCTCTCTTCAACTCTCAACTCCTCTCCTCCCCCACCCTTCCCCTTTCTTACACCTCTCATCCTCCTTCTCTCTCCCCCCGTCCATTCTCCCTTCTGCCCTCCCTTCTCCCTCTCCCCTCCCTCCCACCTCCCTCCCTCCCTTCGTCATTCCCAAGAGGAGGAAACCTTTTTAGTCTCCATTAGTGAAGTGAAATGTGTCAAGTCGTGAACCAATTTATATTCACGGTCTGTAATATTCTAGCCCTGCCTAGTCGCGTTCCTCCTTGTAAATTATGTAAGCTGCATTTAACCCCTTTACCACCATGCCGTAATTTTCATCATATTCTGGTTAACATTAGACGATTTTCTTTAGCTTATAATCTACCTCTACGACTCAAATGGGTAAATACGATCTCTATAAACCCACTTGATAACATACAGTAGATCCCTCTCAAACTGCATAAAATCGTCTAAATCTAGCCAGAATCTAAGGTAAAAAGACGTCATGTGCTGAAGGGGTTAAGTATATATTGCTTACCTCTCTCTCTATCTGTTTCTCTATTTATATGGTTATCTATTTATGTATATCCTTTTTATATATTTATTTATATTATAATTTATCTATCAATCGGTCTATCTATCTGGCTTTACATGTACCGGTACTTATATATTTTATGTCAATATTGATTGGCTAATATGACCTCTGAATGGGACTCATAGGCTAATCACTAGAATATGCTGCTGTTGATGACCCAGGTGATTAGTCAGAACTGTTGCAAGCCGACAATACAGGTAGGTTCGTAAGTACAATAGGTAGATAGCTGGTTAGGTAGGTAACCCAATAATAAGGTAGGTAATGATGTACGGTAGTATTAAAGTGGGCGTGTAAATAGGTGCATAAGGGGAGGCAGACCATTTGTTTGGTCTATTAATTCATGTATTTTTTTCTTTATTCAGATTATGTTTTTATTGTGTTTTGTGTTTTTTATTTTTATGTGTTGCTTCCTCCCTGGACCTAAATCAAGCTTAGAAAAACACCCCCTAGACCCCCCTTCAAGATAAATTTGTCCATTTTTCGGTAGAAAAATTTCCCGGCCAAAGGCCGGTTCCTCTTAAAATTGCAGGCTCGGGGCCTTGGTTTTTTTTTTTCCCCGCTCCCCAGGAAAAATCGGACACCTAAATGGCACGAAAAGGTTCTAAAATTGACAACGAAATGGGGCCAAAGGTTATTAATAGCGCCAAAACTAGAGGCGGCCGAATGTCTTATAATCTCAAAACTAGTGGGGCTAAACATTAGGTAGAAGGGGGTCCAGAAAAAACGGTCTTCCTCCCCTTAAGTATTTTATTTTCTCTGCCTCCAACTACGAGACTGTATATGCACTTTTCAGGAGCCTGTGACTGTAACGAGGCTCCATGAATATCGAATGAAGCTTTCAGGAGAGCTTGGTTGCTTCATGTTAGTCGCATTATATGGCAGCACTCTACTTAATTAGGGAGTCGCCGGCATTTTTGTTTCTTTCTCTCCTTTTTTCTCTTTCCCTGGCTTTTATCCATTCGGCCCCATTCAGCCAACTGCTTTAAGACGTTTATCCCCATTCAGGTGACGATTCTTCCTGGTGAGCGATAGCGAGCCAGCATTGTATGCAGAAAATCGGCTTCGCCGGAGACATTTTTCTATCGAAAAAATTACAAATTTAGCTTGCTGTCAAAACAAATATATATATATGCTAGGGGTTGTGTTGGCTCGATAACGCTCGCCAGGAAAAAGGTGAAAACGCTGGATGGGGGTAAACGTCTTAGAATAGTAGGCTGAATGGGGCCGAATGGATGCAAGCCAAAGAGAGAGGGAAAGAAAGATAAACAAAACGGGTGACCCCCCCCCCCCTAAACGCGTCATACAGATGTTTTGCCAGACGGGGGAAGCTACATAGTCGTCACAGCATCTTTTAATACGGTAGGTCATTTATGCTGTGAGTTTAGATACGTGTTTTTATGACGTGTGGGTATAATTCCTCTTCACTGCTACTACTACTATCACTACCACCATACTGCTACTACCACACCACTACTGCTACCACCACACCACTACTGCTACCACCACCACAGCACTACTACTACTACCACCACCACCAACACAACACTACTACCACCAACACCACTATTACCACCACCACCACTACACCACTACTACCACCACACTACTACCACCACCACTCCACTATTACCACCACCACCACCACACCACTACTACCACCAATCCCACCATCACCACACTCACCACTATATACTTCACTACTTTATGGTGGTCGTTCCTCGCCGGTATTACATTTCTCCAACGCCAAGTGACCTTATCTCTACACTTTGGGGTTCCTATTTTTGTGGGAACTTCTCGCTCTCTCTCTCTCTCTCTCTCTTCATCTTTGCTATCCTTTCCTTCCACTTTCTCTTAGGGTTGCTATCTCTATTAGGATTAAGTCCTGGCCACCTCGCAGGGATTGTAAGATATGTATGGCCAGTGTATATATGTAAATCTATGTAAATATATGTAAATCTCTCTCTCTCTCATTGTATATAACAATTGAATTGTAAAACCTTTGTATCCACAAATTGGTTAATTACGCATTCTATTAATTATTTAACCCTTTGTTTGCGGGTGACATCCTCGTAACATAATCGTTTATTGCGGCTGACGTCCTGGTATGTTTTGGCATTACTGGCTAACTTTGGTAGTACTGAGCTGCTCCCCTTGTTGCCAGACAGAAGATAAGCTTCTAGCCTTCACTCTCATTGCAGTATCAGTATCCTATAGGGTTCATTGGTGAAAAGGAGCGTGTCCAAGCAAGACGTTATGAACAGGTCCTATTCCGTGTGCATTTGTGAAAGCTATGTAGATCTATCAGGTACGAATGTGAAGTTTGTTTCATGTTGCAGGCCTTAACTAATGCTGTCTAACAAACACCATTGTTATGTATATAAATGTTTATTTCATTGAGTTATCGTGAGTGAAGAAAGATTAAAATGGATGGAATAATATGCTCAGTCAGAGGCTCCACCGCCTGGCTAAACAAAGAGACTGCCACCACCGCCTGTCAATGACACAGGAGATATTAAAAAATATAGGGACAATTTCAGCTGAACTATTCAATCAGAATATTCTCGTTTCACTCGCTCCCATACTTTTCGCGCTAGGGGGAGTTATATTGAACAAAAATTAGCCACAAACACCCCACAATGGCTTATACTTCCCTATAGAGGAGACCGCAGGACAAGGGTTAATTCAACTCGCTCTTCTCACATGTAAGATTTAGTGTCTAATCAGCAGAAAACACCCTGAAAAGTAAAAATGATAAGAAAGGTAAAATGTTAGATTGGACTGAGGGAGAAAATGGGATGCAGGATGAAATAAGGAGATTAAAGAATGTAGAGAGAGAGAGAGAGAGAGAGAGAGAGAGAGAGAGAGAGCTGGAGAGAGGGGGGGGGAGGGAGAGAGGGAGGGGGAGAGGAGAGAGAGAGGATGAGAGGAGAGACGAGGAGGAGAGGAGATGAGAGAGGAGAGAGGAGACGAGAGAGAGAGAGAGAGAGAGAGAGAGAGAGAGAGAGAGAGAGAGAGAGAGAGAGAGAGAGAGAGAGAGAGAGTATCCCTTTGCGTACCGGTGACAACTTTATATATTTGTTCAGCTACATTCACACGATTTTGTGAAGTTTAGTAAAGGTATATAATATGGTAGCTAAAAGGATTAACTGAGATAGTCTATAGCCTTTAAATCTGTAGACGTCATTCCTAAGCTGAATAAAATCATCTAATAGTTGCCAGAATAAACGAAAAACACGTCACCGGTACAGAACGGGTTAATGAAGACGTCTAAAGCTTACGTCATAGTGTAAGAAAAACAGGTAGTCTAGGTAAATGAAACGAAGAATTGTGACGTGCACTACAATTAATAAATAAATAACATGAAATAGAAAATAAAAATAAAAATAGGAAAAATGGGGATTGGGCCTGAGCATATATATAGATAGATAGATAGATAGATAGATAGATAGACTACAATTATTGAAAGGTGTGACGACCACTACCTCTTATTGTATTGAGCTGCTCTACTGAAAAACAAAAACAAAAACACACCTATAAAGATGTTTGTTCCAGGTTTAAGGGGGGATAGGCCGCTTTTCTGGACCACTTTCTCCCCCATGTTTAGCCCCATTAGTTTTCAGATGTTAAGACGTTTGCCCCATTTGTTAGTCGATGTTAAGACCTTTCGCCCCATTTCTTCGTCAATATTTAGACCTTTCTTGCTATTTAGGTGTCGATTTTTTCCCTGGCGAACGATAGTGAGCCTGTGATGTTGGAAGAAGCGGCCTACGGCCGGGACATTTTTCTACCGAAAAATGTACAAATTAATCTAGAAGGGGGATCTAATCGATGTTTTTTTAGATTTGATGGAGGTCTAGGGAGGAAACTAGAAAAATTATGAATACATGCAAAAATCGCCCAAAAAGTGAACCCCCTTAAGAGGTCTTATATGTGAAAAACGTTGTATATTATCACAATTCATTTTCGCCTCCCTGTTCAATATAACCGCTTTAGGATCTGGTGCGTTTTATCAGTATATTTTGGCTATCATTAGACGATTT
>CM064542.1:28603710-28606941 GCA_032716605.1 Paralithodes platypus | reverse complement strand
TGTATTATTTTATGTCATATAAATTTAATATTCAATTATTGATGTAATTTTACCAGGAACAATTATCATGTGCCACAGGAACAAAGAGTAGTATTATAGAATCGATACAACAGGGGATTCTTGAGTTCAGGGACAGTTAAGGGGAGGTATTTAGTTTGTTCCCCAGTTTTTCATCAAGCTTAAATTTACACCCCCTAGACCCCCTTTCAAAATAAATTTGTACATTTTTCGGTAGAAAAATGTCCCGGACGGAGGCCGGTTGCTCTTAAATTACAGGCTGGCTATCGCTCGCCAGGAAAAAAATCGGACACCCTTAACGGCAACACCGGAAAGATCTAAATAAAATTGACAGCCGAAAAGAAATGGGGGCGCAAAAATGTCGTAAATTAAAATATTCCAAAACTCACTAGGGCGAAGGTCTTTAAAACTCTCAAAAGGCAATGGGGGCGGTCTAAATCATGAGCGGGAGGGGAACCAGGGAGAAAGTGGCCAAGAAAAAAGTCCCTCAAGTGGAATCTCCCCTTAAAACGTAAGTGTTTTTTTCAGTAGGAAAATGTCCCTCCTAATTTCCAGGCTCGCTAACGCACGCCAGGAAAAATTGACAACTAAATGGCACGAACATTTTAGATATTGACAAAGGAATGGGGCAACAGATCTTAACATTGCCAAACTAATGTGTTGGGGGAGGGCGAGGAGGGGGGGGGGGGGGGGGGGGGGGGGGGGGGGGGAAGGAAAGAGAGAGGGGAGGGGGGGGGGGGGGGGGGGGACCCTGGGGGGGGGAGGGGGAAGTGGGGGGGGGGGACCGGGCCGGGGGAAGGGGGTGTGGGGGGGGGGGGGGGGGGGGGGGAACAAGGGGGGGGAGGAGGGGGAAACGGGGGGGGGGAAACGGGGACGGGGGGGGGACAATGGAGCACCGTCTTGTCTTGAAATCTCATAAATAATGGGGCTATACACTTGAGGGGGGGTAGAAGGCCCCGTTGTTTACCACAGTTAGACGTTATTATATATGAGAACTTCCCGTAGGTCGTAGTGAACAACCTTATGCTCCCCTAAATAACTAATGCAATGCTTTTTAGATACGGAGGTTCCGTTTATATTCATATTAGGGAGGAAGGATACGGGATAAGTCTCTAATGGTTATAATCGAGATTAGATACAGTATACCTCGTTCCTTACTAAAACGTTCATTCCGCGAGCCGGGAAACGGAAACATAATCTTCAAGTGTTTGCAATACATGAGTAAGTAAATAAATACATAAGGTAAAGATATATATACAGTATATATATACCGGTATATATATATATATATATATATATATATATATTTATATATAATATTAACGACCTCATAATTGTAGGAGTTAGCACAAAAGTTAGGGAGTATAAATTGTTGCAAGAAGATACTCATGTTTGAAACTGTGGAGATGTTATATACATTATGTATTAATATCACTCATGAACTTCTTTACTGACTCATCCAGGTTGTACAGCTTACAAGTGCGGTGGAGATTATTGGTATTGTTGAAAGTTATTTGAGGCCATGAAATGTAATGGTAGGGGAGAGGTCTGGGGTTAATATGGTGACTGTGTGTGTGTGTGTGTGTGTGTGTGTGTGTGTGTGTGTGTGTGTGTGTATAGTGTGTGTGTGTGTGTGTGTGTTTCTATGAGGATGAGGGAGACAATCACCATTAGGTGTTTTCCTTTAGTATATAATCTACCTCTAGGACTCAAAGGGGTAAATACGATCTCAATAAACCCTCTGCATCACACAGATCCTTCTTAAGGGGACAGTGGCTGTTTTTTTACCTATTAATTAAGTTATTCATATATATTTTTAGTTTCCTCCCTAGACCTCCATCAAGCTCAGAAAAGCACCCCCTAGGGCCTAGACCTCCCTTCAAGATAAATGTGTACATTTTTCGGTAGAAAAATTTCCCGGCCGAAGGCCGCTTTCTCTTAAAATTAGACACCTAAATGGCACGAAAGGTTTTAACATTGACAACGAGATGGGGCGAAAGGTGTTGAAATCGCCAAACTAATGGGCCAAACGTCTTAAATTCTGAAAACTATTGAGGCTAAACACGAGGGAGAAAGGGGTCCAGAAAAACGACCCATCCTCTCTTAAGCTGCTTAAAATCGTCTAATGCAGTGTATATATATATATTATAAGATGGGGGAGCTAGAGGTACATTGGCGACGAGAAACCTAATATATGTGTGAAGAAATATAACACAGGTAGGCTAGTAAGAGACGTGATGGAGGATGGTTCACCTTTCTCTCACTGCAAACAGTACCAAACTTTTGTATTGTTTGAGCCCAGCGCCAGATGGTTGGTAGGCAAGAGGTGGAAGAGTAGGTAACAAGGAAGAGGAAAACACAGAAGGAACAAGAATAAGAACTCTAGGGAAAGGAGCAGAGAATTAAACCCGAAGTTGTTAGTGAAAAAGTTACTTCGATATTACCAGACTAGCCATATTTTTATAGTATTTTGGCTAGATAACAAAATAAATTGTTTTATTTTAAATAATTACACGGCAGTTTTAACACTGTTGTAATGCTACAGCCAGATGATTAGATTTTTTTTTTTTTTCAAGACCTCTAGGAATGAAATGTTTAATATGATCATGCCCTACCTAAGTTAAATCAAATCATCTAGAGATACTCAACTGATGAACACAAAGATGAGCCCTCGTTGTCAAGGCTTTCATATAATCTTGGCCAAAAGTTAACCCAGACAGCTCAGCCAGGGACGAGGGTTCATAACAGAGGACCCATGGGAAATTAGCTTATCAACTTAACCCATTACCGACAAACTTGAACTAGAATGAGAATATGAAGCCGAGAGTTAGTTTATGATGCCTATGTTTCTCCTTTGTACAGTCGGCCATTAGTTTGGCGATTTTAACACTTTTCGCCCCATTTCTTTGTAAGTTTTAAGACCCATCGTGCTATTTAGGTGTCGAATTTTTTCCTGGCGAACGATAGTGAACCTGTAATTTTCGAAAAAAACGGTACATTTTTCTACAGAAAAATTTACAAATTAACCTTAAAGGGGGATCTAATGGATGTTTGTTTTTAAAGTTTGATGGAGGTCGAGGAAGGATACTAAAAAAAAAAAAAAAAAAAAAAAAATATATATATATATATATATATATATATATTATAATATAATATAGAGTATATATATATATATATACCGGTATATATTGTGTATATATATATACTGTATAT
>CM064542.1:28548710-28598710 GCA_032716605.1 Paralithodes platypus | reverse complement strand
CTGGAAGACCTGTACAGTCTGTGCATGCATGTATCTTGGTGTTGTTTCACTCTACTGTATATTGTTTTCATTATGTGTGTGTGTTTTAATAAACAATTTCGCGAGATTTCGTTTCAACCTATTCTTGCCTGGACACGTGTGTGTGTGTGTGTGTGTGTGTGTGTGCGTGTGTGCGTGCGTGCGTGCGCGCGCGTGTTAGTTATAGCCGCACCATGATATAGCCATCATTAAAGTAGAGTATTATACGGTAAATAAACCACGAGTTACTTTAATGTTGTTTTCTGTCTCTTTCAGGTACGTGTGACAATATTGGGTGCACTTCCAGCCAGACGGGTTGGTTCAGTGGGGATCTACTCTCTGGTAAATATATTTATATTTATTATTGCTGTTATTATTATTATTATTAGTAGTAGTTGTTGTTGTTGTTGTAGTAGTAGTAATGGAAGTAGAAGTACCACCAACAATTATAATATTAATGGCTTAGTTTATTGTCGCCATTTTACAGGAGTTTCTTTTAAATTGCCTTGTAGACTAAAAATGCCTACCCACACCCTTTTCAACCTAAAATACTGTTTGTTCACCAGTCCTCCCTTTCAATCAAAATTTGTACATTGATTGGCTGAAAAATGTCTCGGGTGAAGGTAGATTCCTCTTAAATAGCAGGCTTTTTATTGCTTGTCTAGAAAACATTGGCACCTGAACACGGCGAGAAGTTATATAATCACCAAAATATTTGTATGAAACGTCTTGAAAACGCCCAATTATTAGAATTAAATAGAATGGAAAACCAAAAACCCGCCTGCGGTATAATAAGTTGAAGCTGTTGTTTTTATTTGCATTACCTTCTGGTTATCACCTGACGATGTTTTACTGCTTAGGAAGGTCCACCTTTAGGGGAACATCTCAGTTATTGTATCAACTCCCACAAACTCCTTTAACACATCATAAAATCGTCTAATAATAATCAATCAATGGAGACATACTCCGTGATAGCACCAGGCATCTGCCCGGCCGATATCAAGGCTTGCCTCAACCATGAGTTCCGTGGTCTTCCTCAAAAGCCGGTATCACACGAGAGCTTTTATATTCAACATTCGATGATCAACATTTTTCTGGCAACATTTCTGGAATATTTTGCACTGGTATCGGAAACTAGACTGTTGATAGATGAATTTAGGTAACCGAAATATTATAAATGTTGACCTCACAAGCAGCCAGACCAGTGTTAAGGATAAATGTTGAGTGAAAAAGCGCTCGTGTGATACCGGCTTAAGTCTCCTCTACTCAGGGTTGTCCTCTGTCAGTCCACTTGGTGAGCAGGGTGAGCATTTATAGTGTTAATTTGACCATTAGAGGTATTTTATAGACTTAACAATATCATCAAATGTTTGCCAGCATAATTAGTTGAAATGAAGAGTTTGGGTGGATTTGCATGTTTTTTGTTTTGCCACTTTATTCTAGCAACATGTCTGAACTCTTATTGCACTTATAACGACGTCAATGTCAAGACATTTATATGGCTGAATCATGCAGGATGTTTAATATTAATATGTAACTTGCTGAACTTTGTTACAATACAAATTAACACTGTCTTCCATGTTTAAGGTTATTTGTGTAGTGTTGTTATTAAGGGGAGGTTTTTAGTGTGTTTCCTAGATTTCCATCAAGCTTAAAATTATACCCCCTTGACCCCCTTTCAAGATAAATTTGAAGAATTTAGCCGAAGAACCGGCCGAAGGCCGGTTCCTCTTAAATTACAGGCTCGCTGTCGCTCGCCAGGAAAAAATCGACACCTAAATGGCACGAAAAGTCTTAATATTGACATAAATGGGGCGAGACGTCTTAAAATCGCCAAACTAATGGGCCGAATGTCTTAAAATATCAACACAAATGGGGTTAAACATGAGGGAGAGGTCTAACAAAAGACCTCTTAAGTGAAAATCTCCCCTTAATTAACCCTACCATAACCTAGCCTACCCTAATCTAACCGAAACAAAGCGCCAGACGGTAACAACATGGCGGCGGCTGGTGTCAAGAGGTAAACAAGATGGTACCTATAGTTGGTATTAAAGCTACATGTATACAGAGTAGGCCTACCCTATTCATTATGGGTAAGCCAAAAATCGAAACCTCTATCCCTTGTAACTCAAAAAGGGCTAGAGCGAATAGGCTGTCCGTTTCTATACCTGGTCCCTAGCTGACTCTTCCCAATTGGTAGAATAATTACCTCGATTATTCTAGTCCTTTTTTAGTTAAGCCGGTATCACACGAGAGCTTTTATAGTCAACATTCGATGATCAAATTTTTTCTGACAACATTTCTGGCATATTTTGCGTTGGTATCAGAAACAAGACTGATGATAGATTAATATAGGTAACGGAAATAGTTTAAAGGTTGACCTCATAAAGCTGCCAGACCAGTGTTGAGGATAAATGTCGAGGGAAAAAACGCTCGTGTGATACCGGCTTTACAGAGGTCAGGAGTTTAAATTTTTGGGCTACCTATAATTACCAGACTAAAGTAGGACCTATTTACGAGACCATTAGGCTTCATTAAGGGGGGATGGTTCACTTTTTGGTAGATTTTTTCATTTATTTATTATGTTTTTTAGTTTCCACCCTAGCCCTCCATCAAACTTAAAAACACATCCATCAGACTCCCCTTCTAGATTAATTTGTACATTTTTCGGTAGAAAAATGTTCCGGCCGAAGGCCCGTTACTCTTAAGATTACAGGCTCGCTATCGCTCGCCAGGAAAAAATCGACACCTAAGTGGCACGAAAGGACTTAACATTGACAACGAAATGGGGCAAAGGTATTATAATCGCCAAACTAATGGGCCGAACGTCATAAAATCTGAAAACTATTGTGGGGTAAGCATGAGGAAGAAGGGTGACCAAGAAAAACAGACCATTAGGCTTCATTAACAACCCATTTGAAGGAGGTTGGGGCTAAAGTTAGGTATAAGATGTTAACGCTAATTCTCTCTCTCTCTTTCTTGGCTCAATACAGAAGATAGAGACTTTTTAGCAGAGTATTCACTTCCCGGTTATGTAATGTTTGAGAAAAGCCGAATAAATCTAAATGGAGGTGGCGTTTTACTTTATATCAAAGAAAGTCTTAACCCTACCCTCTTGTCAAAACCTCAAATTGTGAACGTCGACGCATCTTTTGTGCTAATAAAGAATAATAAAGGTACAAAAATAATACTTGCATTAATATACAGACCTCCAGCTCAATCAGTGCAAACTGACCGAGAAATTTACGAACAAATTGCAGATGTAAGTAACTCACAAGATACCATAATTTTTTGGCGACTTTAATTTACCTGTGACCAAGTGGGGCGATACTCTTACTTCACACTCCGGACATGATTTGTATACGAACTTGCAAGAGAGTTCGCTTTATCAATTTGTTCGAACGCCGACCCGTGGTAATAACGTTCTTGACATTGTACTTGCAACAAAAGAAGAAATAATAGAGAATTTGAATGTTGGTGATGAATTCAGTAACAGCGACCATCGTACGATAACTTTCACTTTAAAGTTTACTAGTAACGAACCAAATAGTAGCATCGAAAAAGTCCCTAATTTCAAGAAAGCAAACTTCCATAAACTTAGAGCTATGTTTAAAGAAACTGACTGGAGCTTTTTAATTAACAATAACGACATAAATACATCTTGGAGGTTATTCGAAACCACTTACCTAAAAGCAGTGCAAGACTGCATACCATCGAAAATACGGCGTCCAGGCCATAATAACAAGCCCAAATGGTGGAATAAAGATATTTCAAACTGCCTGCTTGCTAAAAAATTTGCTAATGATAGATTAAAATCCTCACAAAATGACGAAGAACGGGTGAAATTTGTAGAGCTACAACGCAAAGCCAAAAAGTTAATTAAGCAAAGTAAAAAGACCTTAGAGTTACATATTGCGAATCAAAGTAAAACAAACCCGAAAGAATTCTATAGTTATATCAGAAAGAAAAAAGTAGTTACTTCAACTGTTGGACCGTTAGTCGATGAAAATGGAGAATACACCAAAGACGAAGTACAAATGAGTAATGCCCTCATACCTTCTTTGCATCAGTTTTTACAACAGAAGACCTCAGTGATATCCCTACACCATCGCCGATTCAGATTGATAATTCAGATGTTCTAAGCAATATCACCGTTACAGAGAGAGAAGTATTGAATTGTTTAGATAAACTCAAGGTAAATAAAACGCCTGGACCTGATACAATCTCGCCTAGAGTTCTAAAGGAAGCTAAGGATGAGCTCTCCAAACCACTGACATTACTATTCAATAAATCCTTGCAGTCTGGAACTATGCCTGATCAGTGGAAGCTAGCCAACGTAACACCGATATTAAAAAAGGCAGCAAATCCCTACCCAGTAACTATCGTCCAATTAGCTTAACCTCAGTTGTATGTAAAATGCTAGAAACGGTCATACGAGACAGACTCGTAAATCACTTAGAGGAAAATAACATACTTAAAGATACTCAACACGGCTTTCGTAAAAAACGTTCCTGTTTAACAAACCTCTTAGACTTCTTCCACGATATCCTCAACCTCTACGATGAGAGTAAAGCTGTAGATATTATATACCTTGATTTTCAAAAGGCCTTTGACAAAGTTCCCCACAAACGTTTACTGCTAAAACTAAAAGCGCATGGAATACAAGACGGTGTGTTGAAATGGATAGAAAATTGGCTCAGCAAGAGAAAGCAAAGAGTAGTCATAAACGGTAAGGCATCTAAATGGACCAATGTAAGTAGCGGGATACCCCAGGGATCGGTACTAGGACCAATTCTCTTTCTAATTTACATCAACGACATAGATGAGGGTCTCACCTGTACATTCTCAAAATTTGCTGACGATACAAAAATTGCAAATAGCGTACTCTCAAAAGAACAAGTTGACGGTATGCAACACAATCTAGATAAATTGTCATGTTGGGCCCAAATTTGGCAAATGAGTTTCAATGCGGATAAATGTAAAGTACTACATATCGGATACCTAAATGAGAAATCAAACTATTCGATGAATGGCACTCAGCTTAAGAATGTAAACAGAGAAACCGATCTGGGAGTAACAATATCGAGTATCCTAAAACCGAGTCAACAATGTTCAGAAGTTGTTAAGAAGGCAAACAAAATAATTGGCTTTATAGGCAGGTCATTTGAGCATAAATCCAAAGAAGTTATCCTAACCCTTTACAATTCCTTAGTCCGCCCTCTTCTGGAATACTGCGTTCAATCCTGGTGCCCTTATTACCAAAAAGATATTAACAAGCTAGAACGAGTTCAATGTAGAGTTACCAAAATGATACCTAGCCTAAAGAACAAACCATACGAAGAGCGTCTTAGAGAATTAAATCTATTTCCTTTAACCCAGCGCAGATTAAGAGGTGACTTAATTCAAGTGTTCAAAATCATCAAAGGCATCGACAATATGAACTGTAGTAAGTACTTCACTATCGACCAATCTAATTACACGCGGGGAAACGGTTGCAAAATTATTGGTAAATCTTTTAACTCACACGAATCTAAGAATTTCTTCTTCAATCGAGTTCTCAACTTGTGGAATGGGCTTCCCCGAAACGTTATAGACTGTATCACCGTTGATTCATTTAAACTCCGCCTAGACAAATATCTCGCATCAAACCCGCGACTGACTGCGTTTGTAAATGAATAACTTTATTTTATCCCCCCCTCAGTTACTAACCCATATGTCCCCTACTAACTTCCTAATCCTGCCACGGACATTAGTTCCAAGGCAGTAATTCCCTTTCCAATGTTCCCTTACCCACTCTAAACCACTGTTTGGACACTTGATCCTCAGTGTTTTGGAGGACAAGCAACCTAGAAGGGTCACTAGATCTGTTGTTGCTTGATTTCCTTTGTACTCTTTCTTTCTTTCTTTTCTGGCATTATTTCCATACTCTCATACCACATCATATTTCCTTCTTCCCTCTGTCTCACCTTCCTTCTATCCATCCATCTATCTCTTTATTATCAATCTTTCCTTTCTATCTCTTTCATCATTCTTCTTTTCTTTCTCTATCACAGTTTCCTTGCTTCCATCCTCCCCAGTATTCTTCTCTTCTTCGTTCACTTCATCCTTCCCCAATTGTATTTTTCCCACGGTCTCAATCTCCCTCTCTCACCTTCTCTTTTTTGCTTGTTTGTCTGCGTCCCTCGGTCTCTTTGTGCTGTGAGATTTTGTTATCTTATATCTGTCTCGGTCGCTTTGTTCGGTGAGATTTTTGTCATCATATATAATATTTGGGCGACCCAGTAAAAAGATATATTTGTGAGAGATACCAGGGAACGTAATAAATCACGGAAAATATATTCATTGGAGGGTGAAGAGAGATATAGTCAATCGTTGATCTTCTTTTATGTTTTCCAACCGTGCCATATTATTTTTATTATTATTATTGTGTTTTTTTCCATCTACATTTCCGGTTCTTGCAGGTATCATAGTTCTAGGTTACATCAGGTAAGGAATGAAAATTATGACATCTGTATATTAAATAAAACGTCAACATTTATATAACATTATACCAACATGTCACAAGAGGTTATAGTTATCTAGCAAACTGTAAAATGTATTGGCCTACGAACACTTTCACTGTTTTATGTATGATGGAGTTGTACTTCTGTTCATTAAGGGAGGATGGTTATATATATATATATATATATATATATATATATATATATATATATATATATATATATATATATATATATATATATATATATATATATATATATATATATATATCCTTATTTATATATATTTGTATCATGTTTTAGTTTCCTCACTAGACCTCCATCAAACTTAAAATAAAACACCCCCAAGGCCCTCCTTCAAGAAATCTGTGTACATTTTTTCCACTAAATGTTGAGTGAGTGGGACAAAATTAGAGACATAGAAATCCTTTACTTAGATATTTGAAGGCTTTTGACAAAGTGCCTCATTGTAAGCTAATGTCAAAGATGAGTGCACTAGGTAGCAGTGGACTATAGCAAATTGTTTAGCCTCGATATGACTACAACACTCAATTGTACCTGGAAATTAGAATTACAAAGGTTGAGCACTAGTATTTGTGGAAACTTTCACATTTTAGATCAGATCTACCTGGAACAAACTTCCCTGAGAAGTTGTAAAATGTAAATAGTTCTTCAGTACAACAGCTCAAGAAGAAAGTAGATAATATTTTTCACACTCAGCAATGAGTGTAGTGCAATACACAATCTCTCATTTTCGAGTAACTACCCGGAATGGACCGCAAGGTCTTCGAGATACAAACTATTCCTTATAACTCCTTGTAGCTTTCCTTCTCTCTCACTCTCAATCATGGCACTGAGTTGTGAATAGTTTGCTAGGTTTTATGTGAAGTTGCTGTAACTGGTGGGGGATTTAATAATGCTGTTAAATTATTTGAACTCTCTGATCAAGTTAACCTCTTGTCAAGTGTAGGTTATGTTAAGTTTGGGGTAGCTTATGCTATATCATATTGCCTAAGTTACAGTGTAAGTCACATAGGTTAGATTATGTTAGTTATGTGTAGATAAATTACATTTGATTACATTTAATTTGTTTAGATTCAGCTGGGTTTTTATATATTTATATTAGCGCCATCTACGTATAATTTAAAATCAATTCTTTGCACGTCGGTATTGTCTAAGCAATGAGATTTAGAGCACGTCACATGTGCTGGCAATAATCTTGACTTAAAAGGAAGGAAAGATGGAGAGGAAAACAATGAGGAGAAAGAATAAATGAATATGAGGGATGAGGAAGGATAGAGAGGAACACATGAAAGAAGGAGATTGGTAAGGAAGAAAGGAATGAATACATGAAAGAAGGAGATTGGTAAGGAAGAAAGGAATGAATACATGAAAGAAGGAGATTGGTAAGGAAGAAAGGAATGAATACATGAAAGAAGGAGATTGGTAAGGAAGAAAGGAATGAATACATGAAAGAAGGAGATTGGTAAGGAAGAAAGGAATGAATACATGAAAGAAGGAGATTGGTAAGGAAGAAAGGAATGAATACATGAAAGAAGGAGATTGGTAAGGAAGAAAGGAAAGAATAATAGTGCCACCTTCCAGAAGGTGGAATGAGGGTAAATAAGGAGACAGAAAGAAGGATGGAGATGGAAGAAAACATTATAGATTGAGACAAAATAAAGATAGAGAACACTGCACACACAGGGAAAAATTCATATTCGGCTGGTCAGTATTTTCTGTGCAATGAGACCAAGAGCATGTCGTGCGCTGACAATATTCTTGACTTGGGAGGAAGGAAAAAGGATAGAGAGAGAACGAGCAAGAGTAGAGAGAATATGAAAGGAGACAGTAGGAAGAAAAGAGGATATAGGCCTAGATGAAGGAAAACAAATAAGGAACAGACTTCAGAGAAATCAATGAGAGAGATGGAAATTAGAATGACTAGAGAGAGAAATGAGTATATTTTCTTTAACTTTTACATGGTTGTAGGATGAATGTAGATAGATAGATACATAGATATAAAAATACCCAAGTGGAACAATATGTATATAAATATGTACAGTACATACATGCAAAGAAGCAAAATAAAACCTACGAAAAATACAGGTAGAAAGATAGACAGAAAAACTAAGAAATTGATATATACCAAGGCACACACACACACACACACACACACACACACACACACACACACACACACACACACACACACACACACACACACACACACACACACACACACACACACACACACACACACACACACACACACACACACACACACACACACACACACACACACACACACACACACACACAAGCGGTGGTGTGTTTATCGGTACACACGTTAATTTTGCATGCTTACGAGTACATTTTTCGATTATTAATCCTAAGTATAACTATCTAGATTAAACTTAATCTAACCTAACCTAACCTACCTAACCTAACCTAATCTAACCTAACCGAAAACACTCCATTTCAATGTATTTTAAAGAGGTGTGTACATTTAAACTGTCGCTCCAAACCTCATGTACTTGCAAACCTACATATTTAGTCAAATTTGTACCTTTAACACCTTACGAGCGGCCTAGGCGGTAATTTATATGTACCGCCCAGCGGGGTGTTTTTACCCTAAATAGGGTTGTTTACGTGATCATTTTCATGCCTAAATAAGACCCAGAGCGTAAAACAAGTATCTATCCCTGAAAGGGCATAAACAGAGCTTTCCAATGACACCCCAACCATCCTTGTACGACCACTGGTTTTCTTGCAACGATCGCGCAACACGAGTGTAAAA
This sequence comes from Paralithodes platypus, assembly GCA_032716605.1. NCBI lineage: Eukaryota > Metazoa > Arthropoda > Malacostraca > Decapoda > Lithodidae > Paralithodes > Paralithodes platypus. The sequence continues at coordinate 28,589,392 of CM064542.1, read as the reverse complement.
ACCATGTAGGCTAATTAGGTACTTTCCCTACATAATTCCCTGTGTAGCGAGTGTGAGGGGGGATGGAAGGGTGGTTTTCACTTCAGTTGGCCCACCGCGGTGGTGGGCAGCGGTCATATCCTTACTACGCTCCTCACACCGCTCAGCAACATTACGTGCTGAAAATGGCACACGACATGAGTTGTGAACCGCCACTTAGTCCAAATTTATTTCACACGACATAAGTTGCGCGCCGCCAAAGAAGGGTTAAGCACACCACTGCTTGTCCCCACACACACACACACACACACGCACGCACGCACGCACGCACGCACGCACGCACGCACGCACGCACGCACGCACGCACGCACGCACGCACGCACGCACGCACGCACGCACGCACGCACGCACGCACGCACGCACGCACGCACGCACACGCACACACACACACACACACACACACACACACACACACACACACACACACACACACACACACACACACACACACACACACACACACACACACACACACACACACACACACACACACACACACACACACACACACACACACACACATAGCTATGCAATTACAGAGATAAACAAACAGGTGCAGGCAAATACATTAACCCCTTCTGTACCGGTGACGTGTTTTTCATTATATTCTGGCCATTATTAGACAATTTTATTCAGCTTAGGAAAGGGCGTCTACCCAACGCTGCAGACTCTCATTTAATCCTTTTAGCTACCGTACATCCTTCCGAAGCTTCATGAAATTGTCCAAATGCAGCAGAAATAAACACGAAATACATCACCGGTACAGAAGGGGTTAACAGAAAGAAGATACAATGCGTGTTACTTAATTAAAAGGGAGCCCACCTCGCTTTTTTTCTCTTTCTCTCCCTCTCTCTTTGGCTTGCATCCATTCGGCCCCATTCAGCCTACTGTTATAAGACGTTTACCCCCATCCAGGTGTCAATATTTTCCTGGCGAGCGGTAGCGAGCCAGCTTATAAATATTTTTGTGTTTGACAGCAAGCTAAATTTGTACATTTTTCGATAGAAAAATATCTCCGGCGAAGCCGGATTTCTCCATACAATGCTGGCTCGCTATCGCTTGCCAAGAAGAAATTGACACCTGGATGGGGATAAACGTCTTAAAACAGTTGGCTGAATGGTGCCAAATGGATACAAGCCAGAGAAAGAGAGAAAAGGAGAGAAAGATTTAAAAAAAAGCCGGTTCGCACCTCTTTTCACCTCTGGCTTAATGGGACTTTAATGTCGTTCTACTAATGGAAAACGAATTGCTTTCATAGGTAGCAATGGACATGGTCTTATTTATGTTTAACAAATAATAAATGTTTGACGATTAGCAATAGCACATGTTTTCGTTTATAACATACATACATACATACATACATACATATACACATACACACACACCCAACGAATCCCACACGAATATTTCGCACTCTTCTCTATTACATACACAATTATTTTCTCTCTCTGTCTCTCTCTCTCTTGTATCAGCTAGACGTCATTACATTATATTTCTGCAGCCATATTGCCCTTCTAACTCAGTTCTCCCTCCCTTTTCTCTACACTGAATGAAGATAGTAATTATAATAACAACAATTGTAATATTGCTGAAACTTAGGCCAGATATTGTTTTATACTAGCGATTCACATTTGTACTGATATAATTAGAGAGAAAGTTCGCTAACATTAATTTCAACTACATTAACCCTTTCACGCTTATGACGCGATTTTGAGCCTATTAGGGATACTTTAAAGCCTTTGTTACCATCAGGGGTATTTAGAAACCTTTAGTTTAGTTACTTCAACCTCTGCAGTTGTCTTTGAGTTAGCTGTGGGCAGAAAACTAATTTTGGAGAGGTAATTATAAGTGAGAGAACTCTATTTCTTATTGCTAAGCTGGCAACCTCTGCGTCATAAAAGCGCGAAAGAGTTAACTCGCACTGTTCCGGTGACGTTCTGTTTATAATATTCTGGCAATGATTAGACGATTTTATTCAGCTTAGTAAGGACCTCTAGCAATAATAATAAGGCTTCAGTCGATCTCAACCCAACCCTTCTAACTACCACAGATCATTCCTAAGCTGCATAATATCGTCTAAATACTGTATAGCTATAATCAAATATAACACAGGTCGCTGGTACTCAAAGGGTTAATGAAGATTATATCTCCCTGAACGTAGTTATTAACATGACCTCAGGTATTTGCCACATCGCCGTAATGTCATTTAAGGAGGTAGTGCTTGTTTTTTGGTCTATTTATTTATGTATTTGTTTATATTTGAGTTTCCTCGCTAGACCTCCATCAAACTTAGAAAAACACCCCCTAGACCCCCTTTCAAGATATATGTGTACATTTTTCGGTAGAAAAATGTCCCAGCCAAAGGCCGGTTCCTTCTAAAATTAGAGGCTCGCTTTCGCTCGCCAGGAAAAAATGTACACCTAAAGGGCACGAAAGGTCTTAATATTGACAAAGAGATGGGGCGAAAGGTCTTAAAATCGCCAAACTAATGGGCCGAACGTCTTAAAATCTGAAAACTAATATGTTAAACATGAGGGAGAAGGGGGTCCATAAAAAGCGAGTAGTACCCCCTTAAATATTTCTGGCCTCTGCATTTATTGCTGCACTGGGACACACCTGTCTTCAATTTACTTGGGTCATGCAGATGGTTTTACCAGGAGTTCTGGGAATAGTTATATTTCCTTCTTCGGTGGGGAAATATACGTGTGTGTGTGTGTGTGATATATATATATATATATATATATATATATATATATATATATATATATATATATATATATATATATATATATATATATATATATATATATATATATAATTATATATATATATCTATATATATATATATATCGTAGACACATTAAAATGCAACAGTAGGAGGATACATTAATGTTACCCCAACGTGTCCTAATCTAACATTACATACTGTACTTATAATGTATAGCAGCTTAATAAGTTTATTTGACATTTCACTCCAAAGTACCAATTAAGATTAACTTGCTTGATTGGTGATTTCATAGGACTGGAGGTATATGTACAGTATAGACAAGAGTGCTTGCCAAACATTTGCCCATAGGATTAATATTTGTTTGAAGTGGACACAAAGACGACCTCACACGATATTGACGATTTTCCCCTGTATAAGATGCTTGGGAATTCCTTGTGGGTCAATGTTTTGCTACGCACTATATATATATATATATATATATACACCGGGTATATATATATATATATATAAAACCTTAAAGTTCTGTAATTCTGTGTTGGAGTTTCATGTTATACACTGTTGACCATATTCCCCTTTGCATCCGTCTCACTTGTTGTACTTAGTGTATCTGCTTTTCAGTTATCTTATTGTTTTCCGTTTCTTTCCATCTGATTCTGTCTTGTTTCTTAAAGATTTCCGCCTCTCCCCTCCCCTCCTTGCGCAGCTATCATACTGAATACATATATACAGAATGTAATGAAATAAAGCAAAAAAAAAAAAAAAAAAAAAAAATATATATATATATATATATATATACAGTATATATATATATATATATATATATATATATATATATATATATATATATAGAGAGAGAGAGAGAGATATCATTAGTTAAACACTCTATAGATTATTCTTGTTGAATAATGTTTGTTGGCTACAAGTACCAGATTGATTTGTACACACTTTCATTGTGCTGAACTAAACTTTATTCCTTACTAAGACTATATTCGGTATAATTATGTTTGTATGTATGTGAGTATGTATATGTATCTGTATGATACATAGTATGAGTATGTATATGAATGTAAAGGTTGAAACAAAGTACCGGTATATAAATGTGTATATAATATATCACTATTATGTAATTGCCAGGAATACTGTTTAAATGTTCTAATGTCAAATAATGGGACTATCCTATTATTCGGGTTTAACTAATTCAGGTGTCTTTATAAGAGAGGCAACTCTCAATAAGGCACAGCCAATTATGTACTGTACTAACATAATATTACTTTGTATTATAATGTTCTTGGGATCAATAAACTATTTCAATTTCAATTTCAATTTCCTGTAACATTGATCAGGTTTCATAATTAGTCAATTTATTATAGACTGAATAATGTTTGAATCTTTTCTGGTCTGTGGATTTTCTTTCCAAACTAATGTATCCAGATTTTGTTTAACCCTTTTCTACTTACTCTGTTTACCTTTCCTGCCTACCTGTCCGCCTCCCAGCGTTCCAAACTTTTCCACCCTCATTACCTGCGCTACAATCGCCAAAAGTTCGCTTCCTATATCTGCTTAACTGAAAACGAAACTGCGAGAGTACATATAATGTGTAGTTTCCTATGCATTATTATATTCATGCTGTAACATTCGTTTCTACATAATTATGCTGTGATCCTTTTAAGGGGAGATATCCACTTGAGAGATTTTTTTCTTGACTCCTTTCTCCCTCATGTTTAGCCCCATTGCTTTTCTAATTTTAAGACGTTCGCCCCATTATTTTGACGATTTTAAGAACTTTCGACCCATTTCTGTCAATTTTAAGACCTTTCGTACCATGTAGGTGTCGATTTTATCCTGGCGAGCGATAGCGAGCCTGTAATATAAGAGGAACCGGCTTTCAGCCGGGACATTTTTCTACCGAAAAATGTAAAAATGTATCTTGAAAGGGGGAGTAATTTTAAGCTTGATGGAAGTCTAGGGAATCAACTAAAAACATCCCCTTAAACGATTGGAAAACACATGTTGGTTTAGTTTGGTCTACAGTAGCTTACCGACTTGATACATTTTTAAAGAGTAGAAAACAGTGGTAGAATATTTTTTTGGGAATAATGATGTCCAATCTCAAAAACCCTGATCGTTTTGAACTTTTGTTAACTAATGCACCTCTTTCCAACTTATTGTGTTACAACTTGTCTTTTTACGCTAATTCCTGACAGTCTACCAGTCTTTTAACCCGATGTATTTCTACATGACCTCATGTAGGACTCTTTCAACCTCACGTACCGGTACCGTACTTCATATTCATCTCATTGTTCTGATTATCTGTATTCCAACCTGGATCTAGTTTGTTTTCACATGCCACATAATTTGTGTGTAGCGTTGAATCACTTGTCAGGCTGTCGGTCCCTCTGTGTGTCTGTTTGCTTTGTGTGTAGCGTTGAATCACTTGTCAGGCTGTCGGTCCCTCTGTGTGTCTGTTTGCTTTGTGTGTAGCGTTGAATCACTTGTCAGGCTGTCGGTCCCTCTGTGTGTCTGTTTGCTTTGTGTGTAGCGTTGAATCACTTGTCAGGCTGTCGGTCCCTCTGTGTGTCAGTGCTTTTGCTTTGTGTGTAGCGTGAATCACTTGTGCAGGCTGTCGTTCCTCTGTGTGTCTGTTTGCTTTGTGTGTAGCGTTGAATCACTTGTCAGGCTGTCGGTTCCTCTGTGTGTCTGTTTGCTTTGTGTGTAGCGAGCGTTGAATCACTTGTCAGGCTGTCGGTCCCTCTGTGTGTCTGTTTGCTTTGTGTGTAGCGTTGAATCACTTGTCAGGCTGTCGGTCCCTCTGTGTGTCTGTTTGCTTTGTGTGTAGCGTTGAATCACTTGTCAGGCTGTCGGTACCTCTGTGTCTGTTTGCTTTGTGTGTAGCGTTGAATCACTTGTCAGGCTGTCGGTCCCTCTGTGTGTCTGTTTGCTTTGTGTGTAGCGTTGAATCACTTGTCAGGCTGTCGGTCCCTCTGTGTGTCTGTTTGCTTTGTGTGTAGCGTTGAATCACTTGTCAGGCTGTCGGTTCCTCTGTGTGTCTGTTTGCTTTGTGTGTGTAGCGAGCGTTGAATCACTTGTCAGGCTGTCGGTCCCTCTGTGTGTCTGTTTGCTTTGTGTGTAGCGTTGAATCACTTGTCAGGCTGTCGGTCCCTCTGTGTGTCTGTTTGCTTTGTGTGTAGCGTTGAATCACTTGTCAGGCTGTCGGTACCTCTGTGTGTCTGTTTGCTTTGTGTGTAGCGTTGAATCACTTGTCAGGCTGTCGGTCCCTCTGTGTGTCTGTTTGCTTTGTGTGTAGCGTTGAATCACTTGTCAGGCTGTCGGTCCCTCTGTGTGTCTGTTTGCTTTGTGTGTAGCGTTGAATCACTTGTCAGGCTGTCGGTCCCTCTGTGTGTCTGTTTGCTTTGTGTGTAGCGTTGAATCACTTGTCAGGCTGTCGGTACCTCTGTGTGTCTGTTTGCTTTGTGTGTAGCGAGCGTTGAATCACTTGTCAGGCTGTCGGTCCCTCTGTGTGTCTGTTTGCTTTGTCTATGACCATCCTTGACATTACGTGCCTTATAGTAGTGCTTTGCTATATACTACTCTATAGACATTTAAGGGGAGATATCCACTTGAGGGATTATTTTCTTGACTCCTTTCTCCCTCATGTTTAGCCCCATTGTTTTTCTAATTTTAAAACGTTTGCCCCATTATTTTGACGATTTTAAGAACTTTCAACCCATTTCTGTCAATTTTAAGACCTTTCGTGCCATTTAGGTGTCGATTTTATCCTGGCGAGCGATAGCGAGCCTGTAATTTAAGAGGAACCGGCTTTCAGCCGGGACATTTTTCTACCGAAAAATGTACAAATTTATCTTGAAAGGGGCTCAAGGGGGTGTAATCTTAAGCTTGAAGGATATCTAGGGACCAAACTAAAAACCTCCCCTTAACACAAAATCACACAAACTCACTTCCAGATAGTTCGTGGTCAGTAACTCTCGTTAAAGAGAACCGGAGAGGGAAACAAAAAACTGTCCATGTATTCAAGACAGACACACACATACCGACACACCAACATACATACACTCACACAGATAGAAACACTTACATATTCATATTAATCATGATGAGAAAAAGTAGCTGAACAATGAAAGAAAGAGAGAGAGAGAGAGAGAGAGAGAGAGAGAGAGAGAGAGAGAGAGAGAGAGAGAGAGAGAGAGAGAGAGAGAGAGAGAGAGAGAGAGAGAGAGAAGAGAGAGAGAGAGAGAGAGAGAGAGAGAGAGAGAGAGAGAGAGAGAGAGAGAGAGAGAGAGAGAGAGAGAGAGAGAGAGAGAGAGAGAGAGAGAGAGAGAGAGAGAGAGAGAGAGAGAGAGAGAGAGAGAGAGAGAGAGATGCAGCATTGCGACGTGTATAGAGAGACATTGAAGAGCATTACACAGAGGAGAGTTGATGAACAAAATGCTTTTGATTCTACCCTTTCGACAAGTGCTGTATGGATGGAATCTCCCCATACATAAATACAATACCGGTACTCTATAGCCTATATGGGCGTACAGTACCCCTGTAAACTGTAAAGAGTAAGAAGCAGTGCAGGCGTAAAGAACCCACGGAGACGGTTGAGCACACCTAACTGCTGGGAGGCTGTTTTAGCAAGAGTGAAAATCGGGGTTTTCCAGGAAAGGTCAGAAGAAAAAGAGACTCCGGGAATATTAATAGAAGAGGAAGGGATGATTTGAGTGTTGTTGAAGACTAAAAAATAGTCCCAATGAAGATTATGGTGGGTAGATAGGTGAACATTTTCAGTTTTGGAGGCACTGAAAACAACAAATGGAAATAGTTCACAGATCAGAAGGTAGGTGTGTTATGCCCTCACCACATGAGTTTTGAAGTGACTGCATGGAGTGTTGGTGTGGAAAGCTAGATCATAATTGTAAAGTAGAGCCATCAGCATATGAGTGCACAGGCCTAGAAGTACAGTTGAGAAGACAATTAAGGGGGTCACCGGTTTTTTTATCTTTATCTCCTTTTCTCTCTTTCCCTGGCTTGTATCCATTTGGCCCCATTCAGCCAACTGTTTTAAGACGTTTATCCCCATCCAGGTGTCGATTTCTTCCTGGCGAGCAATAGCGAGCCAGCATTGTATGGAGAAACCCGGCTTCGCCGGAGACATTTTTCTATCGAAAAATTTAAAAATTTACCTTGCTGTCAAAAACAAAATATATATATGCTGGCTCGCTACCTCTCGCCATGAAAATATTAACACCTGGATGAGGGTAAACGTCTTAAAACAGTAGGCTGAATGGGGCCGAATGGATACAAGCCAAAGAGAGAGAGGGAGAGAAAAAGAAAAAAAAAAGCCAGGTGGGCTCCCTTAATTCCTATGAGCAGGCATATTAAAAGGTATAGAGATTAGAAACAATGGATTTGTGCCAGACTCTATCGAAGGTTTTTGATATGTCTAGCGCAATAAAAAAAGGTTTAACCGGAGTCTTGAAAGGAGGATGGCCAAGAGTTAGTAAGATAAGAAAGTAGATCACCTTTAAGGGGAGATATCCACTTGAGGGATTTTTTGTTCTTGACCCCTTTCTCCCTCATGTTTAACTCCACTGCTATTGAGATTTTAAGACGTTCGCCCCATTAGTTTGGCGATTTTAAGAACTTTCGCCCCATTTCTGTCTATTTTTAGAAATATCGTGCCTTTTAGGTGTCGTTTTTTTCCTGGCGAGCGATAGCGAGCCTGTAATGTAAGAGGAAACGGCCTTCGGCCGGGACATTTTTCTACCGAAAAATGTACAAATTTATCTTGAAGGGGGTCTAGGGAGTGTAATTTTTAAGCTTGATGAAGGTCTAGGGTACAAACTAAATACCTCCCCTTAAAACGGCCTTTAAGGAACCCATACTGGCGATCTGAAAGAATATTATGAGAAGTATAATAAGTATAATAAGTATAATCCATAAGAAATTTGGAATCAAGAATAGATTGAAAAACTTAAGAAGTGCAAGATATGAGCAATTGGACGATAGTTTAGTTGGATAATTGATAGCGATGACTCGTCTTCGGAACAGGATGAATGAGAGCCAAGTTCCAACAAGAAGGGAAGATATTAAAGGAAAGCCAATGACGGATATGTTTGCCAAGCACACAGGAGTGCGGTAGGTCTGGACCGATTGTGGTTAGTATTAGTTGATTGAAGTTAATAATGGTTGATTGAAGTTAATAATGGTTGATTGAAGTTAATAATGGTTGATTGAAGTTAATAATGGTTGATTGAAATTAATAATGGTTGATTGACGTTAATAATGGTTGATTGAAGTTAATAATGGTTGATTGAAATTAATAATGGTTGATTGACGTTAATAATGGTTGATTGACGTTAATAATGGTTGATTAAAGTTAATAATGGTTGATTGAAATTAATAATGGTTGGTTGAAGTTAATAATGGTTGATTGAAATTAATAATGGTTGATTGACGTTAATAATGGTTGATTGAAGTTAATAATGGTTGATTGAAATTAATAATGGTTGATTGACGTTAATAATGGTTGATTGACGTTAATAATGGTTGATTGAAGTTAATAATGGTTGATTGAAGTTAATAATGGTTGAGTGAAGTTAATAATGGTTGATTGAAGTTAATAATGGTTGATTGAAGTTAATAATGGTTGATTGAAGTTAATAATGGTTGATTGAAGTTAATAATGGTTGATTGAAGTTAATAATGGTTGATTGAAATTAATAATGGTTGATTGACGTTAATAATGGTTGATTGAAGTTAATAATGGTTGATTGACGTTAATAATGGTTGATTGACGTTAATAATGGTTGATTGACGTTAATAATGGTTGATTGAAATTAATAATGGTTGATTGACGTTAATAATGGTTGATTGAAGTTAATAATGGTTGATTGATGTTAATAATGGTTGATTGACGTTAATAATGGTTGATTGACGTTAATAATGGTTGATTGAAGTTAATAATGGTTGATTGAAATTAATAATGGTTGATTGATGTTAATAATGGTTGATTGAGGTTAATAATGGTTGATTGACGTTAATAATGGTTGATTGAAGTTAATAATGGTTGATTGATGTTAATAATGGTTGATTGACGTTAATAATGGTTGATTGACGTTAATAATGGTTGATTGAAGTTAATAATGGTTGATTGAAATTAATAATGGTTGATTGACGTTAATAATGGTTGATTGAAGTTAATAATGGTTGATTGACGTTAATAATGGTTGATTGACGTTAATAATGGTTGATTGACGTTAATAATGGTTGATTGAAATTAATAATGGTTGATTGATGTTAATAATGGTTGATTGAAGTTAATAATGGTTGATTGATGTTAATAATGGTTGATTGAGGTTAATAATGGTTGATTGACGTTAATAATGGTTGATTGAAGTTAATAATGGTTGATTGATGTTAATAATGGTTGATTGACGTTAATAATGGTTGATTGACGTTAATAATGGTTGATTGAAGTTAATAATGGTTGATTGACGTTAATAATGGTTGATTGAGGTTAAAAATGGCTGACGGTGGTTAATAGTGGTTGATTATGGTTATTAATGGTCGCTTTGATAAATATTGATTGATTATGGTTAAGGGAGCTCACCTCGCTTTTTTTATCTTTCTCTCCATCTCTCTCTCTTTGGCTTTTATCCATTCGGCCCCATTCAGCCTACTGTTTTAAGACGTTTACCCCATCCAGGTGTCAATATTTGTTGGCGAGTGGTAGCGAGCCAGCATATATATAATTTTGTTTAGACAGCAAGTTAAATTTGTACATTTTTCAAAAGAAAAATGTCTCCGGCAAAGTCGGATTTCTCCATACAATGCTGGCTCGCTATCACTCTCCAGGAAGAAATCGACACCTGGATGGGGATAAACGTCTTAAAACAGTAGACTGAATGGGGCCAAATGGTTACAAGCCAAAGAGAGAGGGAGAGAAAGAGAAAACAAGCGAGGTGGGCTCCCTTAATATTAGTTGATTTATAGTGGTAAATATTAATTGTTTGTGGTTGATAATGGTTGATTGTGGACACTATTAGTTGATTATGGTTGATAATGGTCGAATGTCGTTAAAAAATCCTTATCTTGGTCATTAATGGTTAATAGTTGTTTTCAAAGGTTATTGGTGACCTTTAGTGGTTATTAGTGGTTAAATAATGGTTATTAATTATCCATAAATTAAATAATGGTCTATAATCATTGATATAAATAAATACGTTTTCATACAGGCAAACACAAATCTAATGTGGTTAATATGAATATATAATGGTTAAGGGGAGATCTCCACTTGAGGGATTTTTTCTTGACCTCTTTCTCCCTCATGTTTAGCCCCATTGCTTTTGATATTATAAAACATTTGCCCCATTAGTTTAGCGATGTTAAGAACTTTCACCCCATATTAAGACCTTTCGTGCAATTCAGGTGTCGATTTTATACTGGCGAGCGATAGCGAGCCTGTAATTTAAGAGGAACCGGCCTTCGGCCAGGACATTTTTCTACCGAAAAATGTACAAATTTATCTTGAAAGGGACTCAAGGGGGTGTAATTTTAAGCTTGATGGAGGTCTAGGGAACAAACTAAATACCTCCCCTTAATAGTGTTTTACAGTGATTAATAGTGAATTAACATAAATTACACTAACATATTGTTAATTCCTTTCCATAATGGTCGATATTGGTTCATGTTGGGATTACATATATCATCATGTGTGCTGCGTCAACCTTATATTATGATTATTGACACAGGTTCCAGGGATATCACCATAAAACACCAGGTTTATGGCTCAAACCGTGCAATATTACAACAACAACAACAACAACAACAACAACAACTGTACTATAGATCAGTATTTACACCACCACGCTAGGCCATAAAGGGTTATATCCGTGGTTGGGTAATTTTGTAACATTTGCAATAAGGGGGGAAGGGTATATTGTTTCGTCTATGTCTTTATAGATTTTTTTTTTTTATTTTCCTCGCTATACATCCATCAAGCTTCAAAATAACCATCGCCTAGACTTCAAGTCAAATGTGTACATTATTCGGTAGAAAAATGCTATAATGATGCGAATCTGAGATGTTTTGGGCCGGGCAGACGCCTAGAGCCTAGCCCGGGGGGGATACCCCATAGTGGAGTCGGAGGGTGAGTGCATCAGAGCGTTGATTGAAAATGTCCTCCTTCCCCACCATTACCGCTTGTTTATTTAGTTTTCTATACATTCTATTTGCTCCAATTCCCTCTTTCTATTATTTCACAGTACCTCCATCTCACTACTGCTCCCTTCATCTCCACCATTGACCTGGGTCCACCATATCCCCCCCCCCCCCCCCCCCCCTCCTTCAACAAATATTCCCTTAACAATTTCATCCCTCCAACCTTTCTTTCTCTCCACTCTCCAGTACCAGCATTTCTCTCACTACACAATTTACATCGCCCTCTCCTCACTCTCCCCTCTTCACCATTTACCTCTGTCCACCATTCCCTCTTTAGATCATGTCTTCTTTATACAATCACATACTCAAAATTCCCCCGAATCTACCAATTATCCTCCTTATCCACAATATACCGATTTTCAACACCGTCCAGGACAACCATTTTTTTCTATCCACCAATTCCATATGCATCACTATATATCAAATAATCCATATCTCCTCTCCATGTTCATAATTTCCCTGATTCATTGCTCCGAAACACTTACCATCTTAACCCCTTCTGTGCCGCGACGTCCTTTTAACTTTATTATGACTACTATTAGACGATTTTATTCAGTTAAAAAAGAACCTCCAACAATTAACAGGCTTCGAACTATCTACCTTAACCCTTTTTACTACCACAATTATACGATTTTATTGTTAAAAAAGGACCTTCAGCAATTAACAGGCTTTGAACTATCTACCTTAACCCTTTTTACTACCACAATTATAATATTTTATTCAGTTAAAAAGGACCTTCAGCAATTAACAGGCTTTGAACTATCTACCTTAACCCTTTTTATTACCACAATTATACGATTGTATTCAGTTTAAAAAGGACCTTCAGCAATTAACAGGCTTTGAACTATCTACCTTAACCCTTTTTACTACCACAATTATACGATTTTATTGTTAAAAAAGGACCTTCAGCAATTAACAGGCTTTGAACTATCTACCTTAACCCTTTTTACTACCACAATTATAATATTTTATTCAGTTAAAAAAGGACCTTCAGCAATTAACAGGCTTTGAACTATCTACCTTAACCCTTTTTATTACCACAATTATACGATTGTATTCAGTTTAAAAAGGACCTTCAGCAATTAACAGGCTTTGAACTATCTACCTTAACCCTTTTTACACAGCCACAGATTCTTCTTAAACTGCTGCAAATAGTCTAAATATAATAAGAAATATAATAAAAAACGTCACCGGTACAGAAGAGGTTAACTACTGACTCCACACAAGTCACACACCCCATCACACCCAGCACCATCCATCTCTATGCCTCTCCCTGCTCCCCTCCTGAAGGGAGCACAACTAGCTGTTTTTCTCTTTCTCTCCCTCTCTCTCTTTGGCTTGTATCCATTCGGCCCCATTCAGCCTACTGTTTTAAGACGTTTACCCCCATCCAGGTGTCGATATTTTCCTGGTGAGCGGTAGCGAGCCATCATATATATATTTTTGTTTTGACAGCAAGCTAAATTTTTACATTTTTCGATAGAAAAATTTCTCCGGCGAAGCCGGATCTCTCCATACAATGCTGGCTCGCTATCGCCAGGAAAAAATCGACACCTGGATGGGGATACACGTCTTAAAACAGTTGGCTGAATGGGGCCGAATGGATACAAGTCAGGGAAAAGAGAAAAGGAGACAAAGATAAACAAAACCGGTGACCCCCCCTTAAGGTTCCCGCGGGGTCCATAAAACAGGTGAGAGAGTGACGCTCCCTGGCATCGATTGGGCCAGGGTGGTGGTGGAGGTGGTGGAGGGAAGGTGAGGCGGGGGAGGGGTTCAGGTGAAACAGATTTGGGGGGGGGGGGGGACTGGGGGTGTTGAAAGGTTTGATCATTGGTTGGAAGGCAGTTTTTGGGTTTGATTTTGTACGTTGCGAAGTTGTCAGGTATCGAGATGTGTTGATACCGGTGCGTCATGGCCATAGGGGGGGGGGGGGGGGGGAGGATGCTGATTCAGAAGGAAGGTATGACATGTGGCTGAACTGAAGGGGATGCAATAAACTTGAGAAGCATGCGGTAAAAGGCTTCAGTTTCCGTTATTAGTATAATAGAGCCCCTGCAATATACTTAAGGGGAGGTGTTTAGTTTGTTTCCTACTCCTCCAGCAATCTTAAAATTTCACCCCCTTGACCCCCTTTCAAGATAAATTTGTACATTTTTCGGTAGAAAAATGTCCCGGCCGAAGGCCGATTACTCTTAAATTACAGGCTCGCTATCGCTCGCCAGGATAAAATCGACACCTAAATGGCACGAAAGGTCTTAAAATTGACAGAATGGGGCGGAAATTCATAAAAATCACCAAAATAATGGGGCAAACGTCTTAAAATCTCAAAAGCAATGGGGCTAGACATGAGGGAGAAAGGGGTCAAGAAAAAAGTCCCTCAAGTGGAAATCTCCCCTTAACCAAAGGGAAATTGAAGGGTCTTACACGATCCTCTCGCTTTGATGATTTCTCTTTTATCTGTTTTCTCCATTTCTGTCCTATTTAATGTTTAAGGTTGAAGTTTTTATTTCAAATCCCCCTGGACGAAATAAATGTAAATATAATATATGTATCGTTACTCTTTGTGTCTTTCTTTCCAATTACATAATTCCTCGTGTTTAATTTATCAATCTTCACTGCTCAAAACTAAGAAGTCTAAGGTCATGTCCTTACGGTTTACTGTTATTCCATTCACATATGCATAGCCTACGTGAGTTGCAGTTGGGATGTGTTTACGTGCTTAGATTGATATGCAGGATTCGAAGTTGCATAATAAATCGTAGGCAGTGTCCACCAACCTTTTTTGTAAACTGTCTTCGTGGTGCGATGTATAAGGTGTTGATTTTCGGTGTGAGCATCCTGGGTTCGAGTCCACGGACTGCCACATGTGTTTGTAAATTTCATTAATCGATTTTAGGAGTATGGTTGGTTGTTGGAAGGAACATAATAATTGAAGCGGTATATTTGCTTGTCGGGACTTTGGCAGTAGATTCCAACTATCTTACAACTTCTTATCACCCTCTGCTCAACAACAAGTCCCCAACTCCCTCCCATAATCTTCTTACACTTGTAGTATTTCGTTATGTTTATTATTATTATTATTATTATTATTATTATTATTTGTATTAATTTTTTATCAAACTCCTACACAAACCACCATTACCCACTTCACTGTTCTATTTCCTCACTTCATACTTCGCCTCATTTATTCACCACCCTCCCTACTTTTCCAGCACTTCACCCAAACCCAACCACACCCTACATCACATTAGTAATATAATTATATTCCACCAGCCCCAACCCCATTATAGTCTCTAAAGCCACATTCATTTATCACACTTTACCTGTTGTTCGCTATACCTCATTACCACTCGTCACACACTGTACTACATACCGGTGACGACATTTCCATTATACTCGATTTTATGCAGCTTAGGGAGGATGTCTATCAATTAAGAGGCTACTGACTATCTCAATTAATCCTTTTAGCTAAGATATATCTTTCCTAAGCTTAATAAAATCGTCTAAACGTAAGTTAAATCAAATATAGATTCGAATTGACCGCATCGTCACACCACGCTACAAAAAATATTCCCTTAACGCTGTATGTACACGGGACGTTTTTTTTTAATTGATTTCAGTTACTTTAAGGCTTAGGTCTAGGGAATCAACTAAATACCTCCCCTTAAGACGATTTTGTGATGCTTAGGAAGGATATATGGTAGCTAAAAGGATTACTTGAGATAGTCTGCAGCCATTCATTTCTACAAGGCCGGCCCAACCTCAGTAAAATGGTCAAATGATTGCCAGATTATAATGAAAAGAACGTCACCGGTACTGAAGGAGTTAAGGGGGTGACCTGCTTTTTGTTATTTCTGTCCTTTTCTCTCTTTCTCTGGCTTGTATCCATTCGGTCCCATTCAGCCAACTATTTTAAGACGTGTATCCCCATCTAGGTGTCGATTTCTTCCTGGCGAGCGATAGCTAGCCAGCATTATACAGTATGAAGAAATCCGGCTTCGCCGGAGACATTTTTCTATCGAAAAATGTACAAATTTAGCCTGCTGTCAAACAAAAATAAAAAATATGCTGGCTTGCTACCGCTCACCAGTAACAAATTTACACCTGGATGGGGAAAAACGTCTTAAAACAGTAGGCTGAATGGGGCCAAATGGATACAAGCCAGAGAAAGATAAAAAAGGACAGAACAAAAACAGGTCACCCCCCTTAATGCACTTCATATCTCTTCCACCATCACTCGTGCACAATCCTCATCATCACACTTCATGTCTCTATCACCCTCATTCATCCCATCTTCACCACACTCCAACACAGCTCAATCACTTCAATACACTTCAATACACTTCAATACACTTCAGCCATATTTCCTCGCACCTTACCATCAATTGACCATTTACGAGTTTTGTTTTATAAGGAAGTTGGAGCTGTAACTATCGATATCTAACATAATGTGTAGCTAAAATACGGTTGTAGTACATTTATGAATACATAAAACCCAATTCAACATACCATTTATCCATCCGAAGCCGACATTATTATTGCATTTCTGTTTAATATCGATGTTCACAGCTCCAACTTCATATATAGCCTGAAACTCGCAAGTGGTCAATTAGTCATTCTTCAACTGCAACTTCCAACGTTTTTCAACCACTCCTCCACACCCTCAAGAAAAACTCACCCTCCCTCTCTCTCCCTCCCTCTCTCTCTCTCTTGCCACCATCCGGAAAACTCACCCTCCCTCTCTCTCCTTCCCTCTCTCTCTCTCTTGCCACCATCCGAAAAACTCACCCTCCCTCTCTCTCCTTCCCTCTCTCTCTCTCTCTTGCCACCATCCGGAAAATACGCGTAAACAAATGTTGAGGCTGGAATTCCAAGCTCGTCTTTGACCGACTCGCAATAATTCCACGATTCTGGGTAAACGTTTTAGTTCGGCTTGAATGGTGACAACAACTCTCGGAGATGCTGAGAAGAGGAGGAGGGACGGGGGTGGAGGAAAAGTGACATCGACATAGAGTTACATATAGATACACAGACCGCACAAAATTTGCGGTCCCTACTAGGCAGTCCGGACTTAAGGGGAGATTTCCACTTGAGGGATTTTTTTTCTTGACCCCTTTCTCCCTCATGGTTAGCCCCATTGCTTTTGATATTATAAGACGTTCGCCCCATTAGTTTGGCGATTTTAAGAACTTTTGCCCGTTTCTGTAAATTTTAAGACTTCGTGCCATTTAGGTGTCGATTTTTTCCTGGCGAGCGATAGCAAGCCTGTAATTTAAGAGGAACCGGCCTTCGGCCGGGACATTTTTCTACCGAAAAATGTACAAATTTATCTTGAAAGAGGGTCTAGGGGCTGTAATGTTAAGCTTGATGGAAGTCTAGCGAACTAACTAAAAACCTCCCCTTATTGCTAAAATATGATTTGCTACAAGACATAGATAGAGTTACATAGATACACAGACTGCACAGACTTTGCGGTCCCTACTAGGCAGTCCGGACTTAATGCTAAAATATGATTTGCTACAAGGTGGAAAGCAAGGATAGCAAAGCAGAAGGCTCTTTCCCCACCCATCACTCTCTCCAACCATTGGTCGGCATAACATTTAGTTGGGGAAACAAGTCCCCCAGCAGAATGAGAACAATTTCTACTGGGAAATTCATAATAAAGAACGAAGTTGAGAAATACTATATATATACTACTGATGCTTAGCCTATGTTTATTTATGTATTTATTTTGTTTTACCCATAGGCCTATTATTCCAACCTCCTCAAAATGGATGTCTAAACTCCTTTTTGAATGTGTCGATTGGCTTACTTTGTGCCACTTTCTCTGGCAGTTTGTTCCACTCGTTGACCACACTGTAGGTGAAGAAATGCTTTGTGCCATAGGGATTCGCCCTCCTGGTATTTAATTTTATTCCATTTCCCCGAGTTGATTAACTATTATCGATTTTGAAAAGTGAATCTACATCAGAGAGAGAGAGAGTGAGTGAGTGGGTGGGTGGGTGAGTGAGTGAGTGAGTGAGTGATATGCCATATGTTCTGACCAGTTCTTCCTGACTTTCTTCCCTAACCTCTCCTCTTCTCTTGTGCCTTAACCCTCTCCCTTCATCCACTTCCCTCCCGTCTATTCTATCTCCCCCTCCCCACCCCCTTCGTCTCCCGCTCCCTCCCGCCCCCTTCCCCACTCTTCTCCTCCCCCTTCCCTCCCTCCTACCCTCTCTTCATTCCCAAGTGGGGGAAACCTTTTTAGTCTCAATTACGTAAGTGAAATATGTCAAGTTGTGAGCAAATTTGTAGTACGCATGGGGATTTTATTTAAGGGGGGTCACCGTTTTTTTTTTATCTTTCTCTCCTTTTCTCTCTTTTCCTGGCTTGTATCCATTCGGCCCCATTCAGCCAACTGTTTTAAGACATTTACCCCCATCCCGGTATCAATTTCTTCCTGGCGAGCGATAGCAAGCCAGCATTGTATGGAGAAATCCGGCTTCGCCGGAGAAATTTTTCTATCGAAAAATGTACAAATTTAGTTTGCTGTCAAAACAAAAATATATATATATGCTGGCTCGCTACCGCTCGCCAGGAAAATATTGACACATGGATGGGAGTAAACGTCTCAAAACAGTAGGCTGAATGGGGCCTAATGGATACAAGCCAAAAGAGAGAGGGAGAGAAAGATAGAAAAAGTGAGGTGAGCTCCCTTAAGAGCGTAAGTCTAAGAGTGTAATATACTGTATATATATATATATATATATTGTATTTTATTATATATTCCTTCTGTCTGCATGGATCTCTATATCTATCTATCTATAATTATCTATAATTATCTACCTATATTTATTGTTCTATTATCATGTATGCTCTATCTAACTGTCCAGGTGTACTTATTTGTTTGTTATGCATGTGTTTGTTAACTATTATCACGTTTTAAGGGGGGGGGGGGGGGTTAACTTTTTGGGCGATTTTTGCATGTACCGTATTAATTATTTTTCTAGTTTCCTCCCTAGACCTTCATCAAATATAGAAAACACATTCATTAGATCCCCCTTCTAGATTAATTTGTACATTTTTCGGTAGAAAAATGTCCCGGCCGAAGGCCGCTTCTTCCAACATTACAGGCTCACTATCGTTCGCCAGGGAAATAATTGACATCTAAATAGCACGAAAGGTCTAAATATTGACGAAGAAATGGGGCGAAAGGTCTTACAATCGACTAACTAATGGGGCAAACATTTTAACATCTGAAAACTAATGGGGCTAAACATGAGGGAGAAAGTGGTCCAGAAAACCGGCCCATGTCTCCTTAATTTGAATCATAGGTTTACTGGTATATTCTGTCCCGATAATGACAGTTGATTGGTTAGAGCTGTACCTGGTCGCTAAGGTACTGTAGGTAAATCGGGAACTCGGTGTGTAGGTTTATAGGTAGGTATA
Organism: Paralithodes platypus; assembly: GCA_032716605.1. NCBI lineage: Eukaryota > Metazoa > Arthropoda > Malacostraca > Decapoda > Lithodidae > Paralithodes > Paralithodes platypus. Next base: position 28,569,972 of record CM064542.1, on the reverse strand, counting down.
TATCCCAGTAACTACAGTAGGTGTGTAGGTTTATAGGTAGGTATATATCCCAGTAACTACAGTAGGTGTGTAGGTTTATAGGTAGGTATATATCCCAGTAACTACAGTAGGTGTGTAGGTTTATAGGTAGGTATATATCCCAGTAACTACAGTAGGTGTGTAGGTTTATAGGTAGGTATATATCCCAGTAACTACAGTAGGTGTGTAGGTTTATAGGTAGGTATATATCCCAGTAACTACAGTAGGTGTGTAGGTTTATAGGTAGGTATATATCCCAGTAACTACAGTAGGTGTGTAGGTTTATAGGTAGGTATATCCAGTAACTACAGTAGGTGTGTAGGTTTATAGGTAGGTATATATCCCAGTAACTACAGTAGGTGTGTAGGTTTATAGGTAGGTATATATCCCAGTAACTACAGTAGGTGTGTAGGTTTATAGGTAGGTATATATCCCAGTAACTACAGTAGGTGTGTAGGTTTATAGGTAGGTATATATCCCAGTAACTACAGTAGGTGTGTAGGTTTATAGGTAGGTATATATCCCAGTAACTACAGTAGGTGTGTAGGTTTATAGGTAGGTATATATCCCAGTAACTACAGTAGGTGTGTAGGTTTATAGGTAGGTATATATCCCAGTAACTACAGTAGGTGTGTAGGTTTATAGGTAGGTATATATCCCAGTAACTACAGTAGGTGTGTAGGTTTATAGGTAGGTATATATCCCAGTAACTACAGTCGGTTTATGTCCAGCTGATGGCAAACTGAATCATTTAGCAGCTGATTTCTCCGTACTTAGTGAACAAAATATGAAACTAAAATGTCTCTGCATCATATTAAGACCAAGTTTATATAATAAGCACCATATTTCACTACGAAATCTTCACAATAACTGAGAAATCTTGATGGAAACTTTGTAATTGATCGTCAGTTGAAAAGAAAGAGAGTTTAGTAGGTAATAACAATGTATTCAAGTGGGCCAATACTTAGGTCTGCATATAACGAGATAGATAGGTCAATAGCTAGATAAGCAAGCAGGTGCCCTGAATAATCAAGCATGCATGTATGTAGTGGCGCAATATGTGAACATATTCTTAATATTAATAAATTACGTTAGCGAATTATGATACAATATTCTATATACTAATTGAAAAATTACTGCAATAACATATCAGTTGTCATGCGTGTTTATATAATGGACAATGAAAGTGTTTCTCGAATGATTACGATTGTCTGCGTATAAAGCCTTTTAGTACTGGTGAAGTATTTTCATTATATTCTGGCTGTTACTATTAAGATTAAGATGATGACATTATACAGAAGTGGTCAATTATTTTAAACCCAGTAGCATAACAACTCTTCAAACTTAGCTACCGTCACCACCACAACTACCACAACAACGAAGATCAGTACCACCACCAATACCATCGATACTCTACCATCACCAATACTACTACTACTACTACTACTACTACTACTACTACTACTACCACTACCACCACCACCACCACCACCACCAATACCACCACCACCAATACCACCCCCACATCACTACCACAACCTCTTACCTCACCACCACCACCACCACCATCACCATCATATATTCCACCACTTTATGATGGTCGTTCCTCGCCTGTATTAGATTCCTCCACCCCCAAGTGCCCTTATCCCTTATTCTGAGTCCCTTCCACACATTCTCTCTCTCTCTCTCTCTCTCTCTCTCTCTCTCTCTCTCTCTCTCTCTCTCTCTCTCTCTCTCTCTCTCTCTCTCTCTCTCTCTCTCTCTCTCTCTCTCTCTCTCTCTCTCTCTCTCTCTCTCTCTCTCTCTCTCTCTCTCTCTCTCTCTCTCTCTCTCTCTCTCTCTCATAGTATTTTTTTCTTTCTTCTGGGTAGGTATGGTTAGGTGGTCTTGTTATTGAACGGTAGTGTTTTACCTCGAAGCCTACAGACACCCCATACATTCACCTCTACAGTTTCCAATATATTAGTTTATTATGAGTATATCTATTTTCGAATCTAACGTCGTATAACTCAAAAGGCATGAGAGCAATTGGACTTACCTCTGTATCGCTTGGGGAGAGTCAACCAGAAATTAGGTGAAGGACATTTACCCCCTTTTCTGAACTAGCTATAGTAAATCGACTAGCATATTATTCAATCCATTTCGAGTGTATTCTTATAATTGTTGAAATGTAGGAGTATTATGTTCTGGACATGTTCTCTTAAGGGGATGTATTTAGTTTGTTCCTTAGACCTCCATCTAGCTTAAAATTACACCCCCTAGAGTCCCTTTCAAGATAAATTTGTACATTTTTCGGTAGAAAAATGTCCCGGCCGAAGGCCGGTTCCTCTTAAATTACAGGCTCGCTATCGCTCGTCAGGATAACATTGACACCTGAATGGCACGAAAGGTCTTAATATGGGGTGAAAGTTCTTAAAATCGCTAAACTAATGGGGCAAACGTTTTATAATATCAAAAGCATTGGGGCTAAACATGAGGGAGAAAGGGGTCAAGAAAAAAATCCCTCAAGTGGAAATCTCCCCTTAATTATTCTGTGGCTCGAGGTAGGGTCTAAAGATTAATTCATGAGCTTACTTGTAGTGTTAGGCTCCACAATTATTCATACACGCTCCACCAACTCTTTCAAAACAGCTACTGACCCCACCAAATAGATTTCGATTTTGGGGGATATTCGTTCATTACTGGTCAAGTAAGAACAGCGAGGATGTACAGTAATTAATAGTGTTTGTAGAAGCTATTGGTAGAATACTGAAACTAAAACACTACATTATGATAAACTATAGACAGCGAACCATGATTGAGGGGAAACTTCGACTTGGGCAGTGTCTAACGGTATTGTTTTAAAAATATTTCATTAGTTTGTCAGAATTGTTCAAAAAAGATATGTAAACTCGTTCACTTCAAGCAATTTGTCTTCACAAATTGTAATCTAGTATGTGTCTCCTATCAGCCTCCCTCTTCCTTTATTAATATACCTTCCCTCGTCTATATTGAAGTCAATATTCAATCATTAAATATTTTCCCCTCCCCCAACAGTGGCCCCTTGCGTGGCGTGTTATGCAAATAGAGTTGGTGGTTATGTGGCGAGGTGGTAGTGACTGTGGTCTGTCAGTGTGTAGAGTAGTGCTAGTATAGGGTGGGAGTAGTACTAAAGTTTTGAAAGCATCAGGAGTGTGTGGGGTAATGCTGAGGTATGGTGGTGAGATAGTGATTGAATGGGCATGGACAATGTGTAAACTAGCATGGGAGAAGGGAAATGTGCCTGATTACTGGAAGATAGACATTATAGTCCCCCTGTATAAGGGTACAGAGGAGAGAGGAGTGTGTGGTATTCACCGGGGGGTAGTGATGAGACAGTGACAACGGAGAAATGGGTAGGTGAGGAGCAAGACGGGTTTAGGAAGGGAAGAGGATATGTAAACCAGATTTTTGTCTTGAAATGTGTTGTGGAGAAAAATCTGGAGAAGGGACAACAGTTGTATGCTGCCTTTAAGAACTTGGTTAAGGCCTACGACAGAGAAGGTCTGTGGAAAGTAAAGCGAATATACGGAGTAGATGGCAAGTTGCTGAAACCGGTGAAGAGCATGTATATGGGTGCAAAGGCGGCAGTACGTGTGGAGAATGAACAGAGCGAGTTCTTTGATCTGAATGTTGGGTTAAAGCTCGGGTGTGTGATGTCCCTATGGTTGTTCAATATATATATATATGGGCCATGAAAGAAATACAAGGAAGAGCCGTGGGTGTTGGTGTACTACTGATAAAGGAAGGAAATAAGTTGAGGTTGCCTGTACTACTGTTGGCTGACGATACAGTTCTGATGAGTGATAGTGAATGGGAGCTGCAGGGTCTAGTATATAAGTTCGGAACAGTGTGTGAAAAACGGAATCTGAAGGTAAATGCGGGGAAGGGTAAGGTTATATATAGTCTTTGAAAGGGGTGCAGTCACATAGTGGGAGGTGAGGTTGAATGGTCAGGTTATGGAGAAAGTCGGCTCATTTAAGTATTTGGGCAATATGTTGACATTTAAACAAGGGGGATGAATTTGTTTGTGGAATATTTGACGCTGCATGACGGTAACATGATCTGATGTGCTCCTTACGGTTACACTGTCACGGTAATGTTAATATTTAAAGAATTGCATTAAGAGGGTAGTGGTAATTTTTGGTCAATTTATTTATTTATATATTTTTCAGTTTCCTCACTAAAGGAAATTTGTAAATTTTTCAAAATGTTCCGGCCAAACGCTGGTTACTCCAAAATTATAGGCTCGCTATCGCTCGCCATTAAACAATCGACACCTAAATGGCACGGTAGGTCTTAATCTTGACAAAGAAATGGGGCGAAAGGTCTCAAATTCACCAAAATAATTGAACGAACGTCTTATAATCTCAAAACTAATGGTGCTAGGCATAAGGGAGAAGAGGGGCCAGAAAAAGCAACTAACTCCCCCTAAATAACAATATAATTCACTCACATAACTTGCAGAAATACCCGACCCACCAAAGGCGAACCTGAATCTGATTTGGAAAGTTAAATCTTGGAGAGTGGGATTCCCAGGCCCAATAGCCAGGGAGACAAAATCAAAACTATGGGCAGCAGAGGACGGACCACCAACTATTAAAATATTATTAATTTAACCCCTTCTGTACCGGCGACGTCTTTTTGTAGTTTATTCTGGCTACTTTTTGACAATATTATTCAGCTTAAGCAACAAACAGTGTTGAACTAACTTTCTTAACCCTTTTTACTACCACAGATCCTTCTTAAACTACACAAAAGCGTCTAAATATAGATAGAATATAATACAAAGAAAATCGTCGTCGGTATAGGAGGGGTTAAGACAACATTATAAAATCTCGAGAGGAGGCGAGGAGGGCGATTTAGAGGCTGGAAAGTAAAATGTGATGCTGAGGGGAAGATAACATGAGAGTAAAGAGGCAGGGCGAGGATATTGGTGAGAGAGAGAGAGAGAGAGAGAGAGAGAGAGAGAGAGAGAGAGAGAGAGAGAGAGAGAGAGAGAGAGAGAGAGAGAGAGAGAGAGAGAGAGAGAGAGAGAGAGAAGTAATGAAAGGGTGAGGAAAAATAAATATGAAGGAGGGTACGGTAACTCTAGTGAGAGATTATGTTGAGCCCCATTAGTTTTGATATTTTAAGACGATCGTCCCATTAATTTGACGATTATAGGACCTTTCGATCCATTTCTTTGTCAATATTAGAACCATAGACTACAGTAGATCTGGACTGGACACGAACATGGAACTTTGCAGTAAGGGACCCAAAACCGGAAAACGACCTCCCAAGTTCTAACCTCGAAACCGCGAAAATGTGATATTTTCGTGGTTTGGAGGTTCGAACTTGGGAGTTCGTTCGCCGATTTTGGGTCCCTTGCTGCAAAGTTCCGTTTTCGTGTCCAGTCCAGATCTGCTGTAGTCTATGTTAGGACCTATCGTGTCATTTTGATGTCGATTTTTGTCCTGGCTAGCGATAGCGAACAATGTAATATTTTGACCGACAAATGTATAAATTTATCTCATAGGTGGCGGTCTAGTTTTGTTTTCTTTTCTTTTCTTTTTTTAAGCTTGAAGGAGGTCTAGCGAGGAAACTAAAAACATAGATAGGACAATATATAGATTGACCAACAAATTATCCCTACACCCTTCAAGCTTATGCACGAAACTCAATTATAATTGTACTCGCCTCAACTCTTTTCGGTCATCACCTTTATTCATTCTTTGCGTATTCTAAAATATTTACTCATCCATTTACATTTGTCTGGTTGGGTGTGAAAGGGATCACTCATTACTTAAGGGGATGTATTTAGTTTGTTCCCTAGACCTCCATGAAGCTTAAAATTACCGTACACCCCCTTGAGTCCCTTTCAAGATAATTTTGTACATTTTTCGGTAGAAAAATTTCCCGGCCGAAGGCCGGTTCCTCTTAAATTACAGGCTCGCTATCGCTCGCCAGGATAACATTGACACCTGAATGCCACGAAAGGTCTTAATAAGTGAAAGTTCTTAAAATCGCTAAACTAATGGGGCAAACGTTTTATAATATCAAAAGCAATGGGGCTAAACATGAGGGAGAAAGGGGTCAAGAAAACAATCCCTCAAGTGGAAATCTCCCCTTAAAACATTCATTATGTCACCATTATTTTCTACCCACATATTCCACAACCAAATCCACCTGCACCACGTATAGCTTATTCATTCAGCCTTTAACTACACAATTCACCAATCATTCTCATCAATCATTCCAGCAGCCCCACTCATTCCACCAGTTCCAATCACCTCTTTTCGCAAGTACCAATCACCAGTCACTTATTCTATCATCACTAAATTACCCACTACCCATCTTTGTCACTAATTCCACCATTGTCACCCACTCACCTATCACTCTGCCCACCCCACCTTCATCACCACTCAATCACCAACATCACCACTCTTAAATCACTATTCAATCCCCCACTCCATTTATACCACTCATGTTAAACACCTTCCCATAGCCAGTCAATCACAGACTACCCTTCCTCATAACCAATCATTCCACCTCCATCACCACTCACTCCATATCCATCACCACTCTTCTCACCTTCACTCCCTATCACCACCCTTCTCACCACCTCCATCACCACAGAATCACCCACTACCTTCCGCATAACCACTCACTCCACCTCCATCACCAGTCATCTCACCTCCACTCCATATCACCACCCTCACCCCACCTCCATCATCACACAATCAACCACTAACTTCCTCATCACCAATTCTACCATTACCAAGCACTCACTCCACCTCCACCACCACTCATCTCACCTACTCCCTATCACCACTCAATCACCCCCTCACCCCACCTCCATCACCACACAATCACCCACTACCTTCCTCATCACCACTCACTCCACCTCCATCACCACTCATGTCACCTCCACTCCCTATCACCACTCAATCACCCCCCTTACCCCACCACCATCACCACACAATCACCCACTGCCCTCCTCATCCCTCGGCCATTGATAGTAGACTCCATGTAATAGGATTTTTATATCCATTATTTCCTGTGCCTCTCTGCCCGAAATAGAACAGCACGAAGGGGGAAGGATGGGCCCCAGGGAGTGAGAAAGACAATAAGTGAAGGAAAATGAAAACCCAGTATGTAAGAGAAGTAAATATAAGATAAGGCCATTTAAATACTTAAATTAAAAGAGATGAGGGCAAGTATTAATATAGAACAAGTAGTAATTAAAATTAAATTAGAAAATGGAGAGAGAGAGAGAGAGAGAGAGAGAGAGAGAGAGAGAGAGAGAGAGAGAGAGAGAGAGAGAGAGAGAGAGAGAGAGAGAGAGAGAGAGAGAGAGATGCAGACAATCGCATAATCCTCAAGGGGTTAAGATTAGAATCATCCATATAATCAAATCCTGAAGTTTGGCAAACCTCTTTTGGGATACTTGTTAGTACTGTTTTTTTGTTTTTTTTATTTTTCTGCTTTACTATTATCTCCATTACGTCCCTCCCCTCGATGTGCTACCCAAAACGTGACGCTGACATTTAATTGCTTGACATTAACAAGACTTGCTTTGGATTACACTGATTATTGAAACACATTAACTCCTTCTGTACCAGTGACGTCTTTTTAATATGATTCTAGCTATATTTAGGCGATTATGTGCAGCTTAAGACAGATCTGTGGCAGCCTATAGGGTTAAGTGAGATAGTTTGATAACTGTTAGTTGCTGGTGGCTGATTTGTAACTGAATAAGATCGTATAATGATAGAAAGAATAACATGGAAGAGACGTCGCCGGCACAGAAGGGGTTAAATGTAAGATGTTGCTATTAAAGTTATTACCTTTTCCCTTTTACTGTCCCAAAGGAAGGGCCGATACACAGATGAACACTTGATTATAAGTCATGTTCACAGGAAAGAAACGTTTCGAAACCTTCTCAACTTCTTCCAAAAGTAGATACGCTCGAGGTGCCGTTGTAAAGGCTTATCCCTCAAAACCTTCACCTGACCTGACCTATCCTGACGCGAGAGAGCGAGCGAGCGAGCAAGCAAGCAAGCAAGCAAGCAAGCAAGCAAGCAGGTAGTGAGCGTAGCTTAGTGTCTCACAATAATTGTTTTCTCGCTCCTTCCTCTCTCTCTCTCTCTCTCTCTCTCTCTCTCTCTCTCTCTCTCTCTCTCTCTCTCTCTCTCTCTCTCTCTCTCTCTCTCTCTCTCTCTCTCTCTCTCTCTCTCTCTCTCTCTCTCTCTCTCTCTCGTTAATGTGTGTACAGTATATTGTGTGGAAGGGTTAATGTGTACGTGGTGTGTTATGAGCGTGTAGCTGTATAATGAGTATGAACGTTAATATGTCTCTGTGTGTGTGTGTGTGTGTGTGTGTGTGTGAATGCTAGGAGCTCAGTGTACACAGTTTGTAAGTGCTTTTCTCAGAGGAACGAGAGAGATGCTTTTCTTATCATCATTTATTAACCATCTTATACAGCGTACATTATACTATAAATTATCTCACAGTACGTTTTTTTAGTGCATCAATAATAAATGTACACATGCATTTATATAATTTCCATAAATAGTCCACTGTAAGATGTTTAATAAAGTATGATAAGTAAAGCCTCTCCCTTGTTCCTCTGAGAAAAGCACTTACTGTGTACACGGAGCTCTTAGCATATATACACACACACACACACACACACAGACATACTAACGTCCACACTCATTATACAGCTACACGCTCATAACACACCACGCACACATTAACCCTTCCACACAATATACACACATTAACGAGAGAGAGAGAGAGAGAGAGAGAGAGAGAGAGAGAGAGAGAGAGAGAGAGAGAGAGAGAGAGAGAGAGAGAGAGACCGTAGCGCTCTATACAGAGTTGTCAGTAATTATTAAAGGGGGCGACCTGCTTTTTTTTCTCTCCTTTTCTCTCTATCTCTGGCTTGTATCCATTCAGCCCCATTCAGCCTACTGTTTTAAGAAGTTTACCCCCATCCAGGTGTAAATATTTTCCTGGCGAGCGGTAGCGAGCCAGCATATATATATTTTTGTTTTGACAGCAAGCTAAAGTTGTACATTTTTCGATAGAAAAATGTGTCCGGCGAAGCCGGATTTCTCCATACAATGCTGGCTCGCTATCGCTCGCCAGGATGAAATCGACACCTGGATGCGGATAAACGTCTTAAAACAGTTGGCTGCATGGGGCCGAATGGATACAAGCCAGGGAAAGAGAGAACATGAGAGCAAAAAAGCTGGTCACCCCCCTTACACAATGTTATGTCTTCAACCCAGCCTACTATCCTCCTACATCCCTTTCTTCCACCTTCCTTTCAGCTCTCCCCTCTATGTCAACAATCTCTTGTTATCATTTTAATTTACCTTTTCCCTTCTCAATCCTTTTTGTTTGCATAACATTACCCCACTTTGTGTGTGTTGCTACTCTTCTTATCATTACTAATTACTAACATTTCCCTTTTCCTTACAACTCACTTCCCAGTCGGTGGGGGGGAACACCTCGACGACGTATACAGACTAATAACACACATAACAAAGCCACTCCAACAGCTTCCTCTCTCTCCAACACCCCTTCTCCCCTCTCTACACTCTTCAGAAAAATAGGAAAAGTAGAATGTATATACGAGGTGCCGTTGTAAAGGCTTATCCCTCAATACCTTCACCTGACCTGACTTCCTCCACCCATGTCAAATCCAGCCTAATCTAGTTGGGTTCGGTCCAACGGGTGTACTTTGTACTTTGTACTTTTGTAGATGTTTAGGTGACAATCACCACGGTCGATCTGGGGATCCGCCGCTAATGAGCTCGTCCTGGAATCTTTACGACTCTGAATCTTACGATTCTTTACAGGACTGACCATGCCATTTTTATCGGCACTAGCTCAGATAAGAGTGTTGAGAGGGGAGAAGGGGTGTTGGAGAGAGAGGAAGGTGTTGGAGTGGCTTTGTTATGTGTGTTTAGTCTGTATACGTCGTCAGGATGTCCCCTGACTGGGTGCAAGCATGTGAAACATGCTAGGACGTACTACCGCACCCACTAAATGTCCGCCGTGGCAGGGATTCGATCCCGGGTCTTTCGGTGTGATCTTCAAACTTATCATAGTGAAACTATGTTTTTCTTTATGCAATTGTAACTATCTGTATTGATTTTTGGATGTACCTTGCTTTTAAATATATAGTGTATACAGTTCTATAGTTGATATACAGAAAACTATATATACTCATTAATTATTTTCCAGATATACACTTCCATAATTAAATGTAGGTGAGGTCCACGATTGTTTTAAGTGACTGTACATATGTGTTCCTCTAACATGTATATGTATACGGTCCCTTGTTAATCCGGTCCACTGCATATCCTAGGATTCTTGGATCTTCTTAAACTTTTCAAGTCGCAGACTTCATGTTAATTTTATTTGCGCTAGCTTTTGATAATTTTACTCATCGTAGGAAAGTACTGTATATGCGTCAGACTGATAGTTGATAGACATTTTAACATACAATTACTATAGAGCACTCCTAAGCTGATTAATATCGGCTATTGATAATCTAAATGAACTGAAAATTACATAACAATAATATTATACTAATGAACATACAACATAAATCATGTTGTAAACCGTACCGAGCTAACAACAGTAGATCTGAACGAGTTGTAAGACTAACCCTTAGAATCCACTTACCTATATTGGGAAAATCAATGATAACTTATATAGATAAAACGCCGACTAAATGATGTAATCAGAAGCACAATGAGGGCCTCTGCCTCATGAGCCGTGACGCAGTGTGGTCAAATACAGGGTCCCTAAAGAAGGCTTAACCCCTTCTGTACCGGCGACGGCTTTTAATATGTATTATAGCTATATTGATACAATTTTATGAAGCTTAGGAAAGATATATGGTAGCTTAAACGATTAATTGAGATAGTCTGTAACCAATTAATGGGCAGACGTCTTTCCACACCTGAATGACATCGTCTATAGTCCGATCATTCTAGGTTGGGCAGAAATCGTAACCTCTAACCTCTGTAGGCCTAACTCAAAAAGGGCTAGAGCTAGAAATGTTAGCTCGATTACTCTAGTCCTTTTTTAGTTATGAGAGGTTAAAGGTTACGATTTCTGCCCAACCTAGAATGACCAGACTATAGTAGTTGCCAGAATACACTGCAAAGGACATCAGCGGTACTGTATGGGTTAACTAAGATGACCCTAATGTTTACCCCGGAAATAAACACTAATGCCTGTCGTGTTTGACCTGCTGCTGCTGATGATGATGATGATGGGGGCGGTAATGGACGGCAACAAGTTGGGTAATTGGCAAATGAGAGGAGTTGGGTAGTAAAACAGTTAACCTCTGTGTTGTTGTTTTTTATTCGTATTATGAGCCCACAAGTTGTTTGGTGCGTAGCTATGCCAGCATATATACGTATGTGTATTTATATATTATGTAGTATATAAGTCAATGGATTATATATTATGTAGTATATAAGTCAATGGATTAGTCATTATATATTTATCTGCATGCAAGTATAATTAAGAATGATCTAACAATTGTGACGTGTTTATGTATAACATCATAATCTCTTCCAAGGATGTACTTTCCACCCTCTCTGGGCTAAATACTAAGAAGGCGTACGGACTGGACAGTGTTCCTCCTGTTGTACTACAAAACTGTGCTTCCGTGCTGACTCCCTGCCTAGACAAACTCTTCCGTCTCTGTCTCTCCTCTAACGTCTTCCCTTCTTGCTGGAAGTTTGCTCTCATTCAACCTGTCCCAAAGAAGAGTGACCGTTTTCAACCCTCCAACTGTCGTCCAATTACTCTATTTTTTTTCATCTCTAAAGTTTTTTTTAACTATTCTTGCCTCAAAATATCTTAAGCATTTATGTTATCATAACCTACTTTCAGACCGCCAGTATGGCTTCCTTAACCCATACTGTACCAGTGACGTCCTTTTCATTATTTTCTGGCAACTATTAGAAGATTTAATTAAGCTTGGGAAGGACATCTAACCATTAAAAGGCTACAAACTACCTCAATTAATTCTTTTAGATAACACAGATCCTTTGAAAGCTGAAGAAAATCGTCTAATAGTTGCCAGAATATAATGAAAAGGACGTCGCCGGTAATGTATGGGTTAAGGGGCGCTCTACTGGTGATCTTCTTTCTTATCTTAATAACTCTTGGGCATCCTCCATTTGGGACTTTGGGACTTTGGTGAGACTTTCTCTGCTGCACTAGACATATCGAAGGTCTTCGATAGAGTCTGGTACAAATCCCTTATTTCCAAACTACCCTCCTACTGTTTCTATCCCTCCATCTGTGCCTTTGTCTCTAATTTGCTTTCCGGCCGTTCTATAGCTGCAGTTGTGGACGGCCACAGTTCACTTCCTCAACCTATCAACTCCGGTGTTCCTCAAGGTTCTGTCCTATCTTCAATTATATTCCTATTATTCATTAATGACCTTCTCAACTGCACTTCCATCCTCATTCTCTCATATACTGACGACTCTATATTGCACTATTCAACTAGCCTTCCACAACACCATTCACAGCAGGAACTTCAAAACTCACGTAAGAAGACCATAACACTCCTATCTTCTGATATCTCTACTACCGTATCTCTAATTGCGGCAGAGAAACTTTTAATGCTTCCGAATCTAAATTTCTCCATCTGTCTACTCGTCGCTCCCTTCCAGAAAAATATGACCTACTCTTCAACAACATACAAATTAGCCCTTCATCTTCTCTTAATATTCTTTGTGTTTTTTTTTTTATTCTGATCTCTCTTGGAAAGATCATATTATCACTCTTGCGAAAACAGCTTCCCAGAAGCTGGGTGTGCTCAACTGCCTCCAAGAGTTCTTTACCCCTGCGCAGCTTCTTCCTCTGTACAGGGGCACAGTGCGTCAATGTATTGAGTATTGTTCACATATGTGAGCAGAGAGACGATTCTCTCACAGCACTTCTAGACAAAGTAGAAAGAAAACCTTCCGTCTCATTACCTCACATCCACTCACCAATTATCTCTCTCTTCGCCGCAGTGTTGCTGCTATTCTACCGCTATTACAATAGTCAGTGTCCCTCAGAGCTCTCTGTGTATACCACCCCCTCTTGCACGTAGCACCCGTCTTGCAATACAATCCCACCCCTACTCTGTGAAACTCTAACCCAAGAGTGAAACGTTTTTCTCAATCTATTTTCTACTCAACAGCTGAGCTCTGGAACTCTCTCCCAGAATCAGTCTTTCCCTCTTCCTATGACTTAAATAGTTTCAATATATGTGTGTCCAGGCATTTTGGTTCGAACGTCCCTTGATTTTGGCCCTGTCACTCTTTCAACTCTGGGGGAGGCACTCGCCACAGGCAGTTCTGCCTTTTATCTCCCTCACTCTCATAGAAAAATAAATAATGCTTGCATATTGATAAATTAAACTATACTGTATATTGTGCTGAATATATAATATTAATATATATTGATGTATAGTCGTGAGCATTAATAAGGTACAGTATACCAATTCGAGTTTGTTCATTTGTAGTGCAAATTTCTGAAGCATTTGGGCTATACTAAAGAACGGTATGGCCTCGTGTGCCATCGATACAGATTAAAAAAGGTGCGTCGAATTTTTTTGTTAACTGTACATAGGAATATAGATAGACTATACACATTATACTATATATAACAATGTGTGTGTGTATGTTTGTGTATATATATATATATATATATATATATATACTGTATATATATAATATATATAGGCCTATATATATATATATATATATATATATATATATATATATATATATATTTACGGTATATATACCGGTATATAATACTGCATATATATCTATCCTCTCTCTCTCTCTCTCTCTCTCTGTCTATACAGTATATATATATATATATATATATATATATATATATATATATATATATATATATATATATATATATATATATATATATATATATATATATATATATATATATATATATATATATATATATATATATATATATAGTAGGTATGATCATGTCAGAACCAACCAGAAACTTAATTAACTTGACGGTAATTTGATCTGATTGCGCTGGGTGCAAGGCTTAATTAGTGCCAAATTATTTTCGACATGATACTTAGTTACTGCTGTTCTGTTGGATCCTTCGTGTTATATATGTTGGATCCTTCGTGTTATATAATGTTTCATGTTGTTTATGTATTAGTATTACTAAGGTACGGCATGTATCTAGAAGGGGGATCTTGGGGATGTTGTTTTAATCTTGATTGAGGTCTAGGAAGGAAACTAAGTAAATATATAACAAATGAAAAAACAAAAATCGACCCCAAAAATATACCCTTTCACCATAAACCAGAATCACACAAAGACCTTTCTCTCAACTTTTATCGTCAACACTCTCTGCGAGTTTATGAGGTAACTTTTTATATAATTCAGTCACGTAAATTAATTTGTCTTTAACTTAGTGTCCGATATCAGATAAGAAATGTTACTTGGAATATGTTCAATATGTAGTCCGTCGAAGATTGTAGGGCACAAAGATGGGGCCTCTATTGTTCCTCATCTTGATCAATGATGCCCTAAAGGACACTCCATTCCACTGGAAGTACGTGGATGACTCGACAGTCGGCATTACTGTCGATAACACCTCCCCTAACTATGACCCCCTACAAGACATCCTCGACCGTCTTCAAGCCTGGACCACAGACAATCATGTGACTATCAATCATGACAAGACAGTGGTCATGCACATCAACACCTCCGTTAGCGACCTTCCTCCACCCACTGTCACAATTGGTCCTCATCCCCTTCAGCTTGTTGAGTCCACCAAACTCCTCGGAATCACTGTGGACAACAAGCTGAACTGGAAGAAACATGTGTCTACCACAGTCAGGACCGCCACATACAAGTTGTTTATGCTAAGGCGGCTGAGATCCCTGGGGGCGCCGGAGAATGAGCTGAAGAGTATATATAACATCTTCATACTCCCTAAGCTCACCTACGCCTCTCCCGCCTGGTCCTCCTCTCTAACCCTGACACAACAACGTCAATTGGAGAGAGTGCAGAGGAGGGCATGCGGGATCATCCTGGGTGGCACATACCCAGGGTACGAGGAAGCTCTCACCACCCTTAGAATACCTGCACTTTCAACCCACCACTACAACACACTCAAGCAGTTTGCATCTAAGCTGCTTGTTCACCTACGACACAGAAACTTCCTTCCACCAGACGCCCCTAGACCAACACGTGCAGCTCGTCACTTCAACACACTCCAACCAATAAGGGCAAGAACTGACAGATACAAAAATAGTCCTAGCCCAACCATTGTAAATATTATTAATAATGTGTAATGACGGCCTGTCACACCATATATACGCGCCCACCTTTAATAATGTATGCATAAGTGTGTGTGCGTGTGTGTATTAGAATATATGTATGTATTTGCTTGAGTTTGTTTATGTATATGTGTATATATGTATATGTGCATTTATGTATGTACAGTATATGTGTATGTATGTGTGCGTATATGTGTATGTATGTGTGCGTATATGTGTATGTATGTATGCGTTAATTATCTATATATGTATGTGTCTATAGTGTATATTGTTTGTGGTTCGAGGCTCGAGCCCGGCTGAGAGTATTCTATCACACACACACACACACACCTACACTAAAGAATGTCCCATATACTATAATTCCCCCAAGCTGTCTCTACTTATTTTATATCCTTCTTTTGTTCTCTACCGAGGATTACCTCCCATTGTAGTAGGCTTTACATGACCCTACCTGTACTGACCCGTAGGCCGTTTCGCCTTTACCCTTTTCAAACTCCTCATTTGATCTCTTCCGACGTTTGACATTCCATTCTAATTGGCTTTACCTGACCTACAGTCCGTTGCCCCATTAACCCTTTTCCAATTCCCTCATTTAATCTCTCCCAAGGATTTAACTCCCATTATTAGCCTCACCTGACTCTGCCAGAACAGTTTTTGTATGTATGTATGTTTGTTTGCATACGTGAGCGTTTATGTATACGGGCATGTGCACACTTTCTGCATGTTCTTATGTTCTTATATATGTATGTATATACAGTATATGCGTATGTATGTGTGTACGTATGTGTATATATGTATGTTCTGTATATGTATAAGTAACATAAATGTGTACTGTATATGCACTGTAAATCACTTACTCTCATGGTTAATTTATGATAATTTGTATTTTGCACTAGCATAATTATTGTATTAATTTCTTTTTTTAATGTAAAGTATATTATACTCACACATTGTAAAATGAGCTTACCATTTTCATATCTGTACATCTCATGTTCATCCACTAAATTGTAAAATGTGTATTTTCAGCTCATGAGGCTGCCATTCTTTAATAAACCGTTTATTATTATTATTATTATTATTATTACACACTCACTCACTCACTCACTCACTCTCTCTCTCTCTCTCTCCTTCAAACAAAAAAATTGAAAATTAAAACTAATGAAATTAAATTAAATTCATCCGCCATCAATTTCCAGATAACTCTCTGGGAATTCCATTTATTGCCGATCATGAATAGCAGGAGCTCGACTCGTTAGGTTTGAACCACGTCACAAGATTTTTCAGAATATTAACCCTTTGAATAACGGTGACAACATTTTCATAATATTCTTGCAACTATTAGATGATTGTATTCAGCTTAGGAAGGACATCTAGCCTTTAACTCCTTCTATACCGGCGACGTTTTTTCATTTTATTCTAGCTATATTTAGACGATTATGTTCAGCTTAAGAAGGACGTCTAGCAATTAAAAGGCTACAGACTTTTTCCATTCATCCTTTTAGCTACCATACATCCATCCCAAGCATCATAAAATCGTGTAAATGTAGCTGAAATAAAATATAAAAGACGTCGCCGGTACAGAAGGGGTTAAAGGGCTGCAGATGATCTCAATTCATCCTTTTAGCTACCATCTACCGGGATCCTTCCTAAGTTTCATAAAATCGTCTAAATATAGCTGAAATCAAATACAAAAGACGACGCCGGTACAGAAGACCTATTATCTGAATCGTAGGAAGGACCAAAGGCTTCGGGATATAGTTGTTAAACTTATTTATCTATTCTCATCAATTTCAAGTAATTTTAGCCAGCACAAAATAAATATATAACAGTCGTAGAGAGAGAGAGAGAGAGAGAGAGAGATGGGGGGAGGGGTGGTCAGTATTATTGAACTATAATTTGTCACAAGAAGAACACTGTAGGGCACTATTAGCCGGTATCAGGCGAGGTAGGAAGGTATAAAGGTTGGGTAGGGCAGGACAGGACAGGAAAGGTAGTAGGAACTGACAGGTTAGGTAGGTCAAGATAGCTGAGGAGGAAAGACAGAACAGATTAAGTTAGGGAGGTCAGAATATTATATACAGTACTAGAACAGTCTAAAAAAAGGTAGGCTATGTAGCACGCGATTTGTCAGGAAGGACAGAACTAGTTATGACATTCAAGTGGGATAGACAGGCTAGGTTTATGAGTACAGGTTAGGGAGGCAGGGCAGGACAGATAAAACAGGACAGGTTAGATGGTAATATTATACAATCCAAGACAGAATAGGCAGGACAAGGCACCTTCGAAATAAGAAGGCAGGAAAGGTTAGATGGGGCAAATTATGCAGCATAGGTTAGGTAAAGCAGGTTAGGTAGAACAGGACAGGTTAGGACGAGAGGAGAGGTTCGGTTTTAAGGGTCATGCAGGAGAGAAAGCTGGTGAATCGAGAGTTGGTTCACCTTTAAACTTGGCCCGCTACACCCACTATTACCGTATCCATAAATAATACTCCATGCATACACCAACCTTAGATATACCAATATCCTTACATTTGAGGCTGTGTTACATTATCACATATTATATTCTGATAATATACTTAAAAGGCGTATATGACGGGGAATATATCCCATTCATTTAAAATGCTCATGATTTACAAAAGAAAACCTAAGCCGAAATATGCACTATGAATCATACACTTAAGATTATGCACCCAGAATCATGCACCTAGAAGTTTGCACTGTGCACTATAAACCCACAAATTTTGCCTCATGAATCTTATGTCAAGCACCGAAAGTTAAGCATTCGTAAACCATAATCCTAAAATTGGCCACCCCAATTCTAACGTGTTGCATTTAGAATCTTGCCCGATGAATACTGTACCATGAGCTCTGCAACTTGAATCATACACCTTGAAACACGCGTCTTAAAAATCTTATACCCTGAATTAAACACTAGAAACCTTTATGCACAAGATTATACTATCTGTCCCATGTAACTAGAAATGTATGCGTTGATTAACCCCTTCTCTACCGGCGACGTTATTTCATATTTATTCTAGCTATATTTAGACGATGTTGTGGAGATTAAGAAGGATTTGTGGTTGTAAAAAGGATTAAGTGAGATGGTTCACAGCCTATTTATAGCTGGAGGCACTTTTTAAACTGAATATAATCGTTTAATAGTATTTAATAGTACCCAGACTAACGTTAAGGGGAGATATCCACTTGAGGGATTTTTTTCTGGACCCCTTTCTCCCTCATGTTTAGCCCCATTGCTTTTGAGATTTTAAGACCTTCGCCCTAGTAGTTTGGATATTTTAAGACATTTTGCCCCATTTCTGTCAATTTTAAGACCTTTTGTGCCGTTAAGGTGTCGATTTTTTCCTGGCGAGCGATAGCAGCCTGTAATTTAAGAGCAACCGGCCTCCGGCCTGGAAATTTTTCTACCGAAAAATTTACAAATTGATCTTGAATGTAATTTTAGGTCTAGGGGATGTAATTTTAAGCCTGATGAAAAAGTAGGGAACAAACTAAATACCTCCCCTTAAAAGGACGTCAGCGGTACATAGAGGGTAAATATCCACCGAAACATACCTTTGAACCATGCATCTGAATCATGAATCAATTCCATGCACCCTGATACATGTATATAGAATATTGCTATTTACATTATACACAAATCTCGTTCATCTAGATTTCCAGAGTCTTGTACGTAGAAGCGTACAGCAAAAATAATACCCCCTAAATCATACATCAAGGTTGCTAATGAACCATGAACGCTGTAATCAGTTATGTATTATTCACCCCCCGCCTCTCACATCACTTTGTCAGTCAGTTTAAGTATAGTCTCTTGCATAATTATTCTCTATTGGGTTCATCATTCCCTCTCTGATTTACTGTGCAGGTATTAGTGTGTTTGTAATCTAGTTATTATGTGGGTAGGTCAAGTTAGTCTATTTTGTTTGCTATTACTCTATTACTCTATAATAGCATAAATACAATTAGCACTGGGCCTGATCTCTAGATACTGGTTGAGTTGGTGCAGGAGTTTGTGGATAATGATATTGAAAATAGGAGAGCGAAGGAAAGTGAAGAACAGTTGTGTTGGAGATGGAAGAATATATCACGACGAAACGAAAATGTAACATGCAGAATAATTTTAGTTTATAACGTGAATGGAGATAATTGAACATTTGTAGGGAATGCGTAGTATTATCATTAATATCTAGTACTTAATGCTTAAATTATCCGTAAATATATTACTTATATTCCTTTTCTGTATGTACAATATGTGATGTTTTAGTCTGCCAATACACCATGATGCAATTGTACGTTATGGGCTGGCTATCATTAGTCGATTACATTCACTTTAGGAAGGGATTACTTGTGTCAGATGGCTAATTGAGATAGACATTATTCCTTCAATACCCTAAGTTAATTCTGAGGCTGAAATATAATATAATGCATCATAATAATAATAATACAATGATTAATTGGCTGTTAGCACCAGTATGTGCAAGTTATTTAGCTTAAATTAGTACGAATTGTAATATATACAGTATATACAGTATATATTGGATAGATAGTTTCGAAGTTTATCATAATTGAGAAAATCGTTTGTTAGTTTTCATGTTTACTGAATATCATAATAAATATGCGTTACTTTGATTAGTATCATAAGCATCAGAATGTTTGGTAATTTGAGAGTTGCATCTAATGGGGAGAGAATATCTGCCGAGGAATGCAGGGGTATGATGAGAGAGAAGAGAAAAAAAAACTTGGATGTTTTATGAAGAAGTTTTATTTGGATGAAGGACGGGAGGAAGAGGATGGGGGGGGGGGGAGAGAAGGAAGAAGAGGAATAAAGGTAGGAGAGAGAGAGAGAGGAGGAGAACCACACAAACTAAAGAAGCAACACAACATATACTGATATACTGTAAGTCTGATTGTGCATAGTATTCTTTTAATTTATAGGAATAATAGCACTAAGAAGACGAAACGTGAAGGGGAAAACAGAATAAGAATAAGAAGAGGAGAAACAAAGAAGAAGAAGGAGGAGGTGGTGGAAAACACGAAATAATGGCCAAAAATTTAAACTATACAACATTCTTTAGAGATGCTAACCTCTTGTTAACTCCTCCACTACTATGGCGTAATTAACGTTTTGTTTTCTGACTAATAGTATACCGTTGCATCAACTTAGGAAGGTTTTCTTGGAATCGAAGTGGTAATATTTATCACAATAAACGATGTATAACGGTATATGCTCACAGGTCTTTCTTATATTGTACAAAATCGTTAAATGGTAACCAGAATTAATGGACGAACGGCATCATTGTACCCTTAAAATTATGATGTGTGTGAAGAGTTGGTTGTCGTGGAGGACTACGGTATACACTGTAAAAGGGCTTTCACACATTCATGCGTTTGGTCCCGACGTTCCAACGTGTGCAATTGACCACTTGCGAATTTTGGGCTATAAGGAAGTTGGAGCTGTAGACATAGATTATTAGCAGAGTTATCAGTTAAAATACGGTTGTAGTACATATATAAATACATAAGATAAAATTATGCGAACATTCTATTCATCTAAACCTCGCATAATATTTGTAATTTTTCTCAACATTGATAACAATAGCTTCAACTTCCTTATAGCTTGAAACTCGCAAGTGGTCAATTAGCAGCCTGGCCGTGAACTGGTGTGCGGTGTGGTGTGCTACACAGCATCCCCACATGTTGGCACTGCGCGAAAAAACTTTTTGGCATGTTCAAAACTTTGTAAGATTATTGTATGCTGTCATGCTGCACAAATTGACGTATGATATCTTGGCACCTCCGTGGAACCGTTGTAGCACCGTTGTTTGCCGTTCTCTAAATCGTGGCATCGTCCGGGTACATCTGT
>CM064542.1:28523710-28543710 GCA_032716605.1 Paralithodes platypus | reverse complement strand
ATACCTTTTGCATTAATGCAATAGAATGGTCTTATTCCTTATGACAATATCTATCTTGTTAAACCTGCCAGAATGTATCGGACTGGTATACTGACTCATGAAGATAGGCCGAGTTTATATATATATATATATATATATATATATATATATATATATATATATAAATAATTCTACTAATAATAAGTGAATGCAAATCCTTCCGTACCTTTGAATACTCAACTTTTCGCTCTCCATTTTCACAGTGTGTCAGACTGGTTTTTGTTTAATAAATTCCCAGGTTACTTTTAATGGTTTTGCCTATTTTGTTCTGGTTTGTGAAGAGTCTAATCGAATTCGCTTTACTTTGTAAATGTTATATTTTCATTTATGCCTTTCATACACAACATTTGTTGAAAGCGATTAGTAAATGATCAGGCCACTTTCAATGGTTTTGCCTATGTTTTTTTTCTGGTTTGTGAAGAGTGTAATCGAATGTTCTATAATTTGTAAAAGTATATTATAATTTGTGTTCAGTATTTGCTTTATTTCCATTACTATGCTCCTTCCATGTGTAAATTTACATGTCCATTCACCCATCACCCATCTACTTCATTCAAGCCTACTATCTCCTCCCTTCACTCTGTGTCCAAGCATCCATATATCATCCATTCATTCATCCATCCATCCATCCTTGCATCAACCCATCCATCCATTCCTCACCTATCTGTACACCTAACCATCCACCCAGCCATGTATTCATCCATCCATCCTGCCATTCACCCACCCACCCATCCATTCATCTTTTGACCAATCAGATTGACACAGCACCAACCCTTAAAACTTTCACGTGAATGAAATGTTTTAAAAATGCATTTTCCGATAACAAGAACGAACAAAACTGAATGGTACCCCCCTCTACACGCACACACATACAATGGAAATATGCATACTCTCTGCATGTATATACAGTAGGCACACAAGTATACCATACATAATTTAAGTTACAAATATTCTTACATATACAGATTTATCCAGCATTCGTACACAAATATTTATACGTGCGTTTAACTACACACATGTATACCTATATTTACTCCCAGGCACATCTAAATAAATAAATATAGTTGCCTAACTAAATAAAAAAAAAAAAAAAAAAAATATATATACAGTATATATATATATATATATATATATATATATATATATATACCCGGTATATATAATTATATATATACCGTATATATATATATATATATATATATATATATATATATATATATATATATATATATATATATATATATATTATATAGATTCTCATATTTATTAGGGGTCAACCGATCTCCAATGTGTAGTATCTATAGTCTGTATCTTTTCAACTGACGGTAAATTGCAAGGTTCATAGTAGTTTCATATTTTGCCATCAAGTATCTATAAATTAACTGCTAAGGGATTCAATTTGTCGTCAGCTGAAAAGAAACATAGTATAGTAACTGCCAATTACGTCTCCCCTTCCCAGAACAAGCTCCTTCATATCTCGCTCCTAACCATCTCTCCAAAATGCCTCACTCCACACTATATATCCATCATGTCTCTCTCCACACCATATATCCATCATGTCTCTCTCCACACCATATCTCCATCATGTCTCTCTCTCCACACTATATCTCCATCATGTCTCTCTCCACACCATATATCCATCATGTCTCTCCACACCATATCTGCATCATGTCTCTCTCTACACTATATCTCCATCATGTCTCTCTACACTATATCTCCACCATGTGTCTCTCTACACACCATATCTCCATCATTGTCTCTCTCCACCATATATCCATCATGTCTCTCTCCACACACTACAGTCACGGCGGTAAATTGTGGACCAGGGGATGAACCCCTTGCTAGACACCACGCACGTGTATCTCATCCGAACACAGTCTACACTCAGTGAAACTGGGTAGTTTAAACTGCCAGGCCCCGCCCACTACTGGGTCGCCAGTCAGTTGGCAGAAAACATCAAGTAGATAAATGCTTTAGACACACATACTCACTTTATTATATGCTTTTAGCAAGAGTGTGTATATGTAATATTAAGTCCCGAAGAGATTGCCAATTTGACGTTATGTATCGTAGGTATGCCAAGTTATATATTCAATGATATATTGTGCAGAGACGGTTTTAGTTATATATACAGTATACACAGTATGTTCAGGCACATAACGGAATAGGATTCAAGATGAAGACGAGGGTTCTGTTAAATACCCACGTCCCTTGCATAATGTCTACTGTAGTTAGGCTTTTACCCTTTTAGTAACTTGTATTCTAGTTACCATTAGTCGATGTTATTCAGCTTAGGAAGGACATCTACCAATTAAGAGGCTATATATCAACTCAATTAATCCTTATAGCTACCACAGATCCTTTTACAGCTGCATAACATTTTCTAAATTTTACTTACAATTAAATTTAAAAAGTCTTCTGTACTGAAAGAGATACAGTCCTTACCTACGGATAATGTGTCTTAGAGACGATTATAGCGAATGGCGAAACACAATAGTGCACGTTTTCTGACCTCGTTTAGCATACATCAGTGCAATATGATATAGTTATAAACATTATCATACAGAGAGAGAGAGAGAGATATTTGCTAACACAAACAAAGATTCAAGAGACTGGGCTTCTCAAATGAGACTCAAGAGTTTAATGTCCTGATGTGCTGGTTTAACAAAATGTTAGGGTTCATATTCTCAGAAGTCCTCTTTTAGCTAACTACCACCAGAATTGCAGGTTTCCAATCTTAAGGTTAATTTTCATATATAAATATCTCACGAAAAATGGCTACCATCTCTGTAAATGAGATCAACGTATTCCTTGAAATGTATAATGATGGTGTGAAATATTCACAAGTGTATTCTTAGTTAAAATAATTGGTTAAAATAGGGCTTAGTGGCTATCAACCTGGATTTTTAAGCCAGCATATGATGGCAGTAAACGAATCAAGACTGGAGCCTCTGTTCGAGAACCCCAGTCCCTTGTTGTCATTATTTTGTATTCAGTAAAAGATTAATACCGGTACGTATAAAGTAATACTTATATCGTTGTGCTAATAACTTTAAAATCCCTGGTTATCTCAGTTAAATTGCTAGGTGGTAAGTTGTGTAGCGCTTGTAAAAATGAATTACCTGCTGTCATGTTTTACAATTAACAGGAGTTGCTTTATTATTATACTTTAATTAGTTGCATTATTATAATAATCATCATTAGCCTTATTTATTCCACTGCAGGGCGAAGGCCTCTCCCAATTTTTGTTACTGTAGCTGTCAGATGTTATTCTGTTCCATCCTACTTTTAATAAAACATTCCGATTTCATCCCTTAATCTGGTTCTCTGTCAATCCCTTCCTCTAGCTCCATCTCTAGGTTCCCATCCTGTTGTTTTAGTTGTTCATTTGTTACAATCTCTTCTAAATATGATCTACCCAAGCCCATTTGCTTTATTTATATATATTTTTTTTTCTCTCTCTCTCTCTCTCTCTCTCTCTCTCTCTCTCTCTCTCTCTCTCTCTCTTTATATATATATATATTACAGTATATATCTATATATATATATATTTTTTTTTTTTAACAATGCCATTATCTTTTACTTTTGTTTGTTCTCTTACCAAAGAGGCTCTCATCTTGTCTCTCCATGTTGTCTTTAACAATATCCTCTCCAGTACTTTATGGACACTACGCAGTTTGCGTTCAGGAAACTTTTTAATGCTCCAAGTTTCTGATCCATAAATAGTACAGGAAGGACACATTGTTTGAACTGATTTGATATTGTATTATGTAGTCTACCAAATTACTGAAGTTTCAATACACGTTATAGTTTGATCATTTTTATACACAGTGACATTTCAACTGTATGGAACCTTACAAAATCGGAATGCAATAATCATAATTATCATTAGTATACTGTATAGTTGTTGCCTTTACATATGCCTTTACATACGCAACTGGGTATGGGCGGAGCTTAGTAACTATCATTTGACTTGTTTCACTGGAATAATTCCCGCTGAACCACCTAGATGGAAATTGTTCGAACCTACTGATAATGTGTGGCTATGACTTTGGCGGACCACAGGTCTAAGACTTACCGCTGTGACTGTATATCTCCATCATGTCTCTCTCCACACTATATTTCCATCATGTCTAACTCCACACTATATTTCCATCATGTCTCTCTCCACACTATTTCCATCATGTCTCTCTCCACACCATATCTCCACCATATCTCTCTCTACACTATATCTCCACCATGTGTCTCTCTCCACACTATATCTCCATCATTGTCTCTCTCCACACCATATATCTCTACCATGTCTCTCTCCACACTATATTTCCATCATGTCTCTCTCCACACTATATTTCCATCATGTCTCTCTCCACACTATTTCCATCATGTCTCTCTCCACACCATATCTCCACCATGTCTCTCTCTACACTATATCTCCACCATGTCTCTCTCCACACTATATCTCCATCATTGTCTCTCTCCACACCATATATCTCTACCATGTCTCTCTCTACACTATATTTCCATCATGTCTCTCTCCACATTATATTTCCATCATGTCTCTCTCCACACAAACGTTTACTGCTAAAACTAAAAGCGCATGGAATACAAGACAGTGTGTTAAAATGGATAGAAAATTGGCTCAGCGACAGAAAGCAAAGAGTAGTCATAAACGGTAAGGCATCTAAATGGACCAATGTAAGTAGCGGGGTACCCCAGGGATCGGTACTAGGACCAATTCTCTTTCTAATTTACATCAACGACATAGATGAGGGTCTCACCTGTACAATCTCAAAATTTGCTGACGATACAAAAATTGCAAATAGCGTACTCTCAAAAGATCAAGTTAACGATATGCAACACAATCTAGATAAATTGTCATGTTGGGCCCAAATTTGGCAAATGAGTTTCAATGCGGATAAATGTAAAGTACTACATATCGGATACCTAAATGGGAAAGCAAACTATTCGATGAATGGCACTCAGCTTAAGAATGTAAACAGAGAAACCGATCTGGGAGTAACAATATCGAGTAACCTAAAACCGAGTCAACAATATTCAGAAGTTGTTAAGAAGGCAAACAAAATAATTGGCTTTATAGGCAGGTAATTTGAGCATAAATCCAAAGACGTTATCCTAACCCTTTACAATTCCTTAGTCCGCCCTCTTCTGGAATACTGCGTTCAATGCTGGTGCCCTTATTACCAAAAAGACATAAACAAGCTAGAACGAGTTCAACGTAGAGTTACCAAAATGATACCTAGCCTAAAGAACAAACCATACGAAGAGCGTCTTAGAGAATTAAATCTATTTCCTTTAACCCAGCACAGATTAAGAGGTGACTTAATTCAAAGGTTCAAAATCATCAAAGGCATCGACAATATGAACTGTAGTAAGTACTTCACTATCGACCAATCTAATTACACGTGGGGAAACGGTTGCAAAATTATTGGTAAATCTTTTAACTCACACGAATCTAAGAATTTCTTCTTCAATCGAGTTGTCAACTTGTGGAATGGGCTTCCCCGAGACGTTATAGACTGCATCACCGTTGATTCATTTAAACTCCGCCTAGACAAATATCTCGCATCAAACCCGCGACTGACTGCGTTTGTAAATGAATAACTTTATTTTATCCTCCCCTCAGTTACTAACCCAAATGTCCCCTACTAACTTCCTAGTCCTGCCACGGACATTAGTTCCAGGGCAGTAGTTCCCTTACCCACTCTAAACCACTGTTTGGACACTTGATCCTCAGTGTTTTGGAGGACAAGCAGCCTAGAAGGGTCACTAGACCTGTTGTTGCTTGATTTCCTTTGTACTCCTTTGTACACTATATTATCTCCACCATGTCTCTCTCTCCACACCATATCTCCATAATTGTCTCTCTCCACCATATATCCATCATGTCTCTCCACACTATACCTCCATCATGTCTCTCTCCACACCATATATCCATCATGTCTCTCTCCACACCATATCTCCATCATTGTCTCTCTCCACCATATATCCATCATGTCTTTCTCCACACCATATCTCCATCATTGTCTCTCTCCACCATATATCCATCATGTCTCTCTCCACACCATATCTCCATCATTGTCTCTCTCCACCATATATCCATCATGTTTCTCTCTCCACACTATACCTCCATCATGTCTCTCTCCACACCATATCTCCATCATGTCTCTCCACACCATATCTCCATCATGTCTTTCCACACTATATCTCCATCATGTCTCTCTCCACACTATATCTCCATCATGTCTCTCTCCACACCATATCTCCATCATGTCTCTCTCCACACCATATCTCCATCATGTCTCTCTCCACACCATATATCTCCATCATGTCTCTCTCCACACCATATCTCCATCATGTCTCTCTCCACACACCATATCTCCATGTCTCTCTCCACACCATATCCCCATCATGTCTCTCTCCACACCATATCCCCATCATGTCTCTCTCCACACCATATATCCATCATGTCTCTCTCCACACCATATCTCCATCATGTCTCTCCACACCATATATCCATCATGTCTCTCTCCACCATATATCCATCATGTCTCTCACCACCATATATCCATCATGTCTCTCTCTCCACACCATATCTCCATCATTTCTCTCTCCACACCATATATCCATCATGTCTCTCTCCACACCATATCTCCATCATGTCTCTCTCCACACCATATATCCATCATGTCTCGCTCTCCACACCATATCTCCATCATGTCTCTCTCCACCATATATCCATCATGTCTCTCTCCACACCATATCTCCATCATGTCTCTCTCCACACCATATATCCATCATGTCTCTCTCTCCACACCATATCTCCATCATGTCTCTCTCCACACCATATCTCCATCATGTCTCTCTCCACACCATATATCTCCATCATGTCTCTCTCCACACCATATATCTCCATCATGTCTCTCTCCACACACCATATCTCCATCATGTCTCTCTCCACACCATATCCCCATCATGTCTCTCTCCACCATATATCCACCATATATGTCTCTCTCTACACCATCTCCATCATGTCTCTCTCTCCACCATATTTCCATCATGTCTCTCTACCATTTTTCCATCATGTCTCTCTACACCATCTCCATCATGTCTCTCTCTCCACCATATTTCCATCATGTCTCTCTCTACACCATCTCTTCATTATGTCTTGTTCCTCACCATCACTGCATCCCGATCTCTGCCCCCAAAAGCATTGCCGATACAGTCATAGTGGTAGTTTTAGACTCTTCAATTTAAATTACACATTGTTACTTCGTCAATAATAGTGAGTTGTATTGACAAAATAAAATAATAATACATTTGCAGTTGTTCCTGTTTGGTTCAGTGGATGTATCTGTCTCCTATATTGTCGCCCTGGAGACACCTTCACTGATCGTTACAGTGAGATAGAACGTTACATAGAAGTACATAGATTCACATAATACACAGCCATGGTAATCCCTAATAGGCACTCCGGCCTTTAATATAAACACGTAAATGCAAGGGTTTATGACAAGCACAATAAAGCGGAAGGATCTCTCCCCTACCACGAGAGAGAGAGTACAAAGGGTACAAAGGAGTACAAAGGAAATCAAGCAACAACAGATCTAGTGACCCTTCTAGGTTGCTTGTCCTCCAAAACACTGAGGATCAAGTGTCCAAACAGTGGTTTAGAGTGGGTAAGGGAACATTGGAAAGGGAACTACTGCCCTGCCACTAACGTGGCAGGACTAGGAAGTTAGTAGGGGACATATGGGTTAGTAACTGAGGGGAGGATAAAGTTATTCATTTACAAACGCAGTCAGTCGCGGGTTTGATGCGAGATATTTGTCTAGGCGGAATTTAAATGAATCAACGGTGCTGCAGTCTATAACGTCTCGGGGAAGCCCATTCCACAAGTTGACAACTCGATTGAAGAAGAAATTCTTAGATTCGTGCGAGTTAAAAGATTTACCAATAATTTTGCAACCGTTTCCCGCGTGTAATTAGATTGGTCGATAGTGAAGTACTTACTACAGTTCATATTGTCGATGCCTTTGATGATTTTGAACACTTGAATTAAGTCGCCTCTTAATCTGCGCTGGGTTAAAGGAAATAGATTTAATTCTCTAAGACGCTCTTCGTATGGTTTGTTCTTTAGGCTAGGTATCATTTTGGTAACTCTACGTTGAACTCGTTCTAGCTTGTTTATATCTTTTTGGTAATAAGGGCACCAGGATTGAACACAGTATTCCAGAAGAGGGCGGACTAAGGAATTGTAAAGGGTTAGGATAACTTCTTTGGATTTATGCTCAAATGACCTGCCTATAAAGCCAATTATTTTGTTTGCCTTCTTAACAACTTCTGAACATTGTTGACTCGGTTTTAGGTTACTCGATATTGTTACTCCCAGATCAGTTTCTCTGTTTACATTCTTAAGCTGAGTGCCATTCATCGAATAGTTTGCTTTCTCATTTAGGTATCCGACATGTAGTACTTTACATTTATCCGCATTGAAACTCATTTGCCAAATTTGGGCCCAACATGACAATTTATCTAGATTGTGTTGCATATCGTCAACTTGTTCTTTTGAGAGTACGCTATTTGCAATTTTTGTATCGTCAGCAAATTTTGAGATTGTGCAGGTGAGACCCTCATCTATGTCGTTGATGTAAATTAGAAAGAGAATTGGTCCTAGTACCGATCCCTGGGGTACCCCGCTACTTACATTGGTCCATTTAGATGCCTTACCGTTTATGACTACCCTTTGCTTTCTGTTGCTGAGCCAATTTTCTATCCATTTCAACACACCGTCTTGTATTCCATGCGCTTTTAGTTTTAGCAGTAAACGTTTGTGGGGAACTTTGTCAAAGGCCTTTTGAAAATCAAGGTATATAATATCTACAGCTTTACTCTCATCGTAGAGGTTGAGGATATCGTGGAAGAAGTCTAAGAGGTTTGTTAAACAGGAACGTTTTTTACGAAAGCCGTGTTGAGTATCTTTAAGTATGTTATTTTCCTCCAAGTGATTTACGAGTCTGTCTCGTATGACCGTTTCTAGCATTTTACATACAACTGAGGTTAAGCTAATTGGACGATAGTTACTGGGTAGGGATTTGCTGCCTTTTTTGAATATCGGTGTTACGTTGGCTAGCTTCCACTGATCAGGCATAGTTCCAGACTGCAAAGATTTATTGAATAGTAATGTCAGTGGTTTGGAGAGCTCATTCTTAGCTTCCTTTAGAACTCTAGGCGAGATTGTATCAGGTCCTGGCGTTTTATTTACCTTGAGTTTATCTAAACAATTCAATACTTCTCTCTCTGTAACGGTGATATTGCTTAGAACATCTGAATTATCAATCTGAATCGGCGATGGTGTAGGGATATCACTGAGGTCTTCTGTTGTAAAAACTGATGCAAAGAAGGTATTGAGGGCATTACTCATTTGTACTTCGTCTTTGGTGTATTCTCCTTTTTCATCGACTAACGGTCCAACAGTTGAAGTAACTACTTTTTTCTTTCTGATATAACTATAGAATTCTTTCGGGTTTGTTTTACTTTGATTCGCAATATGTAACTCTAAGGTCTTTTTACTTTGCTTAATTAACTTTTTGGCTTTGCGTCGTAGCTCTACAAATTTCACCCGTTCTTCGTCATTTTGTGAGGATTTTAATCTATCATTAGCACATTTTTTAGCAAGCAGGCAGTTTGAAATATCTTTATTCCACCATTTGGGCTTATTATTATGGCCTGGACGCCGTATTTTCGATGGTATGCAGTCTTGCACTGCTTTTAGGTAAGTGGTTTCGAAATACTTCCAAGATGTATTTATGTCGTTATTGTTAATTAAAAAGCTCCAGTCAGTTTCTTTAAACATAGCTCTAAGTTTATGGAAGTTTGCTTTCTTGAAATTAGGGACTTTTTCGATGCTACTATTTGGTTCGTTACTAGTAAACTTTAAAGTGAAAGTTATCGTACGATGGTCGCTGTTACTGAATTCATCACCAACATTCAAATTCTCTATCAATTCTTCTTTTGTTGCAAGTACAATGTCAAGAACGTTATTACCACGGGTCGGCATTCGAACAAATTGATAAAGCGAACTCTCTTGCAAGTTCGTATACAAGTCATGTCCGGAGTGTGAAGTAAGAGTATCGCCCCACTTGGTCACAGGTAAATTAAAGTCGCCAAAAATTACGGTATCTTGTGAGTTACTTACATCTGCAATTTGTTCGTAAATTTCTCGGTCA
Organism: Paralithodes platypus; assembly: GCA_032716605.1. NCBI lineage: Eukaryota > Metazoa > Arthropoda > Malacostraca > Decapoda > Lithodidae > Paralithodes > Paralithodes platypus. The sequence goes on along the minus strand of CM064542.1, from coordinate 28,533,424 downwards.
GTTTGCACTGATTGAGCTGGAGGTCTGTATATTAACGCAAGTATTATTTTTGTACCTTTATTATTCTTTATTAGCACAAAAGATGTGTCGACGTTCACAATTTGAGGTTTTGACACGAGGGTCGGGTTAAGACTTTCTTTGATATAAAATAAAACGCCACCTCCATTTTTATTTATTCGGCTGTTCTCAAACATTACATAACCGGGAAGTGAATACTCTGCTAAAAAGTCTCTATCTTGTGTATTGAGCCAAGATTCTGTTATGCCAATCACATCATAATTTTCTGTAAACACTAGTTCCTCTAAATCTGAAAATTTATTGCGTATGCTACGAGCGTTTGCATAGAAAACCTTTAAGAGAGAGAGAGAGAGAGAGAGAGAGAGAGAGAGAGAGAGAGAGAGAGAGAGAGAGAGAGAGAGAGAGAGAGAGAGAGAGAGAGAGAGACTTGCATAGACTTACATAGATACACTGGCCACGCAGACCTTACGATCCAAACGAGGTGGTCAGGACTTAATTCTAGTAGAGATGGCATATCCGATAGAAAAGGAAAGTTGAAGGAAAGGATAGAAAAGAAGAAGGCTCTCTCTCCCCACCCTCCGTTCCCTCCGGCAATTGCCGTACATGAAAAAGTTGGAAGTGATTAACCTTGCTGGGCTTCGAAATCCCCAGAAGGAATTTACAGAGAGAGAGAGATTTTTAGTTTTATTCTGTTGTTTTCAACAGTGTTCATGTCTGCCAATTAATAATGTTCTACTCCAGACCAGCTTCCGTGTGGTACGAGTATAAGCTGTTTTTATGTGTATATTGAGCCACTGTCTATAACTTCATTAGGGAGTTTAATCCCACTCACCAATTAGGCTATACTGTGGATGAAAAAATCAACACCTAAATGGCACGAAAGATCTTAATATTGACAAAGAAATGGGCGAAAATCTTAACATTTTAAAAACTAATAGGTCTAAATATGAAAGGGAATGGTGTGAAAAAAAAGAATATTTCCCCTTAAACTACATCCCATTTCTAACGCCTCCTCTACAGCTGACAACTTTATTGGTGTTGATGGTGACAGTTTAAAATTAATGGCTCCGACAGTAGTTGTGGCACAGTTTGTTTACCCCATCTGCTGTAAACAAATGGACCTATAGTGTGTGTGTGTGTGTTATATTTTGTATTTTATTTATCTATTTCATTTTTCTCCCTGCGTTTCTAGCTTGGCCAAAAATGATGTTGGTTATAATTGATTGATTGTCAAGTTCCTGTTTTAATCTGTTATGTTATGGTTTTCTGGTATTTTTTGTTAAGTGTATTATCTCGTAATCTTGTATTGTTAACCCCTTCTGTACCGGCGACGTCTTTTTATTTTATTCTTGCTACATTTAGACGATTTTTGTTTACAGTGGGAAGGATATATGGTAGCTAAAAGTCTTAATTGAGATAGTATGTAGCCTTATAATTGGTGGACGTCCTTCCTAGACTGAATAACATCGTCTAATAGTGGGCAGCATATAATGAAAAGGATGTCACCGGTACTAATTGTTGCGATTACTTTAGAAAAAGTCTTCCAAGATGTAAAGTAATTATGCTTGACAACTATAATATGTGTTTGAATGATTATATTACAGACAGATAACTGGGGTTTTATAGAGTCACTGTTTTCTGACTTTCAGTATGTCATGTGCGACTCCAAGCTATTTATGGTGTTCAACAGAATAGCAGTTAGAGGAAAGACTACGAATTTTGCAGAAGTTGATAGTGAGTGTGTCAGGCAGTGGACCAAGACATTTTATGGGGTCTTTGGGTAAATGTCCGTGCCGTGGTGTGGGGGCTCTAATATACCTCCCTCCCTCCCCCTCCCTCCCTCCCTCCCTCCCCCTCCCTCCCTCCCTCCCTCCCTCCCTCCCTGGGGACTCCGAAGCTGACTCGTCATGTTAGCATTATTTTCAAGTTTGGTGTATTGGAAAAAGAAAATAGTGTGCTTGTGTGGTGTAGTGTTAATTAAGGAGATAGACTGTCTGTGAGATCTAGCTGGATTACTCTCTATGTAGGTGTGCACAATGAAAATCAGTAAGAGAGGCCAAATAAATAAAACAGGATTTCCAGCGACTCCTTATCCCATGCCTCTAGTCTCTCCTAGGTATTGCCCTGTTCAGTTGGTGCTTACAATCTTCCCCCTTTAATTGAATATTAACATGTATAATGCCTGCAGGTTATGTATTATACTGTATATTAGTCCTGGCTATCTCAACCTATCTGTATGATTAAGTGTATTTCAAATATATATGAAAGTGTTTGTGTACAGTCGCGCTAATAAATCAGGGCTCAGCGGTCATTACGTTTGGCTCGCCCTGTGCTGTGTTAATGTCTGCCAGATGTTGAATAGGGTGGGTAAGTGTAGGAACATGGTTGTATATTTCACTCAAAAAGAAGAAACCATGTGTACATATTGCTGATACCAATTATTGATCAAAACACACCCGGTAATTGGTGCCGAGACATCACTTATTAGGCCGACTGTACAGTACTCGTATATGTACGGTATATACTTTATGTACCAAGTAGGTATTGCCAAAACAGAAATGGTTACACAATTATCCTTGGTTGATATATAATTCCTTCCGCCTCCTGGTCTATATTAGTATTTGTTTCTCCTCCTCGTACTTCTTCTATTCTTAATTTTTCTGTTTTTTGTTTGTTTTTCTCTTTTACCCTTTTCTTCCCTCCTTCAGGGGGGTGACCTGTTTTTGTTCTGTCCTTCTCTATCTTTCTCTGGCATGTATCCATTTGGCCCCATTCAGCCTACTGTTTTAAGACGTTTATCCCCATCCAGGTGTCAATTTTTTACTGGTGAGCGGTAGCGAGCCAGCATATTTTTAAACTGTTTTTGACAGCAGGCTAAATTTGTACATTTTCCGATAGAAAAATGTCTCCGGCGAAGCCGGATCTCTTCATATAATGCTGGCTCGCTATCGCTCGCCAGGAAGAAATCAACACCTAGATGGGGATAAACGTCTTAAAATAGTTGGCTGAATAGGGCCGAATGGATACAAGCCAGAGAAAGAGAGAAAAGGACAGAAATAACAAAACGCAGGTCACCCCCCTTAAGCTATTTTACCTCCTTTTCGTCTTCCGCACTTCCTAATCCTCCTCTTTCGCTTTCTTCGTGTTTTCTTTCTCTGTCCTCACTATTCTACCACCTTCTCCCTCTCCTCTTTTCTCCCTAGTCTCAGTATATTAAATCACTGGCCTCCATTAAGCTCCGATCATGGAATCAATAAACCGATAGACAGAAGGTCAAGCTGATGGATTCACGGATAGATGAAGTGGAAAAATGGATAGAGAGGATATGATATTTGTTTACTCCTTTCATTGTGGTCACACCTTTCGTGATTGTATTTATTGTGGTGGAGGGGTGAGCAATTTCCACCACCGCTTTCTCCTGCGAGAGACGTACAGTAGAAGTCGACTAAAGGGGATCGTGGGCGGGGGACCTGGTATCCTCCTTCCCTTACAAAAATCTACCAAAAAAAAACGAGACAGAGATAAGGGTGAGGGAACGTATTAGTGGTCCCGGACCCTAAGAAAAGGAGCTTTAAATGTGCAAGGATGATGTACGAATGAGAAGCGAAAGGACATTGGAAGGTTATTAGATCAGGTAATAAACAGGAATGAATGGAGAATGCTTGTGAATAGATGAGTGAACACGTGGTCATTTGGGGGAAGGGGTCGGGCGCAAGTTGGCCTAGATAATAGTTCATCAGGCGTCTGGCCCGGGGAGACGGTTTATATGAAGGGTGCGCCTGGAAGTGTGGTGGGCGGGCTTGTGATTTCGCTCTACTGCATGTCTGCCTGCTGAGATCGGAACCTCTCCGGGTGGTCGGGGGCCGGGGAAGTGCTGGAGGGACCTTGGTGACCCTGGTCTCTGGGTCTTCTCCTGGATGACCTAGATGTGTGTGAATTTGTATTTTGTTTTTGTGTGTTCATTGTTTTCTGTTGCGTTGTCCCTATTCTGGCTCTGTCTTGAGTCGGCCACCCCCAAGAAAAGAAAAGTAAAAGAGGGAAAAAGAGGGAAAAAACAAAAAAGAGGAAAAGTGGTGATTGGGCCTGAGTATATAGAATAGAGTGGAATAGAATTTAGACGATTTTGTTCAGATTATTATTGTTATTTTGCAATAAACATTTTTTTTTTTTATAGGACTTCAGAGGCTATCAACATTTCTGGATTATTAAGCCAGTACACTGTAAGTCAAGAATAACGTCAGGACCGGAGCCCCTTTTCAAGAACTCCAGTCCCTTACATTCATATATTACAGTGAAGGGTTTTATAAGTTATTGAACTGAAGTTGCCGTCTTAAGGAGAGGCCGATGGACTGTTGAGGTTAATGGGAGATGGATCGTATTTCTAGTCCCCTTTCTCCCTCGTATTAAGTCCCAATTGTTTTGATATCATAAGACGTTCGGCCCATTAATTTGGCGATTTTAAGACCTTTCGTGCCAATTAGGTGTCGATTATTTCCTGGTGAGCGGAAGCGAGCCTGAAATTTTAAGAGGAACATTTTCTACCGAAAAATGTACAAATTTATCTTAAAGGGGGGTCAATGGGGTGTTTTTGTAAGCTTGATGGAGGTCTAGAGAAAACACTAAGAAATAAAGGAATACATGAATTAATAGAAACAAATAAATAAATGGTCAGTCTCCCCTTAAGTGAACTTAGGGTAATATTCTTAAGTTTTTGGGAAGGCCTTAGTCTATCCAGTATTGCACAATATTCCATGGAGCTGAATGTTGACATTAGGAAGAGAATATTACTCATGCATTTTACTAAGATGATATAATATTCAGAGTGTGTATATTTATGTAGAGATTTGTCCATTTTTTCTTTGAATGCTGATTTTTATATGAGTGCATTTCTGTGTAAACATAAGGGGGGGGCTACCGTTTTTGTTTTTATCTTTCTCTCCTTTTCTCTCTTTCCCTGGCTTGTATCCATTCGGCCCCATTCAGCCAACTGTTTTAAGAGGTTTATCCCCATCCAGGTGTCGATTTCTTCCTGGCGAGCAATAGCGAGCCAGCATTGTATGGAGAAATCCGGCGGAGAAATTTTTCTATCGAAAAATGTAAACATTTAGCTTGCTGTCAAAAAAATATATATATATGCTGGCTCGCTACCGCTCGCCAGGAAAATATTGACACCTGGATGGGGGTAAACGTCTTAAAACAGTAGGCTGAATGGGGCCGAATGGATACAAGCCAAAGAGAGAGGGAGAGACAGAGAAAAAAAGCGAGGGGGGCTCCCTTAAACTCTTTGGTGTTTCTCCCTCCTGAAATGTATTTCTACCTCTCACTGGGAATCCTGGAGGTCGAGGAAAGATGTACCGTACCGTATGTAAATTAGGAGAATAATTTAGACATGTATGAGTTTCGACTGTTCGCATCCGTCTCATCCTGTGAGCGCACGCACGCACACGCACGCACGCACACACACACACACACACACACACACACACACACTCACACTCACTCACTCACTCACTCACTCACTCACTCACTCACTCACTCACTCACTCACTCACTCACTCACTCACTCACTCACTCACTCACTCACTCACTCACTCACTCACTCTCTTTCTCTCAGCTAATAACAGAACATTAGGCTTCAGAATAAATATTCATTATCACAGCAGACAGTTATGCCATTATACAAAAGTATAGTGAGATCGCATCTAGAATACGCTCTCTCTCTCTCTCTCTCTCTCTCTCTCTCTCTCTCTCTCTCTCTCTCTCTCTCTCAGCTAATAACAGAACATTAAGCTTCATCAGAAGACAGTTTCATTATCACAGCAGACATAGTTATGCCATTATATAAAAGTATAGTAAGACCGCATCTAGAATACGCTGTGCAGTTCTGGTCTCCCTACCTCATAAAGGACACTGTAAAGCTGGAGTCTGCTCAGCGAAGAGCAATAAAATTGATCCCTTCTCTAAGAAATAAACCATATAATGAGGGATTAAGAGAACTCGATCTATTTTCACTTAAGAAACGGAGGATAAGAGGACAACTGATTGAGTGTTTTAAGATTTTAAAAGGATTCAGTAACATTAACCCTGATAAACTATTTAAGATAGCCAAAGAGAGTTCTACAAGAGGAAACAAGTTAACATTAATAGGTAAGAAGGCAAACCTGGATACAACATAAACAAAAATCACTCACAGTATAATTAGTGAGTGGAATAAGCTCCCAAATAAAGTAATAGATAGTATCTCAATAGATGCATTTAACATAAATTTAGACTCATACCACAGAGAAATAGGGATGGAGTAGGCAATAACCAATGATAGAACGATGTGGTAGTAACGAACACTGCTTCCAGTTGAAGAGAGCTAACTGAGGGGAAAAAATAAATAAAATATATATATATATATATATATATATATTATATATATATATATATATATGTATGTATATGTGTATATATATATGTATGTATGTATGTATATGTGTATATATATGTATGTATGTATGTATATATATATTATATATATATAGTGTGTATGTGTATATATATATGTGTGTGTATATATATGTATATATATGTATGTATGTATGTATGTATGTATGTGTGTGTGTGTGTGTATGTATGTATGTATGTATATGTGCGTGTGTGTGTATGTATATATTATTACAGGTGAAGGCTTGCATGCAATTCCTTTCAATATCTAACTTTCTATAAATTCCTTCAGGCGGTTTCCAAGATCTGCAAGGTTATTCACTTCCAACGGTCTTCATGCACGGTAATTGCCGAAGAGAAAGGAGGGTGGGGAGAGAGCCTTCTTCTTTGCTATCCTTTCCTTCCACTGTCCTTTATTCTCGGGTTAGCTATCTCTACTAGAATTAAGTCCTGACCACCTCGCTGGGATCGTAAGGTCTGTGTGGTCAGTGTATCTATGTAAATATATGTAAATCTCTCTCTCTGTATGTATCTCTTTCAGCTGATTTATATTTGTACACGCATTTTTTGCTGGCCTGTCTTCCTATATTATAATTTAACTCGTGTTAAATTTAGCTTCCTCTTGAATTACAGGCTCGCTGTCACTCGCCAGGAAAAAAATAACACCTAAATGGCACGAAAAGTCCTTATATTTACACATAAATGGGACGAAAGGTGTTACAATCGCCAAACTAATGGGCAAACGCCTTAAAATCTCAAACTAATGGGGCTAAACACGAGGAATAAGGGAGACCAGTAAAACGACCCATCTCCCCTTTAAGTTGTCTCTCCGGTGTATATAATCTATCCGGTGGGTGTCTCTCTCTCTCTCTCTCTCTCTCTTGGCTCCCCTGTGGATGTGTCGTTGTTCTGGTCCCCCTTTTTCCTCGTGTTTAGCACCATTAGTTTTCAGATTTTAAGACGTTTGCCCCATTAGTTTGTCGATTTTAAGACCTTTCACCTCATTTCGTTGTCAATATCCAGACCTTTCGTGCTACTTAGGTGTCGATTTTTTTCCTTGCGAACGATAGTGAGCCTGTAATTTTGGAAGAACCGGCCTTGGGCCGGCACATTTTTCTACCGAAAAATGTATAAATTAATCTAGAAAGGGTATCTATATTTTAAAAGTTTGATGGAGGTCTAGCGAGGAAACTAAAAAAGATAATAAATATATGATATAATCGACCACAAATTGAACTTTCTGGTGTGTATGAGATGTCCGGCGTGTCTCTCTCTCTCTCTGTTGGCTTCCCTGTGGATGTATTGTTAAGGGCCTTCAGCCAGGACATTTTTCTACCGAAAAATGTACGAATCTATCTTGAAGGGGGGGTTTAAGGGGCGTTTTTCTAAGTTTGATGTAGGTCTAGCGAGGAAACACAATCTATTAACACATTAATTAATAGTCTAAAAAACGCGGCCACTAGCCCCTTAACCCATTCAGTGCCGGTAACGTCCTTTTAACTATATTCTGGCTACTATTAGACGATTTTATTCAGTTAAAAAAGGCCTCCAACAATGAACAGGCTTCCTACTTTCTCATTTAACGCTTTTTACTACCCCAGATCCTTCTTAAACTGCACAAAGTCGTCGAAATATATATATATATACTGTATAGTGACCAGTGTATACTGTATATGTGTTATATATATACTGTATACTGTATATGTGTTATATATAGGTTAATATGTGTCTATATGTGTAGCTTTCTCTTGCTGTATAGTCTGTAAGAGGAGGATAAGAGGTTAGGCTCGGAGCTCAGTAAGGGGGAAGTAAAGAGGATTAGGCTATGGGGAGTTTTTTAGTTTGTTCGCGAGACCCCCATCAAGCTTGAAAGCAAAGAAATCAAGACCCACTTCAAGATCAATTTGTTATTTTTTGTTTTGTAGAAAAATGTCCCGGACGAAGGCCGGTTCCTCCTAAATGAAATGTTCTCTATCGCTCGCCAGGATATAATGGACACCGAAATGGCACAGAAGGTGTTAAGATTGATAGATTGGCGAAAGGTCTTAGAATCGCCAAACTAATGGGGCGGACGTCATAAAATCTCAAAACTATTGGTGCTAAGCATGTGGTAAAAGGGGGTCTAGATAAACATTTTAACTGAACATCTCCCGTTAATTAGTTTTGTTGCTGTTACTTTCTGTTGCCATCCCTAGTGACTGTCTCTCAATGTGGCTGGTCTCTGTCTAGTCTTTTATATTTGTTTCTAGCTATATTTAGACGATCGTATGCAGCTTAGGAAGGATCTATGGTAGCTAAAAGGGTGGTATGAGATGGTTCAGAGCCTTTTAATTGCTGGAGATCTTTCATAAACTTAATAAAATTGATTAGTAGTAGCCAGAATATAGTAAAAAGGATGTCGACGGTACAGAAGGGGTTAAATACGTTTGTTTGTTTGATATGTGTCTTTCCGCCTGCCTGTGTGTCTGTTTGTTGTTTGTTTGTATGTTTGCCAAATATATGTGTTGTCTTTGGTAGCCCTCCCTTTGGCTGTCCTCTGTTGTGCCTTAAGGGGAGGTTTTTAGTTTGGTCTCTAGATATCCATCAAGCTTAAGATTACACCCCCTTGAGCTCCTTTCAAGATAAATTTGTACATTTTTCGGTAGAAAAATGTCCCGGCTGAAAGCCGGTTCCTCTTATATTACAGGCTCGCTATCGCTCGCCAGGATAAAATCGACACCTAAATGGCACGAAAGGTCTTAAAATTGACATAAATGGGTCGAAAGTTCTTAAAATCGTCAAAATAATGGGGCGAACGTCTTAAAATTAGAAAAGCAATGGGGCTAAACATGAGGGAGAAAGGAGTCAAGAAAAAAATCCCTCAAGTGGAAATCTCCCCTTAAGCCACTATCACACGAGAGCTTTTATAGTCAACATTCGATAATCAACATTTTTCTGACAACATTTTTTGGAATATTTTGCACTGGTAACGGAAACTAGACTGATGAAAGATAAATTTAGACAACCGAAATTATTTATGTGTTGACTATATAAGCTGCCGGACCAGTGTTGAGGATAAATGTTGAGTGAAAAGACGCCTCTGTGATACCGGCTTTAGTCAATCTGTGTGTGTCTGATCCTTGTAGCGTGTTTGATCCTTGTGAGGTTTTTTTCTTTCTATGTTTGATCATTGTAGTGTGGCTGTCTGAGGTTGTCCCTGTTTGTCTGTGCCTGGTGTTTGGTTGAATGCTCTTCTATATGTCTACTTGTATTTTGTCCTGTCGATTT
>CM064542.1:28511210-28518710 GCA_032716605.1 Paralithodes platypus | reverse complement strand
CAGACACTTTAAACTAATTATGGGCAGGTTTCAGTTGAACATTTGTTCATGCCGAAGGTCGGTTTCTCTTAAATTGCAGGCTTGCTATCGCTCGCCCAGATATAATCAACACCTGACTGATCTGAATAGAGTAAAGTGTCTTATAATCGCCAAACAAATGAATAGAGTAAAGTCTATAATAGATAGGCCAAAACAAGGAATAGAGAGTAAAGAAGTCTCTCTTATAATCGCCAAACAAATGAATAGAGTAAAGTGTCTTATAATCGCCAAACAAATGAATAGAGTAAAGTCTCTTATAATCGCCAAACAAATGAATAGAGTAAAGTCTCTTATAATCGCCAAACAAGTGAATAGAGTAAACTGTCTTATAATCGCCAAACAAATGAATAGAGTAAAGTCTCTTATAATCGCCAACCAAATGAATAGAGTAAAGTGTCTTATAATCGCCAAACAAATGAATAGAGTAAAGTCTCTTATAATCGCCAAACAAGTGAATAGAGTAAACTGTCTTATAATCGCCAAACAAATGAATAGAGTAAAGTCTCTTATAATCGCCAACCAAATGAATAGAGTAAAGTCTCTTATAATCGCCAAACAAATGAATAGAGTAAAGTGTCTTATAATTGCCAAACAAATGAATAGAGTAAAGTGTCTTATAATCGCCAAACAAATCAATAGAGTAAAGTGTCTTATAATCGCCAAACAAGTGAACAGAGTAAAGTGTCTTATAATCGCCAAACAAATGAATAGAGTAAAGTGTCTTATAATCTCCAAACAAATGAATAGAGTAAAGTCTCTTATAATCGCCAAACAAATGAATAGAGTAAAGTGTCTTATAATCGTCAAACAAATGAATAGAGTAAAGTCTCTTATAATCGTCAAACAAATGAATAGAGTAAAGTCTCTTATAATCGCCAAACAAATGAATAGAGTAAAGTCTCTTATAATCGCCAAACAAATGAGGCAAAGCATCTTAAAATCTCTAAATCAATGGAGTGAAACAAGGCGGGTCCCAAATATGGTTAATCATAAATCCGACTGTCTATATAGACTGGAAAAAAGACAAAATCTGGTTTGTAATAATTAGTTTTGGGCTTTACTACAACGATAAATAGGCTTCACAATCTGGTCTGGATATCTATACTGCGAATAATGCAAATTGTGTAGATATGCATATTATATTGAATGTTTACATAGATAGACAGACATGTTTACTACTACTACTACTACTACTACTACTACTACTACTGTTATTATTATTATTATTATTATTATTATTATTATTAGTAGTAGTAGTAGTAGTATATACTGCGAATAGGAACTTTAAATGTTTCTGTTCGGGTTCTGCCTCGTGTTGGCCATCCCCAGCAATCGGGAATGCGCCTGAGTACACACACACACATACATATATATATATATATATATATATATATATATATACAGGGTGTTCAGAAAACATGTGTACAACATGAAATGGGTGATAGGGAACACAGAATTAAACAGTTTGTACTCCATGGAGGTATGTCCATAAATGCTTCCTTGCGGTGCTACAGGGTAGACAGTTTCAACGTAATTTCCCTAAATTTGTACCCTAACTTCTCTGTGAGGAATCCGTTTACATACAAACATGGTAATTTAATGTACACAACAGTATGAACATTACTTTATTAATGTCAGTACACTGCAAAAACAAAAGAACAATAAATTGAAGAGAAGATTAACAATCATTAATCATCAGTCAGAACTGTTTACTGAACGAAGATGTATTATGTCATACTGTTGTGTACATTAAATTACCATGTTTGTATGTAAACGGATTACTCACAGAGAAGTTAGGGTACAAATTTAGGGAAATTACGTTGAAACTGTCTACCCTGTAGCACCGCAAGGAAGCATTTATGGACATACCTCCATGGAGTTCAAAATGTTTAATTCTGTGTTCCCTATCACCCATTTCATTTTGTACACATGTTTTCTGAACACCCTGTATATATATATATTTAAAAACCGAACGACAAGAGGGCACATTGTAAAAGTGCACAACAAATGTTAGGAATTGGTGTGACATGTTCGCTGTTGTGGAGGCGGGCAGGAGGGAGATATATAGGCTACACTATATAATATTTACAAAGGCAGCTATATAGTGTACAAAGGGCAGCAATATACATCATCGTAATATACCTTTTCATAAGTAACGGTAAGTGGAATTTGATTACTTTCTTATTAGACTTACTTATTGGGAGTCTTGTGCAATAACAAACAAAATAATAACAATAATAATAATAATAATATATATATATATATATACAATTATATAGCCTATATATATATACAGTATATACAGTATATATATAGATAGATAGATATAATATATATATATATATATATATATATATATATATATATATATATCTTATATACAGTATATCGGTATATCAAGTATATCTCACAAATACACTTGAGCTAATACATTTTTATATATTCCCAGCCGGACTCGAACCTCCGACATTTAGAACGAGTGTCCAAGTTTTAATCCACTACACCACGGCGTGATACTGGAAACTTACACTTTCCGTGGTGTAGTGGATCAAATCGAATTGAACTAAGCATGACACGATGACACCTACGCAGTCAGGTGAGAGAGAGAGAGAGAGAGAGAGAGAGAGAGAGAGAGAGAGAGAGAGAGAGAGTGTGTGAGTGAGTGAGAGTGTTAGCCTCAAGGTGATGCTAGAATAATGTTTGTTCCAATTATGAAGTGTGTGTGTGTGTGTGTATATATAATAATAATAATAATAATAATCGGTTTATTTCAAGCCGGCAGCCAATGGGGCTGAAAATACACAGACTTAACCTAGATCTTATCCTAATGGATCAACAGACTGATCCTGGCAGCTAACGAGAGCGCCTACATACTCCCAAGGGAGTAGGACGTGGGTAGGAGACTTTGTGGGTCCCCGAGACGATCCGCCCAGATCTTGCCTTCACAGCCAGGGAAAGTTTTTGAGAGAACTTCCCCTGCCGGCGCGTGGGATCGAACCCCAGACACCAGAGCTAGCGCTCCCAATACAGAGTACTAAGCGCGCTCGGCCACCGTGACCGATATGTGTGTGTGAGTGTGAGTGTGTGTGTGTGTGAGTGTGAGTGCAAACAATACACCAGAACCATGACATACATAGGACGTTGTATGTTGATGACCTACGGCTTGTCCCCCACACGAGTTGTTAATGGGGAGAAACGAACTTGACAATAATCTCGACCCCTGACCTCTCTGTAACTCAAAAGGGCCTAGAGCAAACTGGCTGTAAATATCCACACCTATTTCCTGGTGGACTCTTCCCAAACGAGGACAAATAAACAAAGAAAATATGAAAACAGAAAAATAATAGGAAAAAACAAACAAACAATAATAAAGAAAACGAGAGCGAATAGTCAGAATGGATGAAACGAAAACTAAAATAGAACAGTAAAGAAATAAACATGAGAAAAATACATAGCAAATAAAGAACGCGAGAACGTAAGCAAATACAAAAAGAAGATACTAAGAACAAAATAATAATACAGAGAAAAATACAGAAAACGTATCAAAGCGGAGAAAATGGGAGGAAGAGAAAACGAAAATGAAATAGAAATCGGTGAGAGGTGTGTGCATTTGGGAGTTGACCCGTCCTACCTCACCCATTAGGCTCTCTCTCTCTCTCTCTCTCTCTCTCTCTCTCTCTCTCTCTCTCTCTCTCTCTCTCTCTCTCTCTCTATAATCCTATATATATATTTTTGCTTGCCCTTTTCACCGACCCGACCCCGTGTCATGTGTGTGTTATGCCTTGGGGAAATATGGAGAGCGAAGTGGCCAGGTAATGCGCGGACTGGGGACTCGGTGGGGGTGCACAGGTCTTTCGTGGGTCGGGCCTTTCTTCCTCGTTAAACAGATTCTCCAGCCCCTTACAATTTTGGTTTAGGGCTAATTGACCCCTTTTGTACCGGCGACGGCTTAAGGGGGGATGGGCCGGTTTTCTGGACCACTTTCTCCCTCATGTTTAGCCCCATTAGTTTTCAAATGTTAAGATGTTTGCCCCATTAGTTAGTCGATTTTAAGACCTTTCGCCCCATTTCTTCGTCAATATTTAGACCTTTCGTACTATTTAGGTGTCGATTTTTTTCCCTGGCGAACGATAGTGAGCCTGTAATGTTGGAAGGACCGGCCTTCGGCCGGGACAGTTTTCTACCGAAAAATGTACAAATTAATCTAGAAGGGGGATTCTAATGGATGTTTTTTTTTTTAATTTGATGGATGTCTAAGGCGGAAACTAGAAAAATAAGCTACATGCAAAAATTCTCCCGAAAAAGTGACCCCCCCCCTCCCCCCCCCCCCTTAATTTTGCTAATCCCAAGCATGCTATATATTAAAAGGAGGATTTCGTGCAATTCGAGGAAGGATGAGTGGTAGTGAAAGGGGATACATGAGACAGTTCGAAGCCTGTTTATTGCCGGCGGCCCCTTTGAAACTCAATAATATCGCCTAAGATGACTGAGAAGGAGAAGAACAAGATTAGGAACATTTAACCCTTTGAGTACCAGCGACGTGTGTTATATTATATTATAGCTATATTTAGACGATATTGTGCAGCTTAGGAAGGCTCTGTGGTAGTTAAAAGGGTTGGTCGAGATAGTTTGAAGCCTTATTATTGATAGAGGTCCTTCCTAAGCTGCCTAAAATCGTATACTAGTTGCCAGAATGTGATAAAAAGGACGACCCCGGTACTGTATGGGTTAACACAACCAATCCCGAGTTAGATAAGGTTAACTTGAAGGGAAGCCAAGAGTCTGAGTAAAAAAAATAAATAAATAAAAAATAAATAAAAAATAAAAAAATAAAATGAATAAATAAATTGACCACTTACGAGTTTCAGGCTATAAAGAAGTTGGAGCCATATACATCCATAATAAACACATATACAATACTAAAATAGGCTTCTGATGGATAGAAAGTAAGTTGAATTGGGTTGTATGTATATATAAATGCACTACGACCGTATTTTAGCTGGTAATTCGGTTAAATATCGATGTCTACAGCTCCAACTTCCTTATCGACCAAAACTCGCAAGTGGTCAATTGATAAATATAATAAGATAAAAAAAAACAATCCCTGTAGTTTATGGTCTGCCTTGTGCACGGTAGAGGAATTGGTCGGAGGTTTATAATAGGTATTGATAAACTCTTTCATGTGTGTTTACTCACTCAGTTACTTGTTTCGTCCAGGGAATCCACGCAATGGCGAGCTAAGCTCATTATTATCGCGCCTCCTTAACTGGGAATGTTTTGCGTGAAATGCAATGTTAAGTGTTTTTTAGTACTGTTGGAATGGCTGTGGATGTGTGTGTAGTCCCTGTATTTAAGCCGCAATTGGCCGCCATCGGAAACGACGGCTTATGGTTGATCTGTATGGTACCCCTTCTCACTATGATACGTTCCCGTCTCGCCCGAAGGCTTAGGTAGCCATCAGATTAGGTGACCATATGATACCCATCTCGCCTTGTACCATTTTTTGCCAACCCCCCAGCTGGACTTCACAACATCGTCCAACTTATTCCAGGTACCTATTTACAGCTAGTTTAATGGAGGCTAACACATGAAAGGAGAACAGCCCAATTTGTCTCCGCCCGGCCTGGGGATTGATCCCCCGACCCCTCGTGTGTGTGTGTTGTGTGTGTGGTGTGTGTGTGTTGTGTGTGTGTGTGTGTGTGTGTTGTTGTTTTAGATTAGACCCAAACACATTTTAAATGCAAAAGTTCGCCTGGTATCGGAAAAAGCTGAGAATAATCCGAACCGCTTCCCTCCAACACACACACATCACCCTCAACACACACACACACACACACCTCCCACTTCCTCCTCACCTCACTACCTCTCCTCTATTGCACACACACCAATTTTACACATATACACAACACTACACTTTTCACACACACTCACACACACATAACACAAAACACACCACAAACACACCACCACAACACACATTATACACAGCTACACCACACATACACTTTCACACACCACCTACACAAAAACACAACCACATACACACACAGACAACATAACACAGACAACAGACAACAGACACACCACAACCCACACCCACCTCCACCTTCTCATTTACAAAAGTCATTACCCTAGCTGCAATAACCTTATACAATTTTGCATATAGTACTTTGCTCCAACAGAATCCAATTTACCTCCCTAATGTGTATAAATGTATCTTTTTGCCGCCCGTAAATGTACCGTCGTAATTTAAGGGAGGGTTTTAGTTTGCCTCCCTAGACCTCCAGCAATCTAAATGTGTACATTTTTCGGGTGAGAAAATGTCCTGGCCGAAGGCCGCTTCCTCGGAGTCGCTCTGGCTTCGCCAGGTAATATCGACAACGTACTGGCATGACAGATCTGCTGTATCAATTTGACAAATGGGGCGCATGGTCATAAACTCGCCAAACTAATGGGGCTAACATGAGGGAGAAAAAAGACCTTAAGTAAAAATCTCCCTCAAACCCGGCCAATTAGGTCATAGGCAGGATTACAATTAGTATTATCTATTGCTTTTATTTATTTATTTATTTATTTTTAACTTAACCCCTTGAGGATTATCACACGTGTTAGCCTTTTATTTTGGCTATCATTAGACGATTTTATTTCGATAAAGGAAGGGCAGTGGAAGTCCGGTGGTGTGGTGGTGTGTGTGTGTGTGTGTGTGTGTGTGTGTGTGTGGTGTGTTGTTGTGTGGTGTGTGTGTGTTTTTTTTATTTTTATTTTTTTTTTGAGACCGTCTTTACCCCCTTAATTCGCACAGGTCCTTCCTAAGCTGTATCAAATCGTCTAATGATAGCCCTAATACACAGTCAAAACGCGTCATGTTCCTCAAGGGGTTAATTATTGATGCTTAGATTATATTGTTTATAAACAAAAACTAAGAAACAAATAAACTAATAGAATATATATATATATATATGATAATGTTTGCTTAAGGGGGGTCACCTGCTTTTTTTGTTCTTACTCTTTCTCCTATCCTTTTCTTTCTTTCTCTGGCTTGATCCATTCGGGCCCCATTATTTATTATTAATACGTATTATTATCTTATTCTATTTATTATTATTATTATTATTAATATTTATATTATTTTAAATATAATTTTTATCATTATTATCACTTATTATTATTATCATTATTATTATTATTATTTTTATTATTATTATAATTATATGGTCATTAACGGCGTAATGCATAAGTGCGTGGAATTTCGATGTGAGTATCCTAGGTTCGAGTCCTTGGGAGTGCCACATTTATTTGTTGATTTATTTAATTGAGCTTAGAAGTGAAGTTGGTTGGTGGAAAAAATATAATAATTATTAATATTATAGTTATTGCAATTATTTTTTCGCATACATTGTCGTTATGTAAATCCCTTCTGTCAAGCCCAAGCATATACCACTCCTCTCCGTGACCTCTCAA
>CM064542.1:28385691-28511110 GCA_032716605.1 Paralithodes platypus | reverse complement strand
AGAGATGCATTTACAAGGGAGAAGGAAGGATTTTGTGAATAAAAGAGGGGGCAAATAACGTTGAAAGCAAAAGAGGAAACAAATTAGCTTGAGTGAATACAAGTCTTAAATGTGAGTTCAAGGAGTCCAAAAGAAAAAAACTATATTGAGAGAGTAAAAAGTAAGTTCAATATACACTAATGGTAGACATTGCGACATGCAAAGTACTAAGTTACATTTTTTTCCAAAGCGTTTATCTCTGAATCTTCACCTCTCTGAGTCTGTCGTGGGCAAGTTAACCACTTACCTGGTATTCTTTGGCAACAATATTATGCATAGTTTACGTTACTCGGGTAGCAACCCCAGTTCTTCAGTATTGTACCCTTTTCTGGAGGCTAGTCAGAAGAGATGTTTTCCTGGACCGAAGAAAGAATACTGGCATTTGATCAGTTAAAATACCACCTCATCAACTCCCCAACAGTCATTCCCAAACTACACCCAACCATTCCGTCTATAGCCTACACATATGTCTTCCTGGTGGGGATAGGAGCTGTCCTTAAGCTAAACGCAGGATGGACTTGAACGTTTAGCAACTTGTGCCAGTCAAACTCTGACCTCCACCGAAGTGAATTACACTGCCACAAAAAGAGAATGCTTAGGTGTAAGCTGGGCCCTGCAACATTTCAGGACTTACCTGCTGGGAACACAATGTCTCCATCATAGCTGATCACCAATCCCTGCAATGGTTACGACGATCCCAAACCAACAATGTCTTCATCGTTATATGAAGAGAAACATTAGACAAATTTGATTTTGAAACCTCTTACAGACCAGAGAAACTCCACACTAATGCCAACACTTTATCAAGACTACATACATTATTAATGCACTCAATCACCAAGAATCCCACTCTCATCCAACAGTGGGAAAAGCAACAAAAACCAGAATGGAATACTAATCAAGTGTTCTCCACTCACACACACTTTACTCTTTTCCCTTTCCACCAACATTTTATTTACCCATATCTTGTGTCCTTCCTTTCTCAATTACCTCTCTTCCTTTCATCTTGCGCTCCCCTCACATTTTTATCTCACTTTTCCGTCAGCAAATTGTCCACACCCGGTGCCTTCCTAAGTCTCTTAATATCCCGAGCTTTGTTTTATTATGCACCTGCATTATTTCCTTTGTTTTACTTTCTTCAACTTTCTCTTAGTAAGCATTTTGTCTTGCCTAGCTTGTATAACTTATGATAAGTGTGTATTATGTATACGTGTGTGTGTGTGTGTGTGTGTGTGTGTGTGTGTGTGTGTGTGTGTGTGTGTGTGTGTAATGTGTGTGTGTGTGTGTGTGTGTGTGTGTGTGTGTGTATGTGTATGTGTGTGTGTGTGTGTGCTTATTTATATATATAGATCTCATCTATATTTACATTGATTGTCTCGTCCCCCACCTTCCAAAATACACAGCAGTTCTTTTCGATAAACATCTTCCTTGTTTTCTGGCAGATGTCTCTTTCCTCCCTCTTTTGCCACTTTACTCACTCCCACATATTCTCCCTCCCCTTGTGTACATTATTAATAGCCATCTATACCCGGTGTGGGCAATATTCTCCACCACCTCTTTTGTCCATATTTTTATATATATTTTCGTTTCCTTTTTACCAGCTTCCTTGAAGCGTATAACTTAGTACAATAGAGTGTTGTCAGGAATTTAACTGAACAGAACTAACTGAATGGCATAATTGACTCGCATAGTTGTTATCCTTACATCATAATTACTATGTAAACCATTCCTAAGGCAACTTCTCTATCTATCTATCTATCCCCGAAGGGGTGGCCACGAACGAACCGCCCCCATGCACCTCTGTCTCCAGTCAGTCGACGTCCCTCCCCCCAACCAGCACCGCCTTCGTTCATATACTTCCTCATGTCCGAAGAAATGTCCTTAGTCGGTCGTGGTTCGTCAACATAGGTTCCGTCCGCATCCGAGGCTGTTCGTTCGTTTTTCTTTGCTTAGGTATTTTTTCCGGGTGGGGGTCGCATATAGCCTAGTGACTAATATACCGTGTCTTTCCGGGTGGGGGTCGCATATAGCCTAGCGACTAATATACCGTGTCTTTATCATATAGCCTAGTGACTAATATACCGTGTCTTTATCATATAGCCTAGTGACTAATATACCGTGTCTTTATCATTTATGTTAGTGAAGTTACGTGAACCTCGCGGGACTATTAAGTGTTAGTAGTGTCTTAGGTAATCAATCCCTTAAGGGGAGGTATTTAGTTTGTTCCCTAGACCTCCATCAAGCTTAAAATTACACCTCCTTGACCCCCTTTCAAGATAAATTTGTACATTTTTCGGTAGAAAAATGTCCCGGCCGAAGGCCGGTTCTTCTTAAATTACAGGCTCGCTATCGCTCGCCAGGATAAAATCGACACCTGAATTGCACGAAAGGTCTTAATATGGGGTGAAAGTTCTTAAAATAGCTAAACTAATGGGGCAAACGTTTTATAATTTCAAAAGCAATGGGGCTAAACATGAGGGAGAAAGGGGTCCAGAAAAAAATCCCTCAAGTGGAGATCTCCCCTTAACATCCCATCTATATTGTATAATTTGATCTCACTGGCGTTCTGGACAGAAAATGTTGCAGGGCTGCTGGTAGGACACGCAATATTTGGTTCACAAGTGCTTAAGGGGGCCCACCTGGTATTGTTTCTCTCTCTCTGGGTTGTATCCATTCGGCCCCATTCAGCCTACTTTTTAAAGACGTCTATCCTCATCCCGGTGTCGATTTTTTCCTGGCGAGTGGTAGGCAAGAATAAAAATTAGTATCGTACAGCCACACACAAAGCTAGTATTTTGTAAGCGCTTCTTTAAATAGGTGCAAAGTGTAATTGCTACTGTTGCCCAAACTACTATTGCAAAACATAAAACACAAATAAGCTTTAACTATTAAAGCAATAAAATTTACGTACCGTAATGTACTTCTAAATAGCTGTAATAGCAGCTACAGCTTCTTGCTCTGTACAGGGGCACTGTGTATTGAGTATTGTTCGCATGTGTTGGGAGGTTTCACCCATACGGCAATTCTCGAAAGGGTAGAGTCAAAAGCATCTCATGTCATCAAATCACTTCCTGATACTAATTCCCTACAGTATCTCTCCACATGCAGTAATGTTGTATCTTTCTCTCTTCTATCGCTATTATATATTATCAGTCTTCTGCTGTGCTGTCCCTGTGTATATACCTCCTTCCTTACAGAGAATAGGTGGATCCCGTCTTTCAACAATTTCTCACCCCTATTTTATCAAACTCTAACCCAAGACTGAACCGATTTTCCCTGTCTTTCTTCCCCTCAACAAGTAAACTCTGGAACTATCTCCCTCAATCTATCTTGCCCTCATCCTACTACTTAAACTGCTTCAAACTCCGTGTGTCCAGATATTTTGACTGTAACATAATATATATATATATATATATATATATATATATATATATATATATAATTATATATATATATAGTATATACTGTATATATATATATATATATATATATATATATATATATATATATATATATATATATATATATATATATATATATATCTATCTATCTATAGTTAGTATATACGGAGTCATGTTTTTATATTCTTTATTATATTACATTCTTCTTATTTAAGCTTTAAAGATGCTCTCATTTTTCCAGATCTGCAATTTTCATTATATCCTTGTCACTTCATCAGGCTTAATGCCACCCAACTCCCACCACCGTCGCTGACTTTAATCATATTTACGACAAAGATATACAAATCAAATCTGCATCCAGCAATTTTATAGTGCATGTTTTGCTACCTCTCCCAGCTCGAATGTGAAATGTATTTACATTTATACAGCTAGTTTAGAAAAGTGTACAGTTTATGCATGTTGTTTTTAGTTTGTTGTATATGTACAGTCGCGCTAATAAGTGATGGCTCGGCACCAAGTATGTTTCGATCAGTAATTGGTATCAGCAATATCTAAGCTTCATTTCTTCATATCGAGTGAAATATGCAAACATGTTCCTACACTTACCCACCCTATTCAACATCTGACAGACATTAATACAACCCAGAGCAATCCAAACGTAATGACAGCTGGGACATGACTTATTAGCGCGACCGTACACCTGGTATATATTGCTCCATAAAACTGTTATTCTCCTCAGGGTATTTGTTAAAAAGACAAATCATTAGAACATTCGCAAAATGAAAATATCAGCTCCATATATACCTCTTGCAAAACATATATCTTGATATATTTTATCCAACACATTGCTAGCTTGAAATTGGTTTACATATTTGTTACAATAATAGTTATTTCATTATGTTTCCCACAACCTGTACTACTCTTCTATGTGTGGTTTCCACGGCAACACGGTCACAATACTATGCAGCCACGAACAGAACATCCAGTCACCGAACGTAACATAATTCATCCTTTCAGTACCGGTGTCGTCCTTTTAACTTTATTCTGGCCACTATTAGACGATTTCTTTGAGTTTAAAAAGGGCTTACAGCAATTGACAGACTTCGAACTATCTCACTTAACCCTTTATGCTACCACAGATCTTTCCTAAACTTCAGAAAATCGTCTAAATATAGCTAGAATAAAATGAAAAGGACGTCGCCGGTACAGTAGGTGTTAATTTAAATACATAACCTAAGCAGTATTAAGGGGGGTCACCGGCTTGTTTTATCTTTCTCTCCTTTTCTCGCTTTCCCTCGCTTGTATCCATTCGGCCCCGTTCAGCCAACTGTTTTAAGTCGCTTATCCCAATCCAGGTGTCGATTTCTTCCTGGCGAGTGATAGCGAGCCAGCATTGTATGGAGAAATCCGGCTTGGCCGGAGAAATTTTTCTATCGAAAAATTTACAAATTTAGCTTGTCAAAACAAAAATATATATATGCTGGCTCGCTACCGCTCGCCAAGAAAATATTGACACCTGGATGGGGTAAACGTCTTAAAACAGTAGGCTGAATGGGGCCGAATGGATACAAGCCAAAGAGAGAGGGAGAGAAAGAGAATAAAAGCGAGGTGGGCTCCCTTAACGTAACTTAACGTAATCAGACCGAATCAAAATTTAACCTAGCCTAACCTATGCTGGTTCAAGGGTATAGTTTTTGTATTTTGTGTTGGTTCATGTTTATAAGTAGATTGTACAGACATTTACCGGTTCAGTACCAGGGACGTCCTTTTTATCATATTCTGGCAACTATTAGACGATTATATTCAGCTTAGGAATGACCTCTAGCAATAATAAGACTCCACACTATCCCACCCAACTCTCTTAGCTACCCCAGATCCTTCCTAAGCTGCATACTATCTTCTAAATATAGCTAGACTAAAATATAACACACGTTGCTGGTACTCAAAGGGTTAATAATGGTGAATAATTAGAGATTGATATATTTTTGGTTTGGTTATGTTATGTTAGATCTGAAAGTACACGCAGGCATGTATATATTTCATATTATTCAATTTTTTGTTTTCATATTTACTTTACAATTGCTTTGTTTTTGTGATTAAAGGTGTACAATGCCAATTAAAGGTGTACAATGCCAATTAAAGGTGTACAATGCCAATTAAAGGTGTACAATGCCAATTACATCCTCTTTTAAGGGGAGGTATTTAGTTTGTTCCCTAGACCTCCATCAAGCTTAAAATTACACCCCCTTGAGTCCCTTTCAAGATAAATTTGTACATTTTTCGGTAGAAAAATTTCCCGGCCGAAGGCCGGTTCCTCTTAAATTACAGGCTCGCTATCGCTCGCTAGGATAAAATCGACACCTGAATTGCACGAAGGGTCTTAATATGGGGTGAAAGTTCTTAAAATCGCTAAATTAATGGGGCAAACGTTTTATAATATCAAAAGCAATGGGACTAAACATGAGGGAGAAAGGGGTCAAGAAAAAAATCCCCCAAGTGGAGATCTCCCCTTATTATGATCACATACAGTGTAAGTATATAATAGAAAGAAGTGAGTGTATGAAACCTTTAAAAGTATTACAATTGAAACTATTAAGTACTGTTTTACTTAAGGGGAGGTTTCTAGTTTGTTTCCTACTCCTCCAGCAATCTTAAAATGTCACCCCCTTGACCCCCTTTAAAGATAAATTTGTACATTTTTCGGTAGAAAAATTTCCCAGCCGAAGGCCGGTTACTCTTAAATTACAGGCTCGCTATCGCTCGCTAGGATAAAAATCGACACTTAAATTGGACGAAAGGTCTTAAAATTGACAGAATGGGGCGGAAATTCTTAAAATCACCAAACTAATGGGGCAAACGTCTTAAAATCTAAAAAGCAATGGGGCTAACCATGAGGGAGAAAGGGGTCAAGACAAAAATCCCTCAAGTGGAGACCTCCCCTTAAGCATATGTTTGTTGTTCCTGATACATGTGTACTTATCCCCTTGAGAATCATGACGCATTTTGACAGTTTATTCTGGCTATCATTAGACGATTTTAAACAGTTGCCGAGGGATATGGGGGAGTTAGAAAGGTAAAGACTCTTACAATTAGACCCCTGACTTCCATATACCTCTCCTAATATGCATAAACTCGTCTAATCATAACAAGATAACATGAAAGAAGTGCGTCTTAGAGCTTCAAAGGGTTATACACACAACTCATCTGGTAGTGTGTGCGCGTGGTATCTCCAAGGCAGTGAGTGTTTGCTGGCTGCTGCTGCTGCTCTTGTTAAGGGGAAGTTTTTAGTATGTTCTCTAGACCTTCATCAAACTTAAAATTACACCCCCTAGACCCCCTTTCAAAATCAATTTGTAAATTTTTCGGTAGAAAAATGTCCCGGCCGAAGGCTGCTTACTCTTAAATTACAGGCTCGCTATCGTTCGCCAGGAAAAAATCGACACCTAAATGGCACGAAAGGTCTTAAAATTGACAGAAATGGGGTGAAAGTTCTTATAATCGCCAAACTAATGGGGCGAACGTCTTAAAATATAAAAAACAATGGGGCTAAACATGAGGGAGAAAGGGGTCAAGAAAAAAATCCCTCAAGTGGAGACCTCCCCTTAAGCCGGAGTCACACGAGTCCTTTTTCGAGCAATTTTTACGGGCAATTATGGTTGGGAAGCTTAAAAATTATAGTTTATCAGAATTTCGCCGCCTAAAAAAAAAAACCCATTTTCAGTCTAATTGCCGATAACAGTGCGAAAACGTCCCGAAATAATACGAGAACAAACTTGCTCATAGACAATTGACGGAAAAAGCGCTCGTGTGACAGCGGCT
The DNA here is from genome assembly GCA_032716605.1 of Paralithodes platypus. Classification (NCBI taxonomy): domain Eukaryota; kingdom Metazoa; phylum Arthropoda; class Malacostraca; order Decapoda; family Lithodidae; genus Paralithodes; species Paralithodes platypus. The sequence goes on along the minus strand of CM064542.1, from coordinate 28,503,851 downwards.
TTATGTATCCTCCGCGTCTTGGTTCGTTTCTTCAGTGATGACAGATGCGGGATGTTAAGGGAGCCCACCTCGCTTTTTTTTTTTTTTTCTCTCCCTCTCTCTTTGGCTTGTATCCATTCGGCCCCATTCAGCCAACTGTTTTAAGACGTTTACCCCATCCAGGTGTCAATATTTTCCTGGCGAGCGGTAGCGAGCCAGCATATATATATATATATTTTTTTTTGACAGCAAGCTAAATTTGTACATTTTTCGATAGAAAAATGTCTCTGGCGAAGTCGGATTTCTCCATATAGTGCTGGCTCGCTATCGCTCGCCAGGAAGAAATCAACACCTGGATGGGGATAAACGTCTTAAAACAGTTGGCTGAATAGGGCCGGATGGATACAAGCCAGGGAAAGAGAGAAAAGGAGAGAAAGATAAAAAAAAAAAACGGTAACCCCCCTTAGCTGCTGCACCTTGAAGATAACTGTCATCCCTGCTACATCTCTTTGATGCTAAAGGCTCTCCGCTGTTGATGTTGTGGGTGGTCCTGTTGCCTGGGTGACACGTTGGTACACTTGACCAAAAAACAATCTTTACACTAACGCTCTAAACATTCTGGAAGTGGGTCGAAATCTTATGATAATAACTCACAATCGTATGTTTCACCTGATTAATTCCGTTCACACTAGATTATTTACAGCTTACTAGTAGGCTATAAAGATTGGTTTTTGGTCGAGTGTACAATATACACACTGCCGATTGGTGTGTGTGTGTGTGTGTGTGTGTGTGTGTGTGTGTGTGTGTGTGTGTGTGCTTGTTCGTCAAGGGGAATCCACGCAATGCGAGCTAAGCTCATTATTATCGCGCCTCCTTAACTGGGAATGTATTGCGTGAAATGCATGTTAAGTGTTTATGTATCGTTGGAATGGCTGTGGATGTGTGTGTAGTCTGTATTTAGCCAATTGGCGACATCTGGAAACGAAGGCTTAGGGTTAATCTGTACGGTACCATTCTCACTACGGTACCAGTCTCACCCGAAGGCTTAGGAAGTTAGGTTGACCAGTACGATACCCATCTCACCTTGTAACCGATCACCAACCCCAGATGGGACGTCACAACTTCGTCCACTTATACCAGGTTCCTATTTATACTGCTAGGTGAACAGAGGCTACACCGCTAGGAGACTTGCCCAAATGTCTCTTCCCCGCCCGGGTCTCGAACCCGGGACCTTCTGGTTGTGAGCCAGACGCGCTATCAGTTACGCCACGGGAAGGTGTACTTACTCTAGTTGTACTTACTCTAGTTGTATTGCGGGAGTGAGCATGCTCGTTATTTCCCGCCTCCTATATGTGTAGGTGTTATATGTATCGTTGGAATGGCTGTGGATGTGTGTGTAGTCTGTATTTTTAGCCAATTGGCGACATCGGAAACGAATGCTTAGGGTGGATCTGTATGGTACCATTCTCACTATAGACGGTACCGTCTCGCCCGAAGGCTTAGGTAGCCATCAGCTTAGGTGAACCATATGATACCCATCTCGCCTTGTACCATTTTTGCCAACCCCAGATGGGACGTCACAACGTCGTCCACTTATTCCAGGTACCTATTTACAGCTAGGTGAACTGAGGCTAACACATGAAAGGAGACAAGCCCAATTTGTCTCCGCCCGGCCGGGGGATTGAACCCCCGACCCCTCGTGTGTGAGCCGAGAGCGCTACCTACTAGGCGTGTGTGTGTGTGTGTGTGTGTTACTCAGTTACTTGTTCGTCAAGGGGAATCCACGCAATGCGAGCTAAGCTCATTATTATCGCGCCTCCTTAACTGGGAATGTATTGCGTGAAATGCATGTTAAGTGTTTTATGTACTGTTGGAATGGCTGTGGATATGTGTGTAGTCTGTATTTTAGCCAATTGGCGACATCGGAAACGAAGTTTTAGGGTGGATCTGTATGGTACCATTCTCACTATAGACGGTACCGTCTCGCCCGAAGGCTTAGGTAGCCATCAGCTTAGGTGAACCATATGATATCCATCTCGCCTTGTACCATTTTTGCCAACCCCAGATGGGACGTCACAACGTCGTCCACTTAGTCCAGGTACCTATTTACAGCTAGGTGAACTGAGGCTAACACATGAAAGGAGACAAGCCCAATTTGTCTCCGCCCGGCCGGGGATTGAACCCCCGACCCCTCGTGTGTGAGACGAGAGGTCTACCTACTAGGCTACGGGCTGTGTGTGTGTGTGTGTGTGTGTGTGTGTGTGTGTGTGTGTGTGTGTGTGTGATAGAAGGCTTTACAGTACTCAGTGTATCCAGGTTAATTGGTCTGGTGTGTAGTCTATTCTTGTCGTTGCTGCAAATGTGTTAGAGTGTTTGTATGTACTTGTACGTTTAATTATCTTTTTTTAATGTTATTTTGTGGATTAGTGTATTTTCACGTTCGATTACGATTGTGATTAGGCATATTGACGTCCTAAGAGGGTAGGGTTTGTTTTTATTTGTTGGTATATACTTTTCCCTTTCCTAGACCTCCACCAAGCTTACAAAACACCCACTTCGAGATAGATTTGTACATGTTTATGTTGAAAAATGTCCCGGACAATTACAGGCTCGCTATCACTGGTCAGGAAAATGATGACACCATTATCACGAAAGGTCCTAATATTGACAAAGAAAAGGGGTGAAATGTTATAAACTCGCCAGAGGAGACGGGAGGAAAAGATAAACCTGGAGAGAGAGAGAGAAGGAAGGAGACGAGGAGGAGAGAGAGGGGAGAGAGAGATTGGAGGAGAAGAGAGGAGAGAGACGAGGGAGGGGAGAGAGAGAGAGAGAGAGAGAGAGAGAGAGAGAGAGGGCTATAAACTTGTGAGGTAAAGGAGATCATGCGTCAGTGAGAGAAGCGAGTAAAGTTCGTGGATAAATCTGTAGAATTGAACGATAATTTTGCAGAGAACAAATGCTGGCAGTAGCGTGGTGACGGTGGGTTCTGGCAGAGAGAGAGAGAGAGAGAGAGTAGTAGTTGTAATAATAGTAGTAGTAGTAGTTCATAAATAATAAGTCTAAGGTATGCAGCAGAAATAGATCAAAGGAGGGTACCAGGTAGGGAGAATATCAAAACAAGAGAGGACAGATTTAGAGAACCAGGCACTAGACAAAGTCAAAGGCAGAACAATGAAAGGTAAACAAAGGAAGCTGAAGGACAGGCTTGGAAGAGAGACAGGAAGAGAGGGATTCAGACAAGAGAGAGAGCGAGAGAGAGAGAGAGAGGTGTAAAAATAAAGACGTGGGTACTTAGGAGTTGAACATAAACAAAACAGAGAGAGAGAAAGAGAGGGGGGGGGGGAAGAAGTCAGATATGAGAGAGAGGAAGAGAAGAGACGGAGAAGTGATATGCAAAACAAGCAGGAAGGAACACATCTACACAATCTCTCTCTCTCTCTCTCTCTCTCTCTCTCTCTCTCTCTCTCTCTGGCCACAATTACTGAGGCGGGAAAGGGAAGCTGGCCAAGTGTTCTCCACTTCGAGATTTCCACTTGAGCGATTTTTTCTTTACCCTTTTCTCCCTCATGTTTAGCCCCATTGCTTTTGAGATTTTAAGACGTTCGCCCCATTAGTTTGACGATTTTAAGAAGTCACCCCATTTATGTCACTTTTAAGACTTTGCGTGCCATTTACAGTAGGTGTCGATTTTTTCCTGGCGAGCGATAGCGAGCCTGTAATTTAAGAGGAACCGGCCTTCGGCCGGGAAATTTTTCTACCGAAAAATGTACAAATTTATCTTGAAAGGGGTTCAATGGGAGGTAATTTCAAGCTTGATGGAAGTCTAGGAAACACACTAAAAACCTCCCCTTAATTCAACATTACCAGGGAACTTCACTGCCTCACACCCTCATCTTTCCTCACACACTGGCGGAGGGGGACAGTGTCAAACCTGAGCAATTTTGTTTGAAGACTTGAACGAATGTGAGAAGGAATACTAGAAAGTAAGCGTGAAATAGAATGTTTTGGGCTATTGTATCACTTCCAAAGACATAATGTGAGCTATAAACCACAATAATTCTATCTTGGCATACAGTATACATTAATGAAGACGACATATAATGGACTCGGCTTTCGTTAAACACCCTGCTCCCCCTCCTCCCTCATTGTCGCCATCCCTCCTCCCTTCCTCACCCTTTGTCACCTCCCCTCACCACTTACTTCCGCAATGCTGTTCTGTTCTTCTCTGTCTTCGCTCTCCCCTTCTCTCCCGCTCTTTAAGGAAGCCCACCTCGCTATTTCGTTTTATCTTTCTCTTTCTCTCTCTTCGACCCCATGCATCCTACTGTTTTAAGACGTTTAACCCCATCCAGGTGTCAATATTTTTCTGGCGAGCGGTAGCGAGCCAGCATATATATATTTTTGTTTTGACAGCAAGCTAAATTTGTAAATTTTTCGATAGAAAAATGTTTCCGGCGAAGCCGGATTTATCCATACAATGCTGGCTCGCTATTGCTCGCCAGTAAGTAATCGACACCTGGATGGGGATAAACGTCTTTAAACAGTTGGCTGAATGGGGCCGAATGGATACAAGCCAGAGAAAGAGAAAAGGAGAGAAAGATAAACAAAGCCGGTGACCCCCCTTAACTCGGTCTCTCCCTCCCCCTCCCCTCATGTTTCCTTCCCCTTATCGTTTGTGTCTTCTCCTTCCCTCCTTCGTTCCCTGCCTCTTACGTCTTGTCCTTTACATCCTCCCCCTCCTACCTCTCTGTCAGTACCCCCCCTCCACCTTTACCCCACCCATATTGTTTATTCTGTGTTCTCTTCTCTCTCTCTCTCTCTCTCTCTCTCTCTCTCTCTCTCTCTCTCTCTCTCTCTCTCTCTCTCTCTCTCTCTCTCTCTCTCTCTCTCTCTTTTACCCTCTTCATTATTGGTCTCCTCTTCCTAATCATCGCCCCCGTGCATGCTCTCCCTTTCTTCCTCTACTTACTGTTTCCCCTCTTCCTTTTTTGCTCCTAAATCTCCCCTCCCCCCCATTAATCTTACCCCTATGCCGTCCTCTTCCTCCACTTTTCTCCGTGCCCTTCTCAAACTTCTCCGTCTTTCTTCCATCCCTTCCCCTCCTGTACAGTCGCGCTAATAAGTGATGTCTCGGCACCAAGTATGTTTTGATCAATAATTGGTATCAGCCATATCTAAGCTTCATTTCTTAATATCGAGTGAAATATACAAACATGTTTCTACAATTACCCACCCTATTCAACATCTGACAGACAAATACAGCACAGAGCAAGCCAAACGTAATGACAGCTGGGACATGACTTATTAGCGCGACTGTACAGTCGCGCTAATAAGTGATGTCTCGGAACCAATTATGTTTTGATCAATAATTGGTATCAGCAATATTTACACAGGATTTCTTCTTTTTGAGTGAGATGTACTAACATGTTCCTACACTTACCCACCCTATTCAACATCTGACAGACATTAATACAGCACAGAGCGAGCCAAACGTAATGACAGCTGGGACATGACTTATTAGCGCGATTGTACAGTCGCGCTAATAAGTGATGTCTCGGAACCAATTATGTTTTGATCAATAATTGGTATCAGCAATATTTACACAGGATTTCTTCTTTTTGAGTGAGATGTACTAACATGTTCCTACACTTACCCACCCTATTCAACATCTGACAGACATTAATACAGCACAGAGCGAGCCAAACGTAATGACAGCTGGGACATGACTTATTAGCGCGACCGTACATACACTCGTTTTCCCGGTGTCTTCTCCCTTTCCCCTCTCCTCTTCCCCTCTCCTCTTCCCCATCCTCCTCTTCCTCTTTGTTTGTCAAGTTTTGTTTTTCCTCAAATACATTAATACTATATTTTTTTCCAGTTTTCACTAATCTAGCTTACATTCTGCTTTTGTCGTGTGTTCAATCTAGTATTAAGGGGAGGTTTTTAGTGCGTTTCCTAGACTTCCATCAATCTTGAAATTACACCCCTTGACACCCTTCCAAGATAAATTTGTACATTTTTCGGTAGAAAAATTTCCCGGCCGAAGGCCGGTTCCTCTTAAATTACAGGCTCGCTATCGCTCGCCAGGAAAAAATCGACACCTAAATGGCACGAAAGGTCTTAAAAGTGACATAAATGGGGCGAAAGTTCTTAAAATCGTCAAACTAATGGGGCACATGTCTTAAAATCTCAAAAACAATGGGGCTAAACATGAGGGAGAAGGAAGTTAGAAAAAAAATCCCTCAAGTGGAAACCTCCCCTTAAAATTCAAATCTTGTTATAGCTGTATTAGTCATAGCTTTTACCTTGCCCAATCATTTATAGCTGTGTTAGTCATAGCTTTTACCTTGCCCAATCATTTATAGCTGTGTTAGTCAGCTTTTACCTTGCCCAATCATTTATAGCTGTGTTAGTCAGCTTTTACCTTGCCCAATCATTTATAGCTGTGTTAGTCAGCTTTTACCTTGCCCAATCATTTATAGCTGTATTAGTCAGCTTTTACCTTGCCCAATCATTTATATCTGTATTAGTCAGCTTTTACCTTGCCCAATCATTTATATCTGTATTAGTCAGCTTTTACCTTGCCCAATCATTTATATCTGTATTAGTCAGCTTTTACCTTGCCCAATCATTTATATCTGTATTAGTCAGCTTACCTTGCCCAATCATTTATATCTGTATTAGTCAGCTTTTACCTTGCCCAATCATTTATATCTGTATTAGTCAGCTTTTACCTTGCCCAATCATTATATCTGTATTAGTCAGCTTTTACCTTGCCCAATCATTTATATCTGTATTAGTCAGCTTTTACCTTGCCCAATCATTTATATCTGTATTAGTCAGCTTTTACCTTGCCCAATCATTTATATCTGTATTAGTCAGCTTTTACCTTGCCCAATCATTTATATCTGTATTAGTCAGCTTTTACCTTGCCCAATCATTTATATCTGTATTAGTCAGCTTTTACCTTGCCCAATCATTTATATCTGTATTAGTCAGCTTTTACCTTGCCCAATCATTTATATCTGTATTAGTCAGCTTTTACCTTGCCCAATCATTTATATCTGTATTAGTCAGCTTTTACCTTGCCCAATCATTTATATCTGTTGTGTTTCAGTGTTTAAATATTTTCAATGTACAATATTTCGGTCGTGTCTGATATTTCCTTTAAGGGGAGATTTCCACTTGAGGGACTTTTTTATTGACCCCTTTCTCCCTCATGTCTAGCTCCATTGCTTTTGAGATTTTAAGACGCTTGCCCCATTAGTTTGGTGATTTTAAAAATGTCCGCCCCATTCTGTCAATTTTAGGACCTTTCGTGCCATTTAGGTGTCGATATTATCCTGGCGAGCGATAGCGAGCCTGTAATTTAAGAGTAACCGGCCTTCGGCCGGGACATTTTTCTACCGAAAAATATACAAATTTATCTTGAAAGGGGGGTCAAGGGGGTGAAATTTTAAGATTGCTGGAGGAGTAGGAAACAAACTAAAAACCTCCCCTTAAATACATGTTTAATTTTTAAATATTAAGTTTGTACAGTTTGTGTTATATATTATATTATTCTTTTGCGCAGGGTACGCCCTACCTGAACCTTGCATTTGTATATATATTCAATTAACGCATCATTATATTTTTTGTTTTTCCCTTTTCCTTTACATTAACTCATCATTATATTTTTTTGTTTTGCCCTTTTCCTTTACATTAACGCATCATTATATTTTTTGTTTTTCCCTTTTCCTTTACATTAACGCATAATTATATTTTTTTGTTTTGCCCTTTTCCTTTACATTAACGCATCATTATATTTTTTGTTTTGCCCTTTTCCTTTACATTCTTTTCACGCCATCCTATTCATGCGGGTTTCTTATTTATGTCACGAATTGCTGTCTCTCATTGTGAACTCTGCCGTATTCTGTCCACTCCCTATATACTGTATGTGTGTGTGTGTGCTTTTTATAATAAGTGTAGGTACCCTTTCCATTTATTATGTATATAACTTGATGCACTCTTTTCTTTCTTTATGTTTTCGTCTTACTAATTATTATCATTATTTTTTTTATTTTTTTTTTTTTTTAGTGGGGGCGTTTTTTTAATACCATTTTAACCTCATAATTTAGTGTGGTCTGTGAAAATTAATTCCATGCTATCTTGAGAGAGAGAGAGAGAGAGAGAGAGAGAGAGAGAGAGAGAGAGAGAGAGAGAGAGAGAGAGAGAGAGAGAGAGAGAGGAGAGAGAGAGAGAGAGAGAGAGAGAGAGAGAGAGAGAGAGAGAGAGAGAGAGAGAGAGAGAGAGAGAGAGAGAGAGAGAGAGAGAGAGAGAGAGAGAGAGAGAGAGAGAGAGATCTACATGGACATAATACACACTTCTATCCAAAATTATAAACGCAAGACTAAATTACACATACAGCATAGACGAATACAACACTATATACTGTATGTATTCAAGAACCGTCAACAATACAGGCAAACAAACATAGAACATTGAAGAACTTAAAACATTATTGATATATCTATTCTGTTTTGTTTTCCCTGCTGACGGTAAATTGTTATGTCTTCAGATTGATTACTCAGCTATTATGCAGGTTTTGTAGCGAAATGTGTCGTTAATTGTTATGTCTTCAGCTTGATTACTCCGCTATTATGCAGGTTTTGTAGCGAAATGTGTCGTTAATTGTTATGTCTTCAGCTTGATTACTCAGCTATTATGCAGGTTTTGTAGCGAAATGTGTCGTTAATTGTTACGTCTTCAGCTTGATTACTCCGCTATTATGCAGGTTTTGTAGCGAAATGTGTCGTTAATTGTTACGACTTCAGCTTGATTACTCCGCTATTATGCAGGTTTTGTAGCGAAATGTGTCGTTAATTGTTATGTCTTCAGCTTGATTACTCCGCTATTATGCAGGTTTTGTAGCGAAATGTGTCGTTAATTGTTATGTCTTCAGCTTGATTATTCCGCTATTATGCAGGTTTTGTAGCGAAATGTGTCGTTAATTGTTATGTCTTCAGCTTGATTACTCAGCTATTATGCAGGTTTTGTAGCAATATTTGTTGTTAACCCTTTGAGTACCAGCGACGTGTGGTATATTTTATTCTAGCTGTATTTAGATGATATTATGCAGCTTAGGTAGGATCTGTGGTAGTAGTTAAAACAGATTGGTGGAGATAGTTTGAAGCCTTAATATTGCTAGAGGTCCTTCCTAAGCTGAATATAATCGTCTAGTAGTTGCCAGAATATAATATTAAGGACGTCCCTGGTACTGTATGGGTTGATTGTGAAAACTTGGCACTAATACGAGGCAGTCATGGTAGTTTCATATTCTCCCGTTAGTTGTCGATGAATCATGTGCTAATGGATTCAATTTACCGTCAGCTGAATACAACCGAATATACAGTAGTTCCTAATCGGTTGTCTTCGGTGTTCTATGTTTGCTTGTGTTGTTGACGTGATCCGAATATGTACACTCGGCTACCATAGTCTCTAGCCCACTCATACGAAATTGTGGACATCACCTGTTTCTACTTATGGAAGTATATATCTCAGGAAACGAATTGATGAATATAATTTTCTATGCATCAACTACACAACTATGAATACTAATTAATGGACAGCAAGTTATATCCAAACATATATCCAGATCGTTATAATTGCATAAACAAAAACATAGGGGTCCATCAGTTTCTTATTAGTGGGCTAGAGACTATGGCATAATATGTGGAATTTCGATGTGAGTATCCTAGGTTCGAGTCCTTGGAGTGCCACATGTATTTGTTGATTTCATTAATTGAGTTTAGAATGGGAGTTTGTTTCAAGCTAAATAATTTCGACTCCCCTCCTTCTTTGTGGGGTGTTATTTGCCCGCTAGCCTTGTACACAGGGTTAACTGAATGATCCAGGTTACTAAATTTGACCTTTGTCAGTTTTATTTGAGGTTCCTTACTTATACCACCCTACCCTTTGTGGGAGGTTTAAGGGGACGTTATCATATTTACTTATTTTATTTGTATTATTACCGGTATATATATTTGTATTATTACCGGTATATATATTTTATTTGTATTATTACCGGTATATATATTTTCTTTATATTATTACCGGTATATATATTTTCTTTATATTATTACCGGTATATATATTTTATTTGTATTATTACCGGTATATATATTTGTATTATTACCGGTATATATATTTGTATTATTACCGGTATATATATTTGTATTATTACCGGTATATATATTTGTATTATTACAGGTATATATATTTGTATTATTACAGGTATATATATTTGTATTATTACAGGTATATATATATTTGTATTATTACAGGTATATATATTTGTATTATTACAGGTATATATATTTGTATTATTACCGGTATATATATTTTATTTGTATTATTACCGGTATATATATTTTCTTTATATTATTACCGGTATATATATTTTATTTGTATTATTACCGGTATATATATTTGTATTATTACCGGTATATATATTTGTATTATTACCGGTATATATATTTTATTTGTATTATGACCGGTATATATATATAGTTGTTTTAGTTTGCTCCCTAGACCTCTATCAAGCTTAAAAGAAAATATCCCAAAGGTCCCCCTTTAAGATCAATGTGTACATTGTTCGGCATATACAAATTCCCGGCCGAAGGCCAGTTACTCCTAAATTACAGGCTCGCTATCGCTCGTCAGGAAAAATGAACACTTAAATGGCACGAAAGGTCTTAATAATTGACAAAGTAATGGTCGAAAGTCTTAATATCTGAAAACTAATGGGACTAAACATGAAGGAGGAAGGGGTTCAAAACAGAAGACAAAACTAAATCCCCTTAAACAATTGCATTGGCTTGGTGCCAGCTGCCTTTTTTAGGATACAAAGTTGGGCCCTCAGATTCAAAGTCAGGAAAGAAAATAGAAACCAGTAGAAGTACTAACCCAAGTTTGTTATTGTTATTGTGATTTCAATTTCTTATTCCATATGTATTGTCATTTGAATCTGACTGGGTCATTACACCCCTTGATGGACGTATAACCTTTGTTGATGGCTGCTGCTGTAGGACGAGATACTTGATCAGATACAGGTATAAATATATAAGGCATATATAGGGAAATATAGCGTTTACAGCTCTGCAAAACATATACACATGCGTAGATAATTTGTTGATTCGATAGACAGACGGACATGTATAAGTTAGTAATCAGCATAAATGTGTGTGTGTGTGTGTGTGTGTGTGTGTGTGTGTGTGTGTGTGTGTGTGTGTGTGTGTGTGTGTGTGTGTGTGTGTGTGTGTGTGTGTGTGTGTGTGTGTGTGTGTGTGTGTGTGTGTGTGTGTGAGAAAGATCGAATTGAAGAATGTGAAGGTACGAATGATAGAGAATAAGGTATAAAGACTGATATAGAGATGCAACAGGGAGAAATACATATTATAGTAACATTATAACTTTATAATGTCAGATACTCAAGGTAGATTGCCTTCATTTCTAGCTGACGTTAAATTCAATCCCATAGCATCTGATTTCTCGATACTTTATGAAATAATATGAATCATCTATGTCTCTGCATCATATTCGTGCCAAGCTATAATAATTAACACCCTTTTTCGCTACTAAAGCTTCGTAATAGCTGAGTGATGAAGATGAAGTCATAGCAATGTACCGTCAGCTGGAAACAAAATAGTAGTAGTAATAAGAAAAAAACAAAACAAAAACTAAACCGAGTATAGCTCCCCACATTCTAAACTAAACCGAGTATAGCTCCCCACATTCTAAACTAAACCGAGTATAGCTCCCCATATTCTAAACTAAACCGAGTATAGCTCCCCACATTCTAAACTAAACCGAGTATAGCTCCCCACATTCTAAACTAAACCGAGTATAGCTCCCCATATTCTAAACTAAACCGAGTATAGCTCCCCACATTCTAAACTAAACCGAGTATAGCTCCCCACATTCTAAACTAAACCGAGTATAGCTCCCCACATTCTAAACTAAACCGAGTATAGCTCCCCACATTCTAAACTAAACCGAGTATAGCTCCCCACATTCTAAACTAAACCGAGTATAGCTCCCCACATTCTAAACTAAACCGAGTATAGCTCCCCACATTCTAAACTAAACCGAGTATAGCTCCCCACATTCTAAACTAAACCGAGTATAGCTCCCCACATTCTAAACTAAACCGAGTATAGCTCCCCACATTCTAAACTAAACCGAGTATAGCTCCCCACATTCTAAACTAAACCGAGTATAGCTCCCCACATTCTAAACTAAACCGAGTATAGCTCCCCACATTCTACCATGTTATCACGGTAGGACAATTACAAGGGCCATCAATTGGTTTTAATTAGAACCTGTAATGATCACACGGACTGCTAAACAGATTCTTTTATAGGGTCGGTTATACTCAACTCTGATGGCAATTGCTGGTCTTGCATAGTTTAAGGGGAGATCTCCACTTGAGGGATTTTTTTCTTGACCACTTTCTCCTTCATGTTTAGCCCCATTGTTTTTCTAATTTTAAGACGTTTGCGCCTTTATTTTGACTATTTTAAGAACTTTCAACCCATTTCTGTCAATTTTAAAACCTTTCGTGCCTTTTAGGTGTCGATTTTATCCTGGTGAGCGATAGCGAGCCTGTAATTTAAGAGGAACCAGCTCTCAGCCGGGACATTTTTCTACCGAAAAATGTACAAATTTATCTTGAAAGGGGCTCAAGGGGGTGTAATCTTAAGCTTGAAGGATATCTAGGGACCAAACTATAAACCTCCCCTTAAGGGATACTTCAGGTGCTAAAGTGCTCTCTAACTGGTTCTTAACTATACAGTACATTCGTATATTGTGTTTATTAGAAGATCACATTATTCAGAATGTTACGGCCAATTGAAGTTCATTACCTTTGCTGCTATTATATGTTTGATGAAATCGTCCAAGGAGTTACTAGATCAGTAGAATTATGTGTTAATTATGTGGAAGATAAATGCATTGAGTATGCGCTATATAGTATTATAAATACGTCATAGTATGCAAAGGTTATTCTCAAACATAAGCTTTACATCAAACATACCCTCTACGCTAAACATAGAATATTTATATAATACATTTGGCTTGCAGCCAAGCATGCATACCATTGCACTAAGTAAATGGAGCAAATAATTTAAATCAAACACATCTTGAATAATCAATTGGTGATATTATGTGTGTTTGACATCAGACATGTTGTTTAAGGGGAGATTTCCACCTGGAGGATTGTTTTCTGGACCCCTTTCTCCCTCATGTTTAGCCCCATTGCTTTTGAGATTTTAAGACGTTCGCCCCATTAGTTTGGCGATTTTAAGAACCCTCGCCCCATTTCTGTCAATTTTAAGACCATTCGTGCCATTTAGGTGTCGATTTTTTCCTGGCGAGCGATAGGGAGCCTGTAATTTAAGGGGCATCGGCCTTCGGCCGGGACATTTTTCTACCGAAAATTGTACAAATTTATCTTGAAAGGGGGTCAAGGAGGAGTAATTTTAAGTTTGATATAAGTCTAGGGAATCAACTAAAAACCTCCCCTTAAGCAAAACAGCCACTTTAAATGAAAACATATGCCCTACATCAAACATATACTTAACATGAAACTTGTACTTCAAAATATACACGCACTTCATAGCCAACAAGCACTACATGAATATATATATTGTTTACATAAAACATACAACATAAATAAAGTCTGGTCTTAAACTGAAATACCGTGTTATATCCTTCTCACAGTTCGGCCTTCGTTTCTGGTGTGCCTTTGATTCCCTTTATTGAATTTCCGAGCCCCTGATCGAGTGAACACTATCCCTAACGCTCAGACTCGTAGTATTTGTTTATCTTTATCCCTTAAGGGGGGTCACCGGCTTTGTTTTATCTTTCTCTCTTTTTCTCTTTCCATGGCTTGTATCCATTCGGACCCATTCAACCAACTGTTTTAAGACGTTTATTGCCATCCAGGTGTCGATTTCTTCCTGGCAAGCGATAGCGAGCCAGCATTGTATGGAGAAATCCGGCTTCGCCGGAGAAATTTTTCTATCAAAAAATGTACACATTTAGCTTGCTGTCAAAACAAAAATATATATATGTTGGCTCGCTACCGCTCGCCAGGAAAATATTAACACCTGGATGGGGTAAACGTCTTAAAACAGTAGGCTGAATGGGGCCGAATGGATATAAGCCAAGGAGAGAGGGAGAGAAAGAGAAAAAAAGCGAGGTGGGCTCCCTTAACGTTTATGGTCAACATAAATCTAGCAGCTTATGAGGTAACTGAGGGCGGCTGTTGACCATCGAGAATAAACGATATAAGCTGTAGTGTGGCAACCTCATTAAATGTCAACATTCCACCCTCTCACTCTCGCTATCTCACTTTCACTCGCACTCAATAACATAGCTATGTATATATATATATATATATATATATATATATATATATATATATATATATATATATTACATTTATTGAAATATGAAATATTTTTAGTAAAATTGATTATGTAAGAGTATGGTAGATTAAAATGTGTTGCATATTATACAGTATGTGGTACTTATGTCATATCTACGACTGATCGGAACTGGGTTAGATTAAGGGGAGATTTCCACTTGAGGGATTTTGTTCTTGACTCCTTTCTCCCTCATGTTTAGCCCCATTGTTTTTCTAATCTTAAGACGTTTGCCCCATTATTTTTACGATTTTAAGAACTTTCAACCCATTTCTGTCAATTTTAAGACCTTTCGTGCCATTTAGGTGTCGATTTTATCCTGGCGAGCGATAGCGAGCCTGTAAATTAAGAGGAACCGGCTTTCAGCCGGGAAATTTTTCTACCGAAAAATGTACAAATTAATCTTGAAAGGGGCTCAAGGGGGTGTAATCTTAAGCTTGAAGGATATCTAGGGACCAAACTAAAATCCTCCCCTTAAACAAACTCCCCTCCATCTATCCCTCACCTGACATCATCACCTTTAACGCAACATTTATCCATTTACTAAAATAAATATCCATGACACTGTCAGCGCGCTAATTGACGCCATAAATCATACATGTCCCGACTCCCTCCTGACTGCCATCGTGGACATTGACCACTTGCGAGTTTCAGGCTATAAGGAAGATGGAGCCGTGAACATCGATATTAGGCCTAAACAAAAATGCAATAGCCTAATAATGTACATTTCTGATGGATAAATGGTATGTTGAATTGGGCCTTACGTATTTATAAATGTATTACGACCGTATTTTAGCTGTAAATTATGTTAAATATCGTTGTCTACAGCTCCAACTTCCTTATAGAACGAAACTCGCAAGTTGGCAATTGAATACAATATAATGGTGGTAGAAAATAGAGTTCAGGTCGTGATTCGGTGGGATATTTACTGTCAACATGTAGAATGAATGGATTTGGGTTAAGGAAGCCCACCTCGCTTTTTTTTTGCTTTCTCTCCCTCTCTCTTTGGCTTGTATCCATTCCGCCCCATTCAGCTTACTGTTTTAAGACGTTTACCCCCATCCAGGTGTCAATATTTTCCTGACTTCGGGAAGGTTCTGTAAGGGAGTTGCAACTTGCCTATGGGAAGGAGAACTTTGAAGCCTATACAAAGATGTGGCGATGTTATAAGAATAATAAATTAGGAGGATGTCAGAAAATTGCAATAATAGGTGTGCCTTGTAAAGGTTACGAAAGGGGGTTAACCCCTTGAAGCTCCGACGCGTTTTAACAGTATATTTTGGCTATCATTAGACGATTTTATGCAGTTTAGGAAGGATCTGTGGGTATTAAAAGGGTAAAGACTATCTCAATCAACCCTCTGACTTCCATAAACCCTTCCTAATCTGAATAATATCGTCTAATAATTACCAGAAAACAAAACAGAAATGCGTATTGGAGCTTGAAAGGGTTAAGAAAGTTAGCTATTGTTGGAAAAGTTCCCATACAATTAATTGAAGTACCGTACTACATTTAAAAAATAATTAGCATGATTTTTTTTTTTTTTTTTTTTTTTACACTATAAAACATCATGACACCAGGTATTTATATTGCATTCAGTACGGTAATAACTGAAACGAACTACTGAATAATATAAGGCATATGACAAGAATAAGGAATTGAGATAACTGCGAACAACGATATATGTACAGTATATATGTATATTAGCGGCAAGCAAATTATACATTCTACAAACGAAAAGTGACATAACAATAAATCAAATAAGGCTGCTCTCTCTCTCTCTCTCTCTCTCTCTCTCTCTCTCTCTCTCTCTCTCTCTCTCTCTCTCTCTCTCGCGCACACACACACTCCGAGTTTATGTGTGGACATTGTGGGAGAGGGTTAATGTGTGTATACTGTGGGTGCGGGTAAGTGTGTGCAAGGGTGTTTATGTGTGTGGGGTGTTAGAACGTGTACATACATACAGTAATAAGTGTGGACGGTAGTATGTAGTGTGTAAGGGGGTGAGCGTACAGTCAGACTAATAAGTGATTCCTCGCCACCAATTAGTTTTGATCAATAATTGGTATCAGCAATATTTACACATGATTTATTCTTTTTTTAGTGAGATATACAACCATGGTCCTACACTTACCCACCCTATTCAACATCTGACAGACATTAATACAGCACAATGCGAGCCAAACGTAATGACAGCCGAGACATTACTTTTTAGCGCCACTGTACATATAGATCGTCAGTGCTTTACTCAGAGGAACATGAATTTTGTATATGCATATTTTGATAACTTCCGGAAAACCATGACGCATTTTTAATTTTATTCAAGGTATTCTTAGAGGCGTTCATGCAGTTAACCCCTTCTATACCGGCGCCGTCCTTTTAACTTTATGCTGGGTACTAATAGACAATTGTATTCAGTTTAAAAAAGGGCTTCCAGCAATTAACAGGCTTTGAACTATCTCAATTAACCCTTTTTACTACCAACGAACCTTTTTAAACTCCACAAAACTCGTCTAAATATAGCTAGAATACAATTACAAAGACTTCGCCGATACAGAACGGGTTAAATATGACGTCATTGGAATCAAAAGTATAAACAAGTATTTAAAAATGCTTCAGAGTGTGGAGGAGGCGGGTTCAATAAAAGGGTAATGGTGAGAGGAAAATATGTCATTACTAACTCAAAGGTATACATTTCTATTTGGGTACCTATTGAAGTTATTTAGTAAGTTTCGTTATAATCCAGTCGTTTGCTCCTCTCTAGATATTTACACACACACACAAACACACACACACACAAACACACAAGGATACATGGGTACTTAATGGGAGATTTGTCGTTTGCTTCCTAGACCCCTATCAAGCTTTAAGCAAGTACCCCCAGGATCCCCCCTTCGATATACATTTGTACATTTATCGGTAGAAAAATATCTCGGCCGAAGGCCGGATCCTCCTAATTTACAAACTCGCTTTCGCTCGTCAGGAAAAAATCGACACCTGAATGGCACGAAAGGTCTTAAACTTGACAGAAATTGGGCGACATGGCTTAAAATCGCCAAACTAACAGGGCGGCGAACTTCATAAAACCTCAAAAGTAATGGGGTTAAGCATGAGGGAGAAGGAGATTCGAGAAAAAAAATCCCTTAAGTAAAAATCTTCCCTTAAGAGAAAGCTATTGTGTTACTTTTGAGCACTTATGTGTATTGTGACGTCTACCAGCGTTGGCAGAATCGCCTCTCGGTAGCCACTAGCGCTCGCCAGGGACATCGAAGTGGGCTACAGTTATCAGAGAATGTTGTTCTTTCTTTCCTAGCAATCGTATTGTTACAGACAGTCCAGTGGTGGTCTTTGTTTTCGTCTGTGACAACGGGAAGTGTTTTATATCATTAATAGAATATAACATGCATTGTATAAAGTTAAGGAGAAAGAGCGATGTAGGCAGTGTGGTGGTAGTGTGTGCATGTGTATGTGTGTGCTACCTCCCTCTCTCGGAGGAGTTTTCCCGCCTGCGCGCGGGCTTTCTCACGCCCTTGATTGGCCGGCGTGTCTGGCTGTGTCACGTGACACCTGCTGCCTTGTGACGTCTCGGCCTGTGATTGGCCGACCACCGCATCTTTGTGGGCTCCTGTGTTCATGGGGGTCCCCAGGAGCTGTCCTCCTCAGGACAGGCTAGGCGTGCATGCATCTAACATCCCTTGCTTACTCTCTCCCCCGATCACCACCTTTAGAACTGTTTCTCTCTCTGAACTTCTTCTTTTCCATTACTTCTCGTCTTTATTCAATTACATATCCCCTTGGGTTCTGCATACGGTTTCCATAGCCGGCCCATTGTATTGCATGCGCCGTCCTCTGAGATATTTAAATGTACTTAGAATAGGTTTTTTGAGGGTTCTTAGTTAGTATAGGTTATGAACTCTGTGTGTCTCCATTATTGATTTAGTGTTTCTGCTCTTTTATTTAATGCTAGACTGGGATAAGGTAACTGTAGTCGTTGTCATCGATGTGTGTATGGTTTGCTTATACCTACACGACTTCGACTGGTCCTGTGGGAGCCTGTGCTGTCTTTTCGGTTGTGTCCTTTGCGAGTGCAGCTTTGTGTTGACTGAGGGCTTTGGCCTGTGCCAGTTCCACACTTTGCTGCCTCTTTGCTTGGCTTTAGAGGGTCGCCAGGATAGAACCAGATACTTGTGATCTGGATCTATCAAGACAGCACCCTAGTCAATTAACGTAACTTAAAGGATACAGTCTTAAGGACATCGCTAGGCTACGAGCCTGTCTTGCTCAACCCCAGTTCCTTACCTAGAGTATCCCAGCTAGACATTATTAATTGAGTAGACACTTATTAGTATTTAATATAAGCTCTTTGATATGTATGCATTATTATTCACAGCATTTATTAGTCTAGGTTGTTGCTGAGCCACACAACCATTGTAGACTGTTTCGTTGATGAGGAAGTACTTCTTTTAGTGGCGAGCATTACTACCGTTGCGCATTTATAGTATTCTCGTGTCAGTTAACATTATATGTCCTATCTTTTTGTGTATTCCATTTACACGTGTGGTGTCCTGCCTCCTGCCTTTATATAGTTAAGATACGAGCATCTTATGAGCATCAGACTTTCTTCAGAAGTTTCCAGGTCTATGCTGTAGGACTATACTTCACTTTCTTTCAGATAGGAGTGAAGAGTTTATTGTTGTTTAGAGTAACTGTATTGAATCATCTTTTTATTGTATTAAATCTTGCAGTGATTTAATTGATCTTTCCATAGATTCTTGTTTATGCATTTTAACGTAACTTGCATCCTGTGTGTTATCAGGCTATACCAGTGTGGGTTAGCCTGAAGTAGAGTACATTTATGCCCAGTTAAGGATACCCCGTTATTGCAGATTAACTCTGGAGGGTATAGGTGATTTGTTCGCCGGCATATAAGTTCGAGGGTTTGGATCTAGCGTACCGTTGTTGCATAGTGCCCTATTACTAGTCCAATCATTAAGTGCCCTTGTTTTATTCGCAGTCCCGGTCGTAACAGTATGGGTAAAAAGGTGGTGGGTTCCTTTGAAGCTTTGAGGTTTCTATGGAACCACTTACGTTGCCCCCCCCCCCCCCCCCGCTCCCTCTCTCTCTTCTCTCTCTCTCTCTCTCTCTCTCTCTCTCTCTCTCTCTCTCTCTCTCTGTATCTATCTATCTATCTCTTTCATATTCATATTAACATATTCATTCACATACAAACATAATTACCAGATTGATGATATGAAATCCAATATACATGCTTTTCAAGTTATGTATTCACATGTGTTTCCAAATTGTTATTGACCCTGTTGCTTAACCTCTTTCACGTCTTCCCAACCCTCCTCCGCTGCCATAGTCTCTAGCCCACTCATAAATATTCGTGAACTTCGCCCTTTCTAATTATGGAAGTATATCTCTTGGAACGAATTTATGAATGTCATTTTCTATACACCAAGTACAAAACTATATATAATATTTATTAAAGCTTACGTTCTATCCATATATGAATCTATATAGTTATAGTTGAAATCCTACGAGTAGGCTTGAGACGGTGATATCCGAGTGTTCATTCCCTCTAATACTTCAGTCATTTTATTTTCATGCCCTACTTTGCAGTGTTCCTTTTTTCACTATGTTTTCTTCTTCCCATAATTTGTGTCTTTTTCCCTTCCAGTCTTCTTAATGTTCCTCATCTTTCCTTCTTTTAATTGTTACCCATGTTGGCATTCTAATTTTCTTTCTTGTATTCCCGTGTCCAACAACCCATATTTTTGTTTAGATAGTGGGAGGGAAACTTGTCTAATGTTTCAGGCTATTCAGAAAGCATGTCAATCTTTCAGAAGATAAGTTATGCCTTTGAGTTAGAGGAGTACGTAATTTATGCCCTTCGTTCTAGTTCTTAACCATGGAAAAAAGCACCCTTTGATGATAAACACTTTAATGACAATACTTCGCAAATCGCTTTTTCAGATCATATCGTATCGTCACTACTCAATTGTGTTTTTGTATTATTTTTATTTTTTTTATTTTTTTTTTTAAAGTTAGTAAGATTTTCAGATTCTATTTTTGTCTATCATTTATGGGTCTAATGACCCCAATATGGTCAGATGGTAACATGCATGATATGAACTGCATAAACACAAACCAGCCCATTCCGAGTCCCAATTATAGCCCAATTATTCTACGGTAATCATCTTGCTTGCACAACATTACAACACAAGTGCAAGCCAATTATTTTTATTTGTTAATCTCCAATCAAGCAGAACACAAAATGTATGCCATTATGTGAAGCCCTATAAAGAAAGGCTACATTTTAATTAAATATCTTGTTATGTGAACTACAATATAATTATTTTCTGGAGGATTGATTCCTTACGGGTTTGTCCCTTAACCCCTACTGTACCAGAGGGTATTACTATAAATGTAACCTCCAGTACCAAGCATTGTGGCCAGAATGGCTTCAAAGTCGAGAGAGCATACTCTCACCCCGAAAGCTGGAAGAGTATTGAGCCAGCTCGCCTGTGGGACCTTAGATACACTCTGAGAAGTGTTGCCAAGGTCTCAAAGCAGTGTTTACAAGTCATGGTGCCAGGTACCACTCAAACAAGGACCGATTATTACTGACGTACGTCGTACGGCGCTGGTACTGGCGAGTGACTTTTTTAATGTTGGCCATTGTACGTCGCTGGTACAGTAAGGGTTAACCCCATCACTACCATTACGTAATTTTCATCATATTCAGGTTACCATTAAACGATTTTCTTTAGTGTGTAGTCTACCTCTAAGACTCACATGTGTAAATACGATCTTCCCATAGCCCCTTCTATCTTGTTCTCCTTCTATCTTGTTCTCCTTCTACATCTCTAATTTTTTCAAATGGCGTAGGGATGCGGCGACCCCAACGCCCGCCACTTTCTGGTGCAGGTAGCCTCCTCTGTGGTGGGGGGGTGAGAAATTTCCACCACCGCTAGAAGGCGGCTAAGGGGGATCGGGGGCGGGGGGCCTGGTATCCTTCTCCCCTTAAATAAATCTACCAAAAAAACGAGACAGAGATAGGGGCGAGGGAACGCGTTCGTGGTCCCGGACCCTAAGAATAGGAGCTTTGAATGTGCGTGGATGTAGTACGAATGAGAAGCGAGAGGATATTGGAAGGTTATTTGAAAGAAGGATGTATGATGTCCTAGCACTGAATGAAACAAAGATGAAAGGAGAGGGAGAAGTGGATTTTGGAAACGTGATAGGTAGAAAGTCTGGAGTAGACGAGGGAGTCAGGGGGAAAGAAGGAGTGGCTATTATTGTGAAGGAGGAGTTGAGAGAGTTTATAAAAGAGTGGAAAGAGGTGTCATCAAGGCTAATGTGGGTGAGAATGCGGTTTAAGGGTGAAAGGTGGGTTTTTGTAAGTGCGTATGGACCAGGAAGTGAAAGAGAGTTAGACGAGGTAGAGGGTTTCTGGGAGGATTTGAGAGATTGTCTACAAGGGTTTGATGAAAATGAAAATGTTATAGTTTTAGGGGACCTAAATGCTAGGGTAGGAAATGAGCCTGTTGAGGGAGTCATCGGTAGTTTTGGTGTGGATGGTGTAAACGAGAGTGGAGAAAGACTGAAAAATGTATGTGAAGAGTGTAGATTGAGTGTAGGTAATACGTTCTTCAAAAAAAGGCGTATACACAAGTACACCTGGCATAGACTTGTGAGGGGAGAGATTGTAGAGAGGGCATTGATGGATTATGTGCTGGTGACAAGGGAAAGATTGTGTAGACTGCTGGATGTGAATGTGATGAGAGGTGAGGCAGAGGGTATGTCAGATCATTACCTGGTGGAGGGAAAGCTAAGAGTTAAGAGTTACAGGAGAATAAGAGACAAGCGTGAAGTAAGAGAGGTAATAAAAGTTAGTGAGTTAGAGAAGAGTGAAAAAGAGAGGGAGTACAAGGAAAGACTAAATGAAAAGTGGATGGAAGTGAGAGAGATGGAAGAGAGAGAAGTAGAGGTTGAATGGCAACAGTTTAAGGAAGGAGTGAAAGCAAGTGCAGAGGTAGTATGCGGTAAAAGGAAAGTAGGAGGCAGAGGTATCAGGAAGGGAAGCGAGTGGTGGAATGATACGGTGAGAAAGGCAGTTGAGGAGAAGAGACAGTGTTTTGAGAGGGATTTACAGAATGGTAGTGTTGAGGTATGGGAGAGGTACAAGGAGAAAAGGAGAGAGGCAAAACGGAAAATTAGAGAAGCGAAAAAAGATGCAAACGAAAGGTGGGGCCAAAGGCTGAGTGAGAATTTTGAAGAACGAAAGAAGATGTTCTGGAAGGAGGTAAATAAAGTAAGGAAAGGAGGACAAAAGAGGGAAGAGTCAGTGAAAGATGAAAGGAGAATTACGAAGTGAGGAAAAGATATGCCGAGTATTTTGAATCTTTGTTAAATACGCAGTGATTGAAGCAGAGGTGGATGGAGATAGGTTACCCAGGCCACTGGCAGGGAATGAATGAAAGGATTGAGATGAGGTGAAAGAAGCAGTGAAACAAATGAGAGCGGGAAAAGCAGAAGGTTTGGATGGTATTGCTGTGGAGTGTATACAGAAGGGTGGAGATGTGATAATAGATTGGTTGGTGAGACTTTTCAATGTGTGCTTTGCTGTATCAATGGTACCAATAGACTGGAAGAGTGCATGTATTGTGCCGTTGTACAAGGGGAAGGGAGATCGGCAGGAGTGTTAAGTTATAGAGGTATTAGTTTATTGTCAGTGGTTGGAAAGCTGTATGGCAGGGTGTGATAGAGAGGATAATAAAGTGTACGGAAGTTGCAATAGGAGAAGAACAGTGCGGTTTTAGGAGGGGAAGAGGGTGCGTGGATCAGATGTTTGCAGTAAGACAGTTATGCGAGAAGTATTTAGAGAAGCATAAGGAGATATTTTGGGCTTTTATGGACTTGGAAAAAGCGTATGATCGTGTGGACCGTGAAGCAATGTGGAAGGTGTTAAGGATTTATGAAATAGGAGGACATTTGTTAGAAGCAGTTAAGAGTTTTTATGAAGGGAGCAGAGAATGTGTGAGAGTAGGAAATGGTGAGTTGAGTGAATGGTTTGAGGTAAAGGTAGGTTTACGACAGGGTTGTGTAATGTCACCATGGCTGTTTAATATGTTTATGGATGGTGTGGTGAGGGAGGTGAAAAGGAGAACTATGGGAAGAGGATTGGGTTTAGTAGGAAAGAATGGTAGAGATTGGGAGTTGAATCAGTTGCTGTTTGCTGATGACACAGCATTGGTGGCGGATTCTGATGAGAAACTGCTCCGGGTAGTCAAAGAGTTTGGTGTGGTGTGTGGAAGGAGGAAACTGAAGGTGAACGTCAATAAAAGTAAAGTAATGGTGTGTAATAGGGGAGAGCATAGGGTGAATCTAGATGTGAGGCTGGATGGGGAAATATTGGAACAAGTAGAGTGTTTTAAATATCTAGGAGGAACGATAAGCAGGAGTGGAGGTATGGAAGTGGAGGTAAAACAGAGAGTGTGTGAAGGAAGGAAGGTTTTCGGAGCAATGGGAAGTATGTGGAAGACGAGAAATCTCGGAGTGAAAGTAAAAAGTGCACTGTATCAAGGAATTGTTGTGCCAACAGTAATGTATGGGGCTGAGACATGGGCTCTGAAGAAAAAGGAGAAAAGAGGGCTGGATGTGATGGAGATGAGCTGCTTGAGGAGTATGTGTGGAGTTACTGTAGAGACAGATTGAGGAATGAAGAGATATGTAGGAGAGTGGGGCAGCAAGAACATTTGTCAGCCAGAGTGGACAGAAGGGTGCTGAGCTGGTATGGTCATGTCGAACGAATGGGAGATGAAAGGCTTACAAAGAGAATATGTGAGTCAGGTACAAGGGGAGATAGAAGGGCAGGAAGACCCCCATTGAGATGGAGAGACTGTGTAAGAAAGGCTTTGGATGATAGAGGAATGACTATAGATCAGGCAGGGGAAGTGGTGGTGGACAGGAGTGAATGGAGAATGCTTGTGATAGTTGAGTGAACACGTGGTCATTGGGGAGACGATTAATATGAAGGGTGTGCCTGGAAGTGTGGTGGGAGGGCTTGTGGCTTTGGCTCCGCTGCATGTCTGCCTGCCGAGATCGGAACCTCTCCGGGTGGTCAGGGGCCGGGGGAGTGCTGGAGCGACCTTGGTAACCCTGGTCTCTGGGTCTTCTCCTGGGTGACCTGGATGTGTGAGAGTTTGTGTTTTTTATCTGTGTTTTATGTTGTTTTTGTGTTTTCCCTGTTCTTGCTCTGTCTTGAGTCGGCTACCCCCAAAATGGGGATTGGGCCTGAGCATATAGATAGATAGATAGACGATCTTAATAAAACCCTCTTAATAGCATAGGTCCTTCTTGAACTGCATATTGTCTAATTTTTGACAGAATCAGAGGTAAAAATGCGTCATGGTGCTGGAGGGGTTAAATAAAATAACCCTGATTTTTATCCCAGGGATAAACACTAATGCTGGGTTCTTACCTGTCGTGTTTGACCTGCTGCTGCTGCTGGGGGCGGGTAATGGCCGGTAATAAGGGGGGTAATTGGCAGTTGGGAGGCGCCGGGTTCTAGCGTAGTTTACCCTCTGTTTACCCACTGTTTTTCTGTATTTGTGCACACTAATTGATGTTTCAGAGCTAGGCTAATTTTTGTTATGTTGTGCTCACTGATTGATGTTTCAGAGCTAATTCTATGTTGCGCTCACTAATATATGTTTCAGAGCTAATTTTGTGTATGCAAATTTAGCTAATATGAGAATGTTTATGCAAATTTAATATAACTTATCTTATGGAGTAAATAGTCACATTTTCTGATGTAGCTTTCCATCTCTGTGCTGGTGTATTTATCTGTCTGTTGCTCTTTTATCTCTTTGTATTTATATATTTTTGTATATCATGTTTAGCCTCATTGGTTTTGAGATTTTATGACGTTCGCTCCATTTGTTTGGGGATTTTAAGATCTTTTTTGCTATTTAGATGTTGATTTTTTTCTGTCGAGCCTGTAATTTTAGGCAGAACCGGCCTTCAGCCGGAACATTTTTCTACCAACAAATATACACATTTATCTTGAAAGGGGATCTAGTGGGTGTTTTTCAAAGCCTGATGGAGGCCTAGCGAGGAAACTGAACAATATGAATATATATACCGTTATATATTATATATATATATATATATATATATATATATATATATATATATATATATATATATATACCGTTATATATATATTAAATATATAGGGTGTTTCAAAAATAGATGGCATAACTTCAGGACTGTGTTCCCTATATCTAAATAATGAAAATAGTTCCTATGAACACATGTCCGGAAACGCGTGGTTACCGAGTTATAGGCATCTAAAACACGTGCTAACCAAAATGCCTTTATTTCCCACATGTTTGTAAGTACATTTTTTAAATACATTTTTTTTAATACATTTTTGTAACTCCCCTCTTGTTTTTACAGTAATAAATTCACACAGGTGGCGATGGATATTCACAAATGTTTTCCTGTTGGGACATCTTCGGTCTGGGAACCTTTCCTGGTACAGACGACGAGCCTGTACTGCATTACCGTTTGCCAAACCATACATGAAGTGCATCTCTGTTCTCTCCTGAAATGAGTACATGTCCATTCAACATGCACCGCTACCCAGACAATCCTGTGATGCAAGACTAACCTGTGGGAGATAAAAAATATTCTGGTTAGCACATGCTTTAAAAGCCTATAACTCGGAAACCAAGCGTTTCCGGACATATGTTCATAGGAACTATTTTCATTATTTAGATATAGGGAACACAGTCCTGAAGTTATGCCATCTATTTTTGAAACACCCTCTATATATATACATGTGTGTGTGTGTGTGTGTGTGTGTGTGTACCTGTGGCGATTACATACCGAGGGTAACAGGATATGCAGTCATGAATATTAAAACCCATAAATACATTTTTGTTTCAGAATGTTTCGCTAAAGAAAACATCCCTTGTCCCCTCATGGAAGCCGACATACTATACAATTTCATATAATTTTAAAAATGCATTCGTTGACAAAGGCAACAGGTACACATGCGCACGTACATTATTTCGCTTTTTGCTGATTTTGTGTTTGAACAAAATTAGTCAAATATATGAATAGTTTGTGTTAAAACAATTAATCCATCATATGAATAGACTTTACTGCATAGCAAAGTACTTTCATAATTTAACCCGCACAAGTATTTCTTTCATAAAACTATAAATTAACGGAGAGAAAGTGAACTTATGTTCAACTGTATATGAGGCATTACCTTCAGCTCTGCATACCACAGTTATATTGACCTGTGTGCATGAGCTTAGATGCCCTTAAGGAGCTTTCACACATTCAAGATAAACGCCACGGAAAAACCAAAGCAGAAAATTGGCGTATCTCGGGGCTGGGAAGGCTCCAATTTCTGCTTGGCTGCTGGTACTTATCGAACAATGGTGCCACTACAGTCGATGACAGACCTACGATACCATGCCTTAATATAATGGGCCATGAAAGGCAGAAGAATGTAAATTTAACAGGCAAAATTGGTACACAACTCGGGACACCGGACATACGACGACGGACAATGGCACAACAAGGGACGCCGTCCTGACCCCCACACGACTTTTCACGACCGACCGTTGTGGTACGGTACCTTGGTGGTTGTCGGCATTGTTATGATGCACCACACTGTACGACGATTGTGCCACGACAATGGATGACGGCACACGACTGTGATACGACAGCACACAACATTTTCCAGTGCCACTTCATTTTCAATTTTTGAACATGAGTAAAACCATTTCACCCTACGCTGACACGTTGAGACACTGCGGCGACAATCCACGCTGCATGCAGTCAGTTCACAATTGTACCACGTTGTGCTAGTCGTGTAGCAACAGGATACAAATAGTGAAATATCGTGTGAAAACCCCTTTAACTGCAATGGCACAAAATTGACGTGCGGTATACCGATGTCGCATGTACACAAGAATATGATAGCACATGATCACTATTAGCGAGATGAGTATATTGGTTAATCACAATAGCCATTTCAACGGTACGATAACATTATACTGTATATGCACTTTACGTTTTCCTGTGGTCATGTTTTGGCGAGTTTGTTGCAGTGTATATTTGCGTTAATTTATTTATTTATATGCTTGCCAGTGTATATTTCAGTTGTATGTTTGCGTATTGTATGTGAGTAAATGTGTGTGTGTGTATGTCTGTGTGTGTGTTGTTTGGGTGTGCCTTCATGATGGATCAACATGAACTCAGTGTCAAGTGCTGTGTCAACTGGCTGAGCTGATTACTCCGCTCTTTCCACTTACTCCCCTCCCCTCTCATAGACCATCTCCCTTACCCCCCCCTTCCTCTTCAGTGCATCCTTTTCCACCCCTGATCCTCCCTCCCATCTCCCTTACCCCCTTTGTCAGTGCACCCTTTTCCACTTGCTCCCTTAACCTCCCATATACCAACCTCTTTACCCATATTTCTATTCATTGCATCCTTTTCCACTTGCTCCCCTCCCCTCCCATATTCCATCTTCTTTACTCCCCTCTTTCTCTTCAGTGCACCCCTTTCCACCCCTGATCCTCCCTCGTCACCCAATTCTTCCCCCTCACCCATATGGCTCCCTTCTCTCACACTACACCACTCCTCTTAGCAAATACATCCTTTCACCCTTTAAGGGGAGGTTTTTAGTTTGCTCCCTAAACCTCCACCATGCTTAAAAAATACCACTAAGACCCCCCTGCGAAATATATGTGTCCATTATTCGGTAGAAAAATGTCCTGGCCGAAGGTCACTTCCGCCTAAATAACAGGCTCGCTATCGTTCAGCAGGAAAAAAATCGACACCTAAATGGCACAAAAGGTCTTATAATTGCCGGAAATAGAGCAAAAGGTCTTAACATCGTCAAAGTAATGGGGCTAAACATGAGGGAGAAGGGGGTCCATATATAAACCTTCACCCCTTCTATTCTTTCCTATAACCCCTGCTCCCTTATCCTTCTCTCTTTCTCATTCCGCTGTCCCCCTCTCCCCGCCATCCTCTCTCATTTACTCCTCTCCTCTCGTGTTCTCCCCTAAAGTTGATGAAGGATAGGAGGAGCCGTTTTATGAGTGGAACAGGAGGGACGGGAGATGAAAATGTACTGAACTGTTCTAGCGGTTATATTTTACGGTATATTGTTTTACTCCGATACCCAAATCACCATGTGTATTTTATTTAATTTGTAGCTTATTCCTTATTCTTGAATATTCCAAATTAATTTACCCTTTCATTACCGGTGTTGTCCTTTTAATCTGTTCTGGCTTAATTTATTCTATTTAGAATGAGCCTTCAGTAACTAACAAGCTTCGAACTATATCACTAAATTAACCTGTTTAACTATCACAGATCCTTCTTAATTTGCACACAACCGCTTAGATATAGCTAGAATATAATTTTAAAAACGTCAACGGTACAGAAGGGGTTAAGAATGGAAAACATGTCACTTATCCATCAAATAAATCCGATGTATCTGATAGCTGAAACAAAACCTCACTACTACGGGTTTCAGAGACCGTGTTATATATATTTTTTTCTGGAATAACGTATTAACAAACAGTTGGATTTGTATGAAATTTTGCCAGAGCTTGTTTCGCATCGTCCCCTACTTTTCGTCAATATAGTGCCAAAAGTGGATAATTAAGCCACTTGTCCCTGACTTGTGATATTTAAGTCACACCTGAATGATTAGGAAACAGACAAGGCTACCGTGACGTACCTGTGATAACTACCAAACCATTGCTCTTCCATCAAACACGGACGTTATCACCCACCATCCTACTCTACTCTCGCCTTTACATTCAGGTTATCTGTCACTATCAAATATAAATATACAACAATTATGTGTTATTTTTGTATATTTCTATTTGATAGTGACAGATAACCTGAATGTAAAGGATATATTACTTTGTTCTCTCTCTCTCTCACACTATCTATCTATAGCGATCCCCAAAGGGGTGGCCACGAACAAAATGCTCTCATGCACCTCTGTTCCCAGTCAGTTGACGCCCCTCCTCATATACTTCTTCACTCCATCCTTCCACCTCTCATTCGCTCTACCTTTCCCTCTCTGTCCTTCCACCTCGTTCTCGTACGCTCTCTTAGTCATTCTCTCGCTTCCCATACGTTTCCATAGAACACACACACATGCTTACATAATTGGTAATATCCCATAGAATTTACGTATGATCGAAAACCATTATGTTTGATAACAATAATAAATTCCACAAAGCCTCACAATATGCTTCCTCATGTACTCATTAAAACCCTCCCCTACATAAAAACAATCCCGTTCCATAAACACAGAACCCCATTATCCCCCACGTTCGTTCATTAGGATTCCCTGGAGGCTTCATGTTTTCCCGGCTCATAGAAAAAATGGACACATGGTGGCTATATCACGAGTCCCTTGTGTGACGGAGGTAAAATACTCTTCCTGGTTGCCAATGGAAGTATGAATATAGTCAGCTTACTCGAGTCTATTCGTTCGTGGTATTTTGTTTTTTATCCCCTTCTGTACCGGCAACATCTTATTTATTATATGCTGGCAAGTATTAGACGAGTTTATGCAGCTTAGGAAGGCTGTCTACCTATTAGAATGCTAAATACTATTTCAATTAACTCTTTTAGGTACCATATATCTTTCCTTAGCTTTATAAAATCATCTAAATGAAGCTAGAATAAAGTTAGAAATACGTCGCCGGTACAGAAGGAGTTAATAAGACAGTCTGATGCAGTGAGTACGTTTACGTTCCAGCAGTAGGAAACTATACTAGTAACGAGTGGTATATTAACGTCATCTGTCCGTTTCGTTACGCAACAGCATCGAATTTACAGGTTAGCTAGAGCCCATGTTGTGAGGCTTGAAAAATGTAATTATTAATTATTTGTATTAATATCATGTACTCTTACATTTAATACTCGTATATGATTAACGGATGTTTTATGTGTTGTCTCTCTAATGCCATTATTCAATACATTTTGAAACTACATCAGTTACTCATACTGTAGACCCGCTTGCATATTTAAGTGTTGAATATTCAGTTTTCAATGGGTTTCGTGTCCCACTTACTGTATGTATTGAAAATATAAAGTGCAAACTAGTGAAAATAGATATAGGGGTTTTAGAAAATGAGGGGAAATAGGAAAGGAAAATTGAGAATGCAGGATAAGGTCATATAGTTTGTTATTGATTATAGGAGTCATGAACAGTTATTTTGAGTTAACCCCTTCTGTACCGGTGACGTCTTATCGTGTATATTTCAGTTGCATTTACACGATTTTTTGAAGCTTAGGATGAATAAACAGTCCCTGAAAGGATTAATTGAGATAGTTTGTAGCCCATTGATTGGTAGATGTCCTTCCTAAGCTGATACATTACAATGGGGATCATCTGATTTACACCTACTGTCGACAAACATTTTGTTTTGTTCGTGCTGAACATTATGTTGTTTGCCTAGTCAAGCGCTCAACAATGTAAGCAGAAATTTGTTAACCCTTTAAAGGTTATCACGCATTTTGACAGTTTATATTGGCTATCATTATACGATTCAATACAACTTAGGAAGGTTCTGTGGGTAAATACTACCTCAATTAACCCTCTGACTTCCATATACACTTCCTATTCTAAATATAACCTTCTGCTAATAACCAGCAAAATTAAAAGGAATGCGTAATCGTATCTTCTAAGGGTTAATTCCAGACGAGTATATTTAAAATGGATATGACTTGTACTACTAAATAGTTAAGGATATTATAAGAAAAAATGGCAGAACATAAGGATTAATGACAAGAATAACAAATGTAATAATAATCATAATGAAAATAAGAAAATGCAACAACGCTCGTGGTGGCCTAGTTGTAGATAGGGGGAAATTTGATAATTAAAAGAGTGTATACACAGGAATTATGTTAATGTTTGTAAATAGGAAAATAAAAGCATGCTGGTGAATTACAGATGAGGGAAGAGGAGAGGAGAAACAAGGTAAGGGAGAAATGTGATTAAAATATTGATTATATAGTTGGGGAAAATATAACACAATTATGATGAAAGTTAACTGACAAGCAAATCAGAAAAGAGAGACGATGAACAAAAAAATAGGAAAAAGAAGGACATTTAAATATATACATTGTGAAGCCAAATGGAGCAGCTATAGGCAAGAAAGAGGAGGGGATAACTAAAGGAAGTGAGATTTTAATTGGTTTACCTCTTCAGCACCATGATGCCTTTTTACTTTCGATTCTGGCAAAAATGAGATGATTGTATGCAGTTAAAGAAGGACCTGTGTTATTAAGAGGGTTTATTGACATAGTACGGTATTTAGCCATGTGAGTCCTAGAGGTAGATTTCTAACTAAAGAACATCGTCTAATGGTAACCACAATAACATGAAAATTACGTAATGGGGGTGAAAAATTACGTAATGGGGGTGAAGGGGATAAGAGGAAGGGGGCATTATTTACAGAGTATTGAGAAGGTTTAGGGAAGGAATGGTGGAGGGGGTAGGGGAACGAGGAAAGTGTGATATGGGGATGTAGAATGGTGTGGAAAAGAGATGGGTTTTAAAGGTTTATTATTCAATGCTGTAGTATATATTCAACATGGAGTATACAGCGTCCTTTTAAAATGTATACAAAAGAACTTACCTCTCTCTCTCGCACACACACACACACACTCTCTCTCTCTCTCTCAGACAGGCAGTATTAAGTAGACATTCCAATAGATGAATGGCACTTTGGGAGCGACAACAGCGGGTCAATCTGGGAAATGGACTCGCCCGCTCCTTCTCGTTCTGAAGATGAGAGAGAGAGAGAGAGAGAGATTGAGCGTGAGCGTGAGTTAGAGTTAGTTGACATTGATTTTTTGACTATATAGAAAGTCTGCGCTAAATTTGTTCGCGTGGTAGTGTTTTGAAGAACGTATAGTATATAATATAACAATAACAAGACAAGGTTGGGTAATTGGAGGGAAAGTAGAATGGAAATAAAAAAGTAAGAATAGAAAAACGTGAATTTGAATGTATGGGGAAGGGGAAATTTAATGTTAAGTATAATAATGAAAAAACAGATTGGAAGAATGGAGGAAAAGTATAGAGAAAATGTGGTGAATAAGTGGAGATAATGAGAACTTTGAGAAATGGGTATTTAATGATAAATGAATTTGGAGAGGTGGAGAGAAATATTGTGGAAAAGTAATTGGACAAAGTGTAGTGCAGGAAAGGAAATATTACAGTACGATTTATATGTGGGTGTTTTTCAAAGTTTTACGATTTTCTTTAGCAATACTGATTAATTGTAATCAGTATTTCTATAATATATCCCAGTCATTCGAGGACGCAACCACGCGAGATTTGTTTACATTCGTGTTAGTGCATACGACAGACCACGCTCTGCTTACGATGACCAAGTTCTGATAATTTGCGTGGTTCGTACACATTTTCAGATGCTGCAGTATCTTTCTTACCTTTCGGTGTAAATATTGCACCTGACGTGGGCAGGGCTTGATGTATGAGCGGAAGTAATATATGAAACAGGCTAAAATAAAACAAAGCCCACTAAACAAAGTACCGGTACCTTACTTGGGTTTTATACATTGCAAACTAACTTAACCTAACTTAGATTACGTTAGAACCTAACGTAACTTAACCTAACCTAATTTAACCTAACATTAACTGGAGGATCTTGCCCACACACCCCTGCTCATGATTTAGGTTATGTTAAGTTAGATTAAATGAAATTACTTTGTACTGTATAGTACGGTATACATACTTGTAGTAACGATGTATCGAATATCATCCTTTGACAGCAACAAATAAAGGTACAGCAGTATGTGACTCGATAACCAGTCAAGGGAGGATTTAGATACCTTCCTACCCCATAATTTTCCGAATAATAGTGTTGGGTCGTGTTATGCAAACATAGACAAAGAGAATGTAAACAGATATCGGCGGTGTTCTATAATAATATATGCTCTACGGAATGTAAACAAACCGCGCGGTAACGTCGTCTGAGATATATTTATTGAAATATAGTTTTTAAGATTACTAAATATTGCTAAAATATAGTAAAGATATATGTGGCACCCGATATAAATTATACTTTAAGCAGGATCGGTTACTCTTTCTGTATGATGTAAGCTCTTTTTGTTAGTAGTCAGGCAGTGTGTCACAAGATCAGAGTGTGTCACAAGAAACAGGGACGAGATATTGATAACTATCTTCTAGACAGCAGATGATGCTAGAAAAAGGAGCTCTCAGAGGAGTCTGAAGAGAGTTCTTCCTGATTAGAGAAGTTTCTGAAGAATTGAGTCTTGTTTTTCATATTGCTCTACACATGTTTCTAAGGAAATTTGCCTCGTGTTGGTGAATGAGAATGTAACAAACTGCCTACCATGTTAAGCTAGGTTGGTCCATCACAGGAAAAGGGTGGGGTAAAATTCGTGTCAGTCTCTTTCTCTTTTGCTCCTTGATTGACAGCTGCATTTGGTTCGGTCTTTCTTTCTTTTTTCCCAGAACAAATTGTCCATAGTTTCGTTATGCTTGTGAGTGTGGAGTCCTAGTTTGGTATACAGTCATGCATAATGGGAAATAGATGCGTGGGCGGTTCTTCTTTCTCATCATTCTTCGTGTGACATACTATTTGTACTAATTTCGTACTCTGTATATTATTTGTAAGCCGTTTTCTTACCTGCTGATGATCGTTGTAGGTATTAATTTTAGTATAATCTGCCTGCGTTTACAGGTATGCTGGAGCTTACTTTGTAGGAGTACTGTCATATCGGGTCTCACCTTCTCAACCTCAAGGTGTTTTTGGTTTCCTTGACATTGGATGAAAAAGCTCATTAACAAAACTGAACAAAGCTTGAGTATCAAGACTTTATTTATGTAGGTTGATAACAATTATTTATTCTACTAGACATATATCAAATTGTTAAGTTATTGTGGTAGTACCCGTCACTGGGGTGACATACTGGTTTGTCCTAAATTTTGGTATGACTGACTTGCAGCACCTAGCTGCTCCGCTTGTTACCAGATGCATCCATAACCTTTTAACCTTTCCTCCCAATTTACTACAAGTATCGATTGTGAGAGTGTCTGTGTCCAAACACTTCTACGTGTATTTGAGATAGCTATATACCAAACATTAATGTTAAGTTCTTTTCATGTTACAAGCCTTAACTAACACTGTCTTCTAAACACAACCATTGAGTTTAGGCGAGTGGAAAATTAAGAAAGAGGGAGATAGAGGAAGTGACAATAAGCTCGCTATCGGGCCCCACCGCTTGCTCGCTGTAAGCAGGAAAGTGTTGGGGATATTTTCAAGTAGGGAAGAATGAATGAAGTACCATAGTCTATTATATTGAGAATTCGACTTGATTTTACATTGCGACTCATTACAATTGGCTCAGGGCTACAGATGCAGCATTAAAGCAGTAAAGCCATCTTTAAGATAACCACAGTCAAAACAACTTTTAATTCTGCCCTATAAAATACCAATGTATATTTACAATCAACAGTACACCAGATATAACAAATCGCTATAGTGGCTTGTATAGTGCCTCTTAGGACAGGTGTGGCTTTGAATACAATGTCTAATTTAGTCTTTCTGATTCTACAACACTATCACAGTCTTGGCTACCAATTAGACACTGTCAATTAGGCACCAAACTCCCAGCCTCAATGCTAATATATAGTTAAATGTATGAGGTATATCAGTATATCAATTACTTAATTTTTAATGAGAACTTAATGAGGGCACAGTGCTCATATACAGTTTTGGAAGCTGCAATTACTTAGAGAAGGAAATGAGTTGGTGGTTAATATTTGATTGTACGGTCGGTCGCGCTAATAAGTCATGTCCCAACTGCCATTACGTTTTGCTTGTTCTGTGTTGTATTAATGTCTGTCAGATGTTGGATAGGGTGGGTAAGTGTAGGAGCATGTGTATATATTTCACTTTATATGAAGAAATAAAGCTTAGATGTTGCTGATACCAATTATTGATCAAAATATACTTGGTGCTGAGACATCACTTATTAGCGCGATTGTACGTATGGATATGAGTAGTAATTTAATCCTTTTTCTTAGGCTTTTGAAAGTAAATCGAATATGTAGGGTGTTAGTTTGTTTTATGTATTTATAAAATGTTTAATTATATTCTTTTTACCAGGGATGTAGAAAACGAACAGAGATTTTGACTGGTATATACAATATATATATATATATACTGTATATATATATATATATATATATATATATATATATATATATGAGAGAGAGAGAGAGAGAGAGAGAGAGAGAGAGAGAGAGAGAGAGAGAGAGAGAGAGAGAGAGAGAGAGAGAGAGAGAGAGAGAGTACAAACGAGACTATACAATACTTTACTCTAGCCCAGATTCTTCAAGACAAGGCGTTACAGGTTCAAAGATTCGAATTGGTGTAAACTTCAATATGCTTACGACTGTACGTCAATTATAGTCAACGTCAACATTCCTGAACATCCCTGTAGGTGTCAGTACTCAGGCTACACTCACGCGTCAAAATGTTACCCCAAGTATTGTTATTAATTAATAACAAGAAAGATTTTTGGCCACATTCGAAGATGCTGCGACGACGAAATGGCAACTCTCACAATAACCACGTGGCATGTATTAATATGGTGTTAGCATTAAGTCCGGACTGCCTAGTAG
Source organism: Paralithodes platypus (assembly GCA_032716605.1). Classification (NCBI taxonomy): domain Eukaryota; kingdom Metazoa; phylum Arthropoda; class Malacostraca; order Decapoda; family Lithodidae; genus Paralithodes; species Paralithodes platypus. The sequence goes on along the minus strand of CM064542.1, from coordinate 28,467,659 downwards.
GGACCGCAAGGTCTGAGCAGTCTGTGTATATATGTAACTATATGTAACACACACACATACACACACGCACACTCACTCACATATCCCCCTCTCTCTCTCTCTCTCTCTCTCTCTCTCTCTCTCTCTCTCTCTCTCTCTCTCTCTCTCTCTCTCTCTCTCTCTCTCTCTCTATCTCTCTCTCTCTCTCATCTTAAACATTGAACAATTAAGGAATGAAAGAAACGAAGAGAACTCCGCCACTAAAGTTTTCAAATTAGCTTCAGCAAATCTCTTTTATTACCGGTCATAAATACCAGGAAAACCGAGCGAATTTTCTGGTGTCTTAGTTTAATTTGAAGATATCTGAGCTCGAGCTTCTTATCATACGTGAGCCAACATTTTTGGGGTATTTTGGGACTTTTTCATGTTATAAGTTGGCGAATCCCACGGTATATGGAATATATGTGATCCTTTTATATTCTATGAACCTCTTCCCGAATGAGTCAAAGTGCCTAATGCTAGGCAGGATTGATTGGAAATGTCACCATCGTATTAAAAGAGAGAGAGAGAGAGAGAGAGAGAGAGAGAGAGAGAGAGAGAGAGAGAGAGAGAGAGAGAGAGAGAGAGAGAGAGAGAGAAGAGGGAAGGGGCAGGGACTTAAGACTCGTTATATCAATTCTGTCAAGCGGATTTAAATATGATGATCTAATTTTTGTTTGAAAATATTTGTATGTGTTATTAAGTTTGATTTTTCTTGATTCCATTTGGACAATACTGGGGCCGGTTGTTTGTGTGTCAATATTTGTTTAGACACTGAGAGGTTCTGCGACCGATAGTGTGGGAGTGAGAACGAGATACGTTGCCCTTTACTGACTCATCCATAACATGATAAAGTCGCAGGTAGAATGTGACAATGTGTAGATGTGACAATAAGTAACACCCCGTTCTTAACATTAATCATCAATTACAAACCCCAATGTACTTGAATAAACTAATGAAAGCATATGGTCTTCCCGGGATTCGAACTCGGGACACCACACAACTAAAATATAGTCCCTATATTTTCGTATAGAGACATATTAATGTTATGTCCGCTTATCTTTAGAACAAAATATTTATTCAAAATTGAGATCCAGTAGCTAATAAATTTAATACTATTTAAAGTTAACCCTCTATTAGGAACACGTCATGTTTGTTATTGTTATAATAACCCAGTGGGGATTGGGCCTGAGTAGATAGATAGATAGATATATATTAACCCAGGGGTTCTTAACAAGAGAGGCATATAAATATGTTTTCGTTTCCTACTTTGTTCAACCTCTCTCTTGATCTATTTCTTTGTATTGGTAGATTCAGAATTGTGTTGAGAAAATAGTAAGTGAAGCTTGACCGACAATGAAATGAGGAGAGAGGGTAAAGAAAGAAGGAACAGAGGTAGTACAAAGGAAATCAAGCAACAACAGGTCTGGTGACCCTTCTAGGCTGTTTGTCCTCCAAAACACTGAGGATCAAGTGTCCAAACAGTGGTTTAGAGTGGGTAAGGGAACATTGGAAAGGGAACTAATGTCCGTGGCAGGATTAGGAAGTTAGTAACTGATGGGAGGATAAAATAAAGTTATTCATTTACAAACGCAGTCAGTCGCGGGTTTGATGCGAGATATTTGTCTAGGCGAAGTGTAAATGAATCAACGGTGCTGCAGTCTATGACATCTCGGGGAAGCCCATTCCATAAGTTGACAAATCGATTGAAGAAGAAATTCTTAGCTTCGTGTGAGTTAAAAGATTTACCAATAATTTTGCAACTGTTTCCCCGCGTGTAATTAGATTGGTCGATAGTGAAGTACTTACTACAGTTCATAGTGTCGATGCCTTTGATGATTTTGAACACTTGAATTAAGTCGCCTCTTAATCTGCGCTGGGTTAAAGGAAATAGATTTAATTCTCTAAGACGCTCCTCGCTCCTCGTATGGTTTGTTCTTTAGGCTAGGTATCATTTTGGTAACTCTACGTTGAACTCGTTCTAGCTTGTCTATATCTTTTTGGTAATAAGGGCACCAGGATTGAACGCAGTATTCCAGAAGAGGGCGGACTAAGGAATTGTAAAGGGTTAGGATAACTTCTTTGGATTTATGCTCAAATGACCTGCCTATAAAGCCAATTTTTTTGTTTGCCTTCTTAACAACTTCTGAACATTGTTGGCTCGGTTTTAGGTTACTCGATATTGTTACTCCCAGATCGGTTTCTCTGTTTACATTCTTAAGCTGAGTGCCATTCATCAAATAGTTTGCTTTCTCATTTTGGTATCCGATATGTAGTACTTTACATTTATCCGCATTGAAACTCATTTGCCAAATTTGGGCCCAACATGACAACTTATCTAGATTGTGTTGCATATCGTCAACTTGTTCTTTTGAGAGTACGCTATTTTCAATTTTTGTATCGTCAGCAAATTTTGAGATTGTACAGGTGAGACCCTCATCTATGTCGTTGATGTAAATTAGAAAGAGAATTGGTCCTAGTACCGATCCCTGGGGTACCCCGCTACTTACATTGGTCCATTTAGATGCCTTACCGTTTATGACTACTCTTTGCTTTCTGTCGCTGAGCCAATTTTCTATCCATTTCAACACACCGTCTTGTATTCCATGCGCTTTTAGTTTTAGCAGTAAACGTTTATGGGGAACTTTGTCAAAGGCCTTTTGAAAATCAAGGTATATAATATCTACAGCTTTACTCTCATCGTAGAGGTTGAGGATATCGTGGAAGAAGTCTAAGAGGTTTGTTAAACAGGAACGTTTTTTTACGAAAGCCGTGTTGAGTATCTTTAAGTATATATGTTATTTTCCTCTAAGTGATTTACGAGTCTGTCTCCTATGAGTGTTTCTAACATTTTACATACAACTGAGGTTAAGCTAATTGGACGATAGTTACTGGGTAGGGATTTGCTGCCTTTTTTGAATATCGGTGTTATGTTGGCTAGCTTCCACTGATCAGGCATATTTCCAGACTGCAAGGATTTATTAAATAACAATGTCAGTGGTTTGGAGAGCTCATCCTTAGCTTCCTTTAGGACTCTAGGTGAGATTTATCAGGTCCAGGCGTTTTATTTACCTTGAGTTTATCTAAACAATTCAATACTTCTCTCTCTGTAACGGTGATATTGCTTAGAACATCTGAATTATCAATCTGAATCGGCGATGGTGTAGGGATATCACTGAGGTCTTCTGTTGTAAAAACTGATGCAAAGAAGGTATTGAGGGCATGACTCATTTGTACTTCGTCTTTGGTGTATTCTCCATTTTCATCGACTAACGGTCCAACAGTTGAAGTAACTACTTTTTTCTTTCTGATATAACTATAGAATTCTTTCGGGTTTGTTTTACTTTGATTCGCAACATGTAACTCCAGGGTCTTTTTACTTTGCTTAATTAACTTTCTGGCTTTGCGTCGTAGCTCTGCAAATTTTACCCGTTCTTCGTCATTTTGTAAGGATTTTAATCTATCATTAGCAAACTTTTTAGCAAGCAGACAGTTTGAAATATCTTTATTCCACCATTTGGGCTTATTATTAAGGGCTGGACCCCGTATTTTCGATGGTATGCAGTCCTGCACTGCTTTTAGGTAAGTGGTTTCGAATAATTCCCAAGATGTATTTATGTCGTTATTGTTAATTAAAAAGCTCTAGTCAGTTTCTTTAAACATAGCTCTAAGTTTATGAAAGTTTGCTTTCTTGATATTAGGGACTTTTTCGATGCTGCTATTTGGTTCGTTACTAGTAAAGTTTAAAGTGAAAGTTATTGTACGATGGTCGCTGTTACTGAATTCATCACCAACATTCAAATTCTCTATAAATTCTTCTTTTTTTGTTGCAAGTACAAGGTCAAGAACATTATTACCACGGGTCGGCGGTCGAACAAATTGATAGAGTGAACTCTCTTGCAAGTTCGCATACAAGTCATGTCCGGAGTGTGAAGTAAGAGTATCGCCCCACTTGGTCACAGGTAAATTAAATTCGCCAAAAAATACGGTATCTTGTGAGTTACTTACATCTGCAATTTATTCATAAATTTCTTGGTCAGTTTGCACTGATTGAGCTGGAGGTCTGTATATTAATGCAAGTATTATTTTTGTACCTTTATTATTCTTTATTAGCACAAAAGATGTGTTGACGTTCACAATTTGAGGTTTTGACAAGAGGGTCGGGTTAAGACTTTCTTTGATATAAAATAAAACGCCACTTCCATTTTTATTTATTCGGCTTTTCTCAAACATTACATATCCAGGAAGTGAATACTCTGCTAAAAAGTCTCTATCTTCTGTATTGAGCCAAGATTCTGTTATACCAATCACATCATAATTTTCAGTAAACACTAGTTCCTCTAAATCTGAACATTTATTGCGTATACTACGAGCGTTTGCATAGAAAACCTTTAAAGTTGCGGCTTTAGAACTCGCAGAACGTTCTTTAATCAAATATTTGGTTCTGGTCGGATCTACATTTACATTCATGGCTGTCATCGGTCCTCGGTCGTTATCCCTGGCGGTTTTGAATTTGGGTCGTGTTGGTGGAGCCTTATCCAAATTCGCGGTTCTTGACAGATTAGCATTTAATTCCTTCACAGGAAACCGCCCTCGCTGTCTTCGGTCCTCCTTCCTGGTTGTCCTGTGCTGAGTCGATTTCTTCTCCGAAAATCCTTCACCGCATCGTTGAGAAGACGCCCAAAACGTGCTGCTCCCACCTGGTTTAGATGAAATCCATCGTCCGAAAACAAATAGTCATCGTAGTAGAAATTGTCCCAGGTGTCGACGAATCCCACGTTTTCCTTCCTGCAGAGGTTTGCTAGACAACGATTTGTGCTGGTGGCTATGTTGTAAAATCGACTCTCTACACCAAGCCGGTGGACGATTCCTGAGACAATGATCCTTGATGACTTCTCCTTAAACGACTTGATCAGCTGCTGGTACTTTAAAAGCAAATCTTCCGACCGGGTTCGCTGTACATCGTTGGATCCAACGTGGATGACGTGCATTGTATTAGCAGGGGCCAGCTTAGATACTTCGTCAACTGCAGCAACTATGTCATCCACACCACCACCAGGGATACAAAAACGCTTCCTGGTCTTAGGTGCCCTGGCGCAAAACTCTGTGAGCTGACCACGTATCATCGAGTCTCCCACGAGCCGGACTTCTTCTATTTCCTCTTCGTCATCTGAGTCTGTAAGTATCTGGAAAAGGTTTTGACACTCGGTAATCGGTATGGGTTTCCTGGTGTTGGGGCAAACGTTGTTCCTCACGACACGGAAGTTGTCTTGAGGGGGAAGAGAGTCACTATTTGTTTCTTGAGTATCGGAACCATCAGCTGAAATGGCTACTGCAGGTGTTGAATTGTTGGCAGTTGATGTTGGGGCGTTGGTGGCTGCTGGAGTTGCGGTGACAATTGAAGTTTGTGGTACTCCAACGTTGAGTGTTACAAACTCTTGGAGTGATTCCAGCTTCATGGTGAGGACGTTGATCTTGTTGTAGGCTTCATCTAATTTCACTGTCAAATTCTCTCATTGCTGGCAGAGACGGAAGACTTGAAGATCGACAGTAGCAAACATGGACTCACCAAACCTACCGGCGCAGTTCGTACAAGTGCGAGGCATGGTGACAGTCAGTTTCTTCAGATCACTTCACTCACTTAAAAAAAAAAAATCACTCACTTTAAAACACTTAACTCACTTTACAACACTTAACTCAGTTTAAAACACTTCACTCACTTTAGAGACACTTCAATCACTTCAACCGAAAACAAATATGTTGAAATACACAGAAATAGGTTATCAGGGGTGATAGCTTAACCGAAAACAAAACAAAATAGATACGCAGAATTTGGCTTCCAGGGGCGATAGCCTAACCAAAAGTTTTAACAAAATTGAAATACGCACCAATAGGCTTCCAGCGTTGAATAGCCTAACCGTAAATAATAAAATTGAAATACGCAGAAATAGGCTACCACGTGTGATAACCTAATCTTAAACAAATATATATATATATATATAACAGAATATGTAACTAAATATACAATTCACCAAATAGAGATTATATAGAAATAAAGTGTGACTGCACACAAGGGGTTAATATACTGTATCAACAGATGGCCCTGGTGTCACTGTAGCCTAGTAAAGCAGTAGCCTACTCTTTTTAGATAAAATAAAAAAGTGTATCAGTCAAAGGTTACTACAAGATCGTGCAAGTAACAACTAAAATTACAGATATATATAGCTACAGTAGGATACTAAATACAATATCTACAGGTGTTAATAATAAAAACAGATCGGCTGGCTATAGGCTAGGCTAGGTTTGGGTTAGGTTAAAAGCTTGGCAGGTTGGGTTAGGCTAGGTTAGTTTGTACAAATACCACCCTTAGCTTAAAGTAAAATCAGTCTGAGGAGAAAAAGTCAAGAATATATCTAGGGGAAAAAGATAAATGAATGCACTTAAATTTGCTACAAAATTGGCTGGAATTTAATATGTATAATCCCCAAAAAAAAGTTTGTTTACAAAATGGCGTCGGCGTTCGTTCCTGTAGGCAGGTTAGTTAGTACACAATATTGTTTATTAGCAAATTAATATGCAAAGCTTTACTTACATACAAGGCAGTTAAATTGATACTTACTACAGTAGGTAATGGGTAAAATTAGGGGCTACGATTTTATATCAAATAAGAAGAGAGCGTGTGTTTACAAAAAAAAAAAAAAAAAAAAAAAAAACAGATGGCACTAGTGGCTCCCTGTCCGAGCAGGATTCTTGTGATAAACACAAAGTTTATCAGTCAATACACAGCGAAATATCGTGCAGTGTTACTTACTAAGCTACAGGATGGTTAAACGTGCTCTTAACCACCTTTCATGCACAAGAATGAAGAAGATGAGTAGTTAATACTCAAATTATGATCGATATCGTGAGAGCGTTGACAGAGCGTCTGCAGCGTCTGGCGGTAGCGTCAGTATTGAGATAGAGCGTCTGATAGATACTGAGAGCGTCAGGTAGATAGAGAAGGGGGTTGAAGAAGAGGGTAGACAGTGGAAACAGTATATTTTGTTCTTTATTTTTCGTGTAAGATACTAATTAGCATCTTGGACATCTTAATCTCCTAATTTTACGGTTGTGACCCTCGTGCCACATTAGTCTCACTCACAAACACTTTAACCCTTAGAAGATTATGGCATTTTTTGACAGCATACATATTCTAGCTATCATTAGACGATGATATACAATTGTATAAAATGCGAAAGAGTCTGGCACAAATCCCTAATTTCCAAACTACCCTCCTTCGGTTTATATCTATCTGTCTGTGTCTTTGTCTCTAATTTCCTTTCTGACCGATCCAAAGCTGCAGTTGTGGACGGCCGTCGCTCACTTGTTCCTCAGGGTCTGTCCTGTCTCCAGTTCTCTTCCTAATATTCAATATTGACCTCCTCAACTGTACCATCCATTCATCACCTTTATCCATAAGGTTTAGTAGGATCGCTTAACTCTTAAGGATCATTTTGATCATATATGCTTTAAAAAACTTGATTTGATATTGAACATCACAGGTCCAATCCATGTCAGACAACCACACACATCCACACACTTATAAACAACCACGCACATACATTTACACACACATAAACAACCACACACACACACACACACACACACACACACACACACGCACACACACACACACACACACACACACACACACACACACACACACACACACACACACACACACACACACACACACACACACACACACACACACACACACACACACACACACACACACTAATGATACCAGCAGACAACAACCAACTATTTTTGTTTATAGTTCAAATATGCCGATAAACCGGTAATTATTTTCCTTACATATATCTTGTTATTGCGTTTCTGTCAAAAGTTATATTACTATATATATATTTTATATGTTTGTGTTAGTTTTGTGCTTGTTGCTGTTACTTAGTATGTAATAAATTTTGTTATTCATGTGCTTGTGATCAAATGTGCTATTTATATTGAGTGTTTAAATTAATGGATTTCTTTTTCTTTTTCCTATAGTTGTGAGTGCGTTTTAGTTGATGTGTTACGGATAAAGTTATTGTGTGTTATGTGAATGATTAATTAAATATACTTGTATCTATTGTGTTACATTTAATACTATAAATGGTAGTAATTTGTTTTGTTTTGTGATACTTGCTTTCATTTATTTAGAGCACCTGGCTGGCTGAAAAGGTCGTGAAACCTCTGAGCTAACCCCACAGAAATGTGAGAATTGGAGTGTCCGTGGGAGAGACGCCAAAAAGACACCAATCACCAGAGTAGTCGATCACTGAGTTCGGCAGACCAATTTATAGTCACTCATAAACATTCGTGAACCTCATCTTGTTCTATTTATGGTAGTATATCTCTAAAGACTAATTTATGAATATAATCTCCTTTACATCAACTGCAAAACTAGTTATCCTTTTTGTTGAAAAGCAAGTTCAATCTAAAAATCAATCCGGATAGTTATAGTTGCATAAAGAAAAACATAGGGGGTCCACGATTTATTATAAGTAACTGTACAACCTTAGTACACAATAATTGATTTGGTGCAATACCCTGTTCAATTTTTTATAATAAATGTTTATAAATAATGTAATCATATTTTCATGTTACTGCTTATTGTCAGTAATGGCGTTAACATTAATGCATCATCAATTGATACCATAACTGAGAGTCTTATTTTTAAAAATCCCTTTCTTTTTTGACAGGTGAGTGTTCGTGTGTGTCTGGATATGGTCATTATATCCAATTTGGTAAGTACAATATCCTGACATAAGTAGTAATGTGTTGTTTATTTACCATTGTTTATCATCTGCCTTCCTCATTATTGTGTTCAGCTTACAAATAGTTCGCTTAAGGGGGGTGACCTGCTTTTTGTTCTCTCATTTTCTCTCTTTCTCTGGCTTGTATCCATTCGGCCCCATTCAGCCTACTGTTTTAAGACGTTTATCCCCATCCAGGTGTCAATTTTTTACTGGTGAGCGGTAGCAAGCCAACATATTTTTAAAATATTTTTGACAGCAGGCTAAATTTGTACATTTTTCGGTAGAAAAATGTCTCCGGCGAAGCCAGATTTCTTCATATAATGCTGGCTCGCTATCGCTCGCCAGGAAGAAATCGACACCTAGATGGGGATAAACGTCTTAAAATAGTTGGCTGAATGGGGCCGAATGGATACAAGCCAGAGAAAGAGAGAAAAGGAGAACATTCTTAAAAGCAGGTCACCCCCCTTAATTAAAATAGTTAAGAAGTTGGTTTCTAAGCTGAATGAAATCTTCTGAAGTATAAATATATAAACTAAAGACATCCTACTGAAATCGTTAACATTGTTTCAAGTACCGGTAGTTAAGAAACAATATTAAGTTAGTAATTGGTCACCCATACACCTATTATATTGATATTAATTTTACAATATGTATTACAATATCGTTATTTTTTGTATTCCTTGTAACTCTTCAATGTATTTTTTTTTAGATATAATAATATTTGATTAACCCCTATCAAATATTAATGTATTCAAAAAATGATATTGACGAGTTACAAGGAATACATAAAATAACTATATTGTATTACATATTGTAAAATATCATAACACCTTTTAAATCAAATCAAAGGTCATGATTTTATTTGAAAGGTGTTTTGATATGTATGATATGACTTTATCGTTGATGGCAAGTACACTATTAACCCTCTCCGACATATGACGCGATTTTGAGCCTATTGGGGATACTTTAAAGCCTTTGTTACCATCAGGGGTATTTAGAAACCTTCAGTTTAGTTACTTCAACCTCTGCAGTTGTCTTTGAGTTAGCTGTGGGCAGAAAACTAATTTTGGAGAGGTAATTATAAGAGTGAGAGAACTCTTATTTTCTTATTGCTAATCTGGCAACCTCTGCGTCATAAATGCGTGAAAGGGTTAATGCAGACGAACACTGCTATCTATTGTCCGTTTGTTGCTAATGATACAGTGGAGGTGGTGATTAACCCCTTCAGCACGATGACGTCCTTTACATTTGATTCTAGGGGAGATTTCCACTTGAGGGATTTTTTTTTTATTCCTTTCTCCCTCATGTTTAGCCCCATTGTTTTTTCTAATTTTAAGACGTTTGCCCCATTATTTTGATGATTTTAAGAACTTTCAACCCATTTCTGTCAAGTTTAAGACCTTTCGTGCCATTTAGGTGTCGATTTTATCCTGGCGAGCGATAGCGAGCCTGTAATTTAAGAGGAACCGGCTTTCAGCCGGGAAATTTTTCTACCGAAAAATGTACAAATTTATCTTGAAAGGGTCTCAAGGGGGTGTAATCTTAAGCTTGAAGGATATCTAGGGACCAAACTAAAAACCTCCCCTTAATAAACTGATATTGTTGTTGATGGTAGTGGGGATAGTAATGATTATGGTAATTATCGAGGAGGAAAATAATGACGTTGGTAATTAGATTAACCCCTTCTGTACCAGCGACGTCTTATTCTAGCTATATTAAATCGATTGGGTGCGGCTTAAAAAAGATATGGGGTAGTAAAAAGGGTCAAGTGAGATAGTTCGAAGCCTGTTAAGGGGAGATTTCCACTTGAGGGATTATTTTGTGGACCCCTTTCTCCCTCATGTTTATCCCCATTGCTTTTGAGATTTTAAGATGTTTGCCCCATTAGTTTGGCGATTTTAAGAACTTTCACCCAATTTATACACCTCTAGGACTCAAAGGGGGAAATGCGATCTCAATAAACCCTCTGAATATCATAGGTCCTTCTTAAACTGCATAAAATTATCTAATGTTAGCCAGAATCAAGGTTAACAAGGCGTCAAGGTGCTGAAGGAGGTTAAAAGCAGAAATAGACGGGCAGCCGATGCCATGAACATACTTATGAAGAGATACACAACAAAGCCAACCGCAACCCATTTCCTGATCCTCTTGTCAACCTCTTCCGAAATTTAGATGGTCGTGTCCTTTTGGTGTTTACCAGTTTGGTTTAGAACAGCCTTGACAAATGACGCTATTTTTCTGTAATAAAGAAAGATAGTTTTCGAGTGAGGTTCAGTCGCGCTAATAAGTGATGTCTCGGCACCAAGTATATTTTGATCAATAATGGGTATCAGCAATATCTACACATGATTTATTCTTTTTGAGTGAGGTATACCAACATGTTCCTACATTTACCCACCCTATTCAACATCTGACAGACATTAATACAGCACAGAGCAAGCCAAACGTAAGGACAGCTGGGACATGACTTATTAGCGTGACCGTACACTGATATTAAATTTGGAGAGGAAGGTATTGTTGAAGTCTTGAGGACCCTATCATCACGACTTTTGAGCATGAGTAACACAATTTTGGCGAATTATTTTCCATTAAACAACCAATACAATCTACGGCTACGCAAATATTAACAAGACTGATATTAAGAAATCGATTAAGTTCATGGTGGCTAGAATATAATTTAAGCAGTAGTGTATTTGGGTGAAAGTATGAGTCTCTGATCCAATTAAACGAATCTCAGAAATGTCACACCTATGTTAAGGGGAGATCTCCACTTGAGGGATTTTTTTCTTGACCCCTTTCTCCCTCATGTTTAGTCCCATTGCTTTTGATATTATAAAACGTTTGCCCCATTAGTTTAGCGATTTTAAGAACTTTCACCCCATATTAAGACCTTTCGTGCCATTCAGGTGTCAATTTTATCCTGGCGAGCGATAGCGAGCCTGTAATTTAAGAGGAATCGGCCTTCGGCCTGGACAGTTTTCTACCGAAAAATGTACAAATTTATCTTGAAAGGGGGTCTAGGGGGAGTAATTTTAAGCTTGATGGAAGTCTAGGGCATCAACTAAAAGCCTCCCCTTAAACGAATCTCAGAAATGTCACACCCATGTTAAAAGTAATACGGTGATTCGATTCAGTCTGAGATAGCTTCAAATAGACAGTATATATTCAATAGTATTCAACAGTATTCAATAGACAGTATATCATTATCATGTGTATCAGTGGCTTTCATTGCATAATCATGACGCATTATAAACACATGTGAGCAAAAAACTCAAACGAGACAATTAAGGTTGGCGCCTAATGTAATCAATCATTTATGACTCATTAACCCCTTCTGTACCGGCGACATCTTTTTCATTTCATTTAGCTATATTTAGACGGTTTGTGCAGTCTGAGAAGGACCTGTGGAAATCAAAAGGGTGGAGTGAGATAGTTCGAAACCTGTTAATTGCTGTTGTCCCTATTAAGGGGAGGTTTCTAGTTTGTTTCCTACTCCTCCAGCAATCTTAAAATTTCACACCCTTGACCCCCTTTCAAGATAAATTTGTACATTTTTCGGTAGAAAAATGTCCCGGCTGAAGGCCGATTACTCTTAAATTACAGGCTCGCTATCGCTCGCCAGGATAAAATTGACACCTAAATGGCACGAAAGGTCTTAAAATTGACAGAATGGGGCGGAAATTCGTAAAAATCGCCAAACTAATGGGGCGAACGTCTTAAAATGTCAAAAGCAATGGGGCTAGACATGAGGGAGAAAGGGGTCAAGAAAAAAATCCCTCAAGTGGAGATCTCCCCTTAAACTGAATATAATCGTCTAACGGTAGCCAGAATAAAGTTAATATGACGTCGCGGGTACAGAAGGGGTTAAGGGGAGGTATTTAGTTTGTTTCCTACTCCTCCAGCAATCTTAAAATGTCACCCCCTTGACCCCCTTTCAAGATAAATTTGTAGAAAAATGTCCCGGCCGGAGACCGGTTGCTTTTAAATTACAGGCTCGCTATCGCTCGCCAGGATAAAATCGACACCTAAATGGCACGAAAAGTCTTAAAACTGACAAAAATGGGTTGAAAGTTCTTAAAATCGTCAAATAATGGGGCGAACGTCTTAACATTAGGAAAACAATGGGGCTAAACATGAGGGAGAAAGGAGTCAAGAAAAAAATCCCTCAAGTAGATATCTCCCCTTAAGTTTTTATGATATGATTTAAATAACTGTTTTGTTATCTATTTTTTTTTGACACGCTGTTTGGCAACCCTCGAGACAATACAATGCTATATTTAATTATAGATGCTACAGATCTTGCCTGTAACCCTTTGTGTACCGGCGAGTTATTATTATTTGAATTCTAGCTATATTTAGAAGGTTGTCTGCAGTATATGAAAGCTATATACAAGGGTTACTACTCTCCAACCCAACTCTCTCCCCAAGCTATATGCAAGGGTTACTACTCTCCAACCCAACTCTCTCCCCAAACCCAACTCTCTCCCCACTATATGCAAGGGTTACTACTCTCCAACCCAACTCTCTCCCCAAGCTATATGCAAGGGTTACTACTCTCCAACCCAACTCTCTCCCCAAGCTATATGCAAGGGTTACTACTCTCCAACCCAACTCTCTCCCCAAGCTATATGCAAGGGTTACTACTCTCCCAACCCAACTCTCTCCCCAAGCTATATACAAGGGTTACTACTCTCCAACCCAACTCTCTCCCCAAGCTATATACAAGGGTTACTACTCTCCAACCCAACTCTCTCCCCAAGCTATATGCAAGGGTTACTACTCTCCAACCCAACTCTCTCCCCAAGCTATATACAAGGGTTACTACTCTCCAACCCAACTCTCTCCCCAAGCTATATGCAAGGGTTACTACTCTCCAACCCCAACTCTCTCCCCAAGCTATATGCAAGGGTTACTACTCTCCACCCACTCTCTCCCCAAGCTATATGCAAGGGTTACTACTCTCCAACCCAACTCTCTCCCCAAGCTATATGCAAGGGTTACTACTCTCCAACCCAACTCTCTCCCCAAGCTATATATGCAAGGGTTACTACTCTCCAACCCAACTCTCTCCCCAAGCTATATACAAGGGTTACTACTCTCCAACCCAACTCTCTCCCCAAGCTATATGCAAGGGTTACTACTCTCCAACCCAACTCTCTCCCCAAGCTATATGCAAGGGTTACTACTCTCCATCCAACTCTCTCCCCAAGCTATATGCAAGGGTTACTACTCCAACCCAACTCTCTCCCCAAGCTATATGCAAGGGTTACTACTCTCCAACCCAACTCTCTCCCCAAGCTATATGCAAGGGTTACTACTCTCCAACCCAACTCTCTCCCCAAGCTATATACAAGGGTTACTACTCTCCAACCCAACTCTCTCCCCAAGCTATATGCAAGGGTTACTACTCTCCAACCCAACTCTCTCCCCAAGCTATATGCAAGGGTTACTACTCTCCAACCCAACTCTCTCCCCAAGCTATATACAAGGGTTACTACTCTCCAACCCAACTCTCTCCCCAAGCTATATGCAAGGGTTACTACTCTCCAACCCAACTCTCTCCCCAAGCTATATGCAAGGGTTACTCTCCAACCCAACTCTCCCCAAGCTATATGCAAGGGTTACTACTCTCCAACCCAACTCTCCCCAGCTCTGAACTCTCCCAGAATCAGTCTTTCCCTCTTCCTATGACTTAAATTGCTTCAAACTCCGTGTGTCCAGGCATTTTGGCTCGAACGTCCCTTGATTTTAGCCCTTTCACTCTTTCAACTCTGGGGGAGGCACTCGCTACAGGCAGATCTGCCTTTTGTCTCCCTCACTCACATAGGAAAAAACAGTGAGATAGTTAGAAGCCTGCTAAATGCTAGAATGAATAAAACTAACTCAAATCGTCTAATAGTAGTAACAATAAAATTAATAAGACGTCGCCGGTACCGAAGGGGTTAAATATTAAGTTATTTAAATGGGTACATTATGACTTACTGCGGTGTATCACGTATGGAATTCCAATAAGGACAGTCATGCGTATAATGCGATATTTCTAATATCGTGAATTTGCAGCTTATGTGCGCCAGGTTGGCGCGTTCAGTCTACCCAAACACGCAAACGGGATAGCTCTACTGAACGTGATCGCCTCTGATTCGACGAATCACGTTTGTGATTGTTTGCAATCAGACGGCGATCACGCTAACACTCCCTGGGGGTGACTAGCGAAGCTATCATAACAGTACCGGTAGGTCTAAATCTCACCTCTACATTATATTATCATAATTAAGCTGAATTAGCCTCTCTCCATGTTATTTATGTGTCGCAATCTCTATTATAAGGTGGCACACCTATAACAATCATAGGTATCGTGACCATTTTGCTATATATAACATAAAACAAGCAGCTTGGAGCACAAGTCTCACAGCTACTTCGTCAGGGCTTCAGTGCGGTAAGCGTAGCCTTCGCTTTTAAATCCGTAAGCCTACTCGCAAGGGTTCGAGGCTCGATGAGCTAATGTGTTTTTTTTTTTTTTGCAGTTATTATTTAATTTGTATCGTTATATATTGGTAATGTTACTATGCCAATGATGCATTGTAAAGGGTTATAACTTGCTGTACAGGTTTTTGAGCGTTTGTCTATATTATTGATTGATTATTTTATGTTTTTTTTTCGGTTGGTTTGTATTTCATTGTTATAGCTATATATCGGTAATGTTACAGTTGTTACTGTGCCAATTGAATGATAGCCTATATTTTAACGGGTTATAGCCTAGCTTGATGTACAGGTTTTTCGGCGCTTGTCTATTATTGATCGATTACTCTATTTACATTTCTTAAAAACAATTTCTGAGGCATAATTGCATCGAAGTATGATAGGTCAGTTAAGCTATTTTTAGTAAGGTAGCCTATCCACGCTATAGTTAAATTTTCAAAGGTAATCTAATGGTTACAAAATAATATTAATGAACCTTCCACAAATATAAGCTTGTAAATAACCTATATACGCATTGATCGTCAGGAAAAGAAAGTATGCCTATACATACTGTACATCGCCAGGAAGAGATAATATATATAGGCTACTATTTAATTCAACCTGGCTACATCGCCAGGGAAAGAGCAATATATATAAACTATATAATTTAGCCTATTCATAGTCCTACATCGCCAGCCTACCGTCTGTCTTGAGCTTGAACAAGGCTGCTGACTGTAGCTAACAGTGTGACTACCTTAGCCAATAGTATAATATATTGATGGATAATAATATCCAATAATAAAATGTATTGATTGAAATTAATAGACCGAAAAAGCATATGTTACAGGCCTAAAACCTTCGCAGACATCGCCAACAAGATTTGAATTTCGTGCTCATAGCCACTAACCAATCAGCGACGAGAATCAATGTTTGCCTATGAATGTCGTTCAGTCTGCGCGATCATAAACAGGATTGCTCAAAACAGAAACAGGATTGCCTGATAGGGTAGACTGAACGCGCTCCGCAGGGATTGAAGACGGAAATTGGTTACTGTAATGGTATGATTAACGGTACAGAGAGAGAGAGAGTACGTGCGTGCGTGCGAGCTAGCTATAGTTAGCTTGCCTTGCAGATAAATCGGACTTCCACTTCAGAGAAACACGAGATCTGAAATAACTCCAAATAGAATAAAACTGGCATTACTTTCAGGGGAGGTGTGGCGGAGTGGTCTTGCCACTGGACTGGCAATCCAATGGACCCGGGTTCGAATCCCAATATGTCAATGGGAAGATATTATTGGGATGGAATTTGTGCTGTACCTAGTATCAGTACATTACCACAGCACACCGAAATTCTAAAAAAATACCCTACTTGTTCCCTGATTAAATAGCATTGTATGAATATTCCCAATATTCAAGAATATGCTACAGGGGGCAATGCCTAGTGAGTTAATTGCTCAATAGGTGGCGTTCTCAGAGTGAGGGTCCGATCCTAGGGAATGAGACGGTGAAGCGCAGAGGTGAAGCGGCTTCAGAGATGGAGTTGCTTCGAGCTGTGAAGCTTCGCATGTCTCACTCCCTAGACTGGAGCAAGACCTCACGGGCCTCACCGTGTTCAGCGGTAGAGTGTTAAGGCTATCAGCCTATGCCCGAGAGGGAGTAGTTGGAATATAGAAAAAAACAAAAACAAAAAAACACGGAGAGAACTGATGCTATCCAGATCAACATATAAACTGTGGAAGATAAGGATGGTGATGATGATGATGACTTGTATTAATTACCCGCAGACTAATTAGTGGTCCTGGTTAAGAAGTCAACCCTTTCTGTACCGGCAACGTCTGATATATTATATTTTAGCTATATTAGGACGATTTTATGCAGCTCGGAAAGGATCTGTGGTAGTTAAAAGGGTTGATTGAGATAGTTCGAAGCCAAATAATTACTAGAGACCCTTTCCAAAGTGAATACAATTGATTAGTAGTAGCCAAAATAAAATAGAAAGGATGATGAGGGTACAGAAGGGGTTAAGAGAAGAACTGGTATCCTCTAAAACCAAGCTTCTCAGTACAAAATTATAATTAAGGAGGGTCACCTCGCTTTTTTGTTATCTTTCTCTCCCTCTTTCTTTGGCTTGTATCCATTCGGCCCCATTCAGCCTATTGTTTTAATACGTTTACCCCCATCCAGGTGTCAATATTTTCCTGGCAAGCTAAATTTGTACACTTTTCTATAGAAAATGTCTCCGGCGAAGCCGGATTTCTCCATACAATGCTGGCTCGCCAGCATTGTATGGAGAAATCCGGCTTCGCCGGAGACATTTGGCCAGGAAGAAATCGACACCTGAATGGGGATAAACGTCTTAAAACAGTTGGCTGAATGGGGCCGAATGGATACAAACCAAGGGAAGATAGATAAGGAGAGAAAGATAAAAAAAAAAGCCGGTGCCTGAAGAAAGGTCTTAATATTGGCAACTAAATGGGGCAAAAGGTTGAATATCGCCAAACTAATGGGGCGAATATCTTGAAATCTCATAACTAATAGGGCTAAGCATGAGGAAGGAGGACTCGAAAAAACAACTTCCTCCCCTTAAGCCCATGTTGCCTAATGTAGAGTGAAGTCTTAATATGGTACTGTCCTGTTGTAACACTGTCAAGGCTGGTGTGGTTTGCAGATACTGTAGGTTCAGTTGATGCAGTGATATATGTTGAGTCTTGCTGAGGCACGGTTAGCACTATGCCAACATCAGCTACAGTGATGACATGATGGGGCAGTGTTGTGACGGAGCTTTGTGAGTTACACTTCAACTACAGAAAGCCAACCCCGTATGATCCGTTACAGTGTATGTAATGGACAACAACCTAAACAATGGGCTGGTCTATCAGAGTGAGAGCTGAGCGATCTCTGCCATACCCATAGCTTACTCTGACTGTTCCTTTAACTTATATATTTTCTAGATCTCAAGTGACGGCGTCTCTTCCGTGGATTGATCTCCCAATCTACCAAGATTGGAAGCCAAAGCGTCACATTTTTCCCTTGCCCCTCAACTTTCTCTTCATAATTGCTGAGGGGCACAGGGCCCTGGGTGGTGCTTTGGTTTCCCGGGCGTTTCCGCACCCTCCTCAGCTCCCCGCCATGGAGTGGCTTCGGTCACCCAGGCTTTATTGTGGTCGGCAGGGAGGGTTCTGTGGGGGCGCTCGGTTATGGCCTTGGAATTGCTCGGGGCCTTGAGGCTGTTCGGCCAGGCAGCTTGGGGAACAACAACAACAACCTAAACAATTGTATGCAGTATATGTATCCATGCATGGACAGTTTTGGTAATTTTAGTACCTACAAAACTAAAATCAAACCATTAATGTCTTATATTTAACAGTTTATAGACTTGAAATTTACTTGTTTATTCATAACATTTTAAGTACGGTAGCGATATTATTAACTGAAGTGGTTACGATAAGCTACTTCGATAACAATGTGGAAATAACTGGTACCAGATTCTTTTCTTCCTCGCTCCTGGCTAATAATTCCGCTATACTGTTTTAGGAGAAGGGTTTGCTGTTGACTGGTTTGCTGATTGATTGACTAGGTGGCTTGCTGACTGACTGACTAATTGGTTGGCGAACTTAACGATCTATTGACTGACAAACTAACTAACTGACTGAGTGACTGGCTGACTGATTTACCGAATACCTCGCTAACTGACTAACGTACTAACTCCTGATAGACTGACACATTTACGTACTTATTGACTGATTGACTGACTGGCAAAATGATTGACTGATTAACGAACTTACTGATTTACTGATTGACTTACTGACTAATTTACATGTGTTTGTTATACATCGGTCATATTCCCATTCTTGCAACTTGCTCATATTTTTCCCATTGCCATACATTTCATTCCACTTTTTTTTCGAATTACTCCTCTCCATTCTGTTATCTACTTAACCCATTCAGTACCGGTGACATCCTTTTCAATATATTCTGGCAACTATTAGGCTATTTTACTCAGTTTAGGAAGGACATCTACAAATAAAAGGCTACAGACTACCTCTACTCATCCTTTCAGCTACCATATATCCTTCCTAAGCTTAATAAAATAGTCTAAGTGTAGCTGGAATCAAATACAAATAGACGTCGTCGGTACAGAAACGATTAAGATTCTGCAAGCATCACCTCAGGACAAAAATGATCTGTGTTAGTCGCTGCACACATTCACACATTATGCCACCAGCTTGCCGATACTGAATACTGTTTGCCCCGTTGTATTATTATATAAGTATGTTTGGGATACTCACGCAATACTGTTTTCTTTACCCCTTCAGCACGATGACGTATGTTTATCTTTTTTCTGGCTATAATTAGACGGTTTTATGTAGTTTAAGAAAGTCCTGTTAAATGTAGATGGTTTATTGAGATCGTATTTATCTGTTTGAGTTCAAGAGGAAGATTATTTGCGAAAGAAAATCGTCTAATGTTAGCCAGAATCTGAACAAAATTTCGTCATCGTGTTGAAGGGAATAAAACCAGCCAGTGTATTGTAATGGAATCCAGCAATTAGTACTTTAACCAGTTGCACAGCCACACGCAATTATATTAATATTTATATTATTTATATTTACCACTACCTCTGTATCTTTGTATCTACCTATCCGCCTGACTGTCAGTGTATGGGTCTGGTCCACATGTATGGGTGACAGAGGCTAGACAAAAGCCCGGGACTCAGACATTTACATAGATATGGAAAATTACTGTGGGTGTGTGTGTGGTGGGTGTGTGTGGGTGGGTGGGTGTGTGTGTATGTGTGTGTGTGTGGGGGGGGGGGGGGATTAGGTAAAGAATTGGTGTGGAGTGGCGGCTGCGGTAGGTATACGGTATAACCCTTCCATTACAGGCATTGGATAACTTCTTAGTAACACACACACACACACACACACACACACACACACACACACACACGCCAGGTATAAGTATAAAATTATATTGACTATCAAACATTGAAGACGGGACTTTCCTGTCAAGTTAAATTGAACCGATTATTGGGTAATTTTAATTGCATCCTGGCTAACCATAGGAAATTGTATGCTTGCTTAGAAAGGACCTTTCGTAAACAAATAGGCACAACTTATATGAACTAACCTGTTGACTACCAAAGGTTCTTCTGATATCCGTCTACGTTTGTCAAATTTCTATCACCTATATTACAAATTACGGATACAAAATCGTGGGATAAAACCCTTGTATAACTCCATCTAAAGTGTTGGTTGTGTGAATGATCGGTGTTGATGGAGGCAACAGTTGGGTGTGGTAGTGCAACAGGTGGGGGGTGCGGGCGGGGATAAGTGTCCGGTAATGCCAAAGATTAGCCCATACACTACCAGGGACGTCATTTTCATCATATTTTGGCAACTAATAGACGATTTTACTAAGCTTAGGAAGGACCTTGGCAATAATGAGGCTTCAAACTGTTTCGTTCAAACCTTTTTAACTACCACAGATCCTTCCTAAGCTGCATAATATCGTCTAAATATAGCTAGAATAAAATATAACACGTCACTGGTACTCAAAGGGTTAATACGATCGTCTGGCGGAAGCAGGTATGACTATGGTTATTTTGAAAGGATGGTTGTTGTTGTTGTTGTTTATGTTCTTGTTGTTTGCCTACGACAAACTTTTTTGGTAGCTGGATAATAACAAGTATAAGATGAGTAAATTGTGATTATTCTGTGTATTTATCAAGGGGACTCCTAATGTCGTGTGTGTGTGTGTGTGTGTGTGTGTGTGTGTGTGGTGTGCGTGCGTGCGTGCGTGCGTGCGTGCGTGCGTGTCCCAATTACCGGCATGCCATATTTTGTCGGTATTCATTTTCCGTATTTTGTCCAATACCAGCCAGTCTAATCTAAGCTAACCTATTTATCTAACTTATCTTTATTAATCTAACCTAACAATTCCAATCTAAAGTGACTCAGCCTAGCGTACCTACTGTAACTTATAATGACCTACCCTAGATATCTTCACCCAACTTACCGAACCTAATATATATTGTATCTAGCCTAATTAACCTAACCCACCTAACCTTTCTCTTCTTACCTAGCCAAACCTAATTGTCAAAGGTTTTTGTAATACAGCATTTATCTATTTACTAAAAGATGTCTTGTCCCTTTGGTGGCCACAAATGAATCGCTTACATATTCAGAGGTAATTCGTTAGATTCTCTAGCAAATAAACAAAATAGTAGAAATGCCAAATGTTGTGAACACTATATAGCACAAATAAACTAAAACTAAACTCGACCACGAAAACAATTAACGGTATAAAATGTATCCTAACCTTCAACAACATCGAAACAGTTGGTTGTTAAAAAATATATTCACTAGCCTTATATTCGTCATTTCATATAATTGAACAAACAGAAGAAAGTCATAACATAGTTTTCACAATTATCGAAAACAAAATGGTTATTACTCTCTCTCTCTCTCTCTCTCTCTCTCTCTCTCTCTCTCTCTCTCTCTCTCTCTCTCTCTCTCTCTCTCTCTCTCTCTCTCTCTCTCTCTCTCTCTCTCTCTCTCTCTCTCTTATCCAAAAATTATCACCAACTAGTCCATCATGAATGTATATAGTCTCTCTGGATATACGTTACCATTAGAAAATATGGCAAATTACTTTTCTTTCCTCTGTCATGTTTTTAGTTTGTAATTATATCTATCTATCTATTGCCGGATGCCTTACTCCCTTTTATTAGGGTAGCCATACACAAAATGCCCCCAAGTGGACCTATCCCCTCTGAGAAGGACAAACCGTGCCAGTTTGCTGAAGGACTTACAGGATTGACCACTAAGCTTAGGACCGTCCACTCCGAGGCCCTATATGTATCTGTTTAGCACTATTTTTCTACAGTGGTGAGCGGCTAGTCCATCCACTAACCTGCTTCACCCTTAGGTAAGCAATGCGGATTTGTATAAGGTATACTCCCCTAGACAGGTTGCCGACCAAGGCTGACGAGTCCCATCCACCCAAATTTGTATAAGGTTGTCTCCCCTAGATAGGTTGCCGAAAATCCCATCCACCCAATTCTACTTTATTTTTTTGTTATGCTAAAAGTTCCGCATTTTTTATTTCTTCATTGCGGGTTCCTGCTCTGTATGTTTTAAGTTTTGTTTGCATTGTGTTGCTATGGCTGTGTTCATTTCCTTTATGCATGAAGTTTATAATTTGATTTCTTCTTTCCTTTAGTTTGAGTATTTTTGTTCTGCTTGGGTCCATTTCCTTTATGCATGAAGTTTGTAATTTTCTTTCTTTCTTGTAGTTCGTATATTTTCTGTTTTGCATAATAATATATCTGCTAAACTGATTAAAATAAGTATGAAAATATTGTCAAAGAACTTAGCTTCACATCATAAGACTCATCCGTAACAGAATTACTGGCGATAATTGAGCCTTTTAGCCCTTCTCACCAGGTTAAGTAATAGAGCGGGGATATGGCCATTATGATAAACACAATTTTCGCTCAAAATTCATAAGGTTTTGGGTTAGGTATAATTATACAGTCTTATCCCCTTCACCACCATTACGAAATGTTCAGCATATTTTGGTTACCATTAGACGATTGTATTTAGTTTATGATCTACCTATACGACTCAAATGGGTAAATACGATCTCTATAAACCCTCTTAGTAACATAGGTCCGTCTTAACCTCTGTAAAATCCTATAATTTTGTCCAGACTCAAAGGTAATATGGCGTCCTGAGGCTGAAGGAGTTTCAATTTACCGTCAGCCGAAATAAACCCAACCATGTATTTAGAAGAGAGCTGACTCAACACACACACGCACGCACGCACGCACACACACACACACACACACACACACACACACACACACACACACACACACACACACACACACACACACACACAAGACATTTGGGCAAGTCTCCTAACGGTGTAGCCTCTGTTCACCTAGCAGTATAAATAGGAACCTGGTATAAGTGGACGAAGTTGTGACGTCCCATCTGGGGTTGGTGGTCGGTTACAAGGTGAGATGGGTATCGTACTGGTCAACCTAAGCTACTGGTCAACCTAAGCCTTCGGGTGAGACTGGTACCGTAGTGAGAATGGTACCGTACAGATTAACCCTAAGCCTTCGTTTCCAGATGTCGCCAATTGGCTCAAATACAGACTACACACACATCCAAAGCCATTCCAACGATACATAAACACTTAACATGCATTTCACGCAATACATTCCCAGTTAAGGAGGCGCGATAATAATGAGCTTAGCTCGCATTGCGTGGATTCCCCTTGACGAACAAGCAAGTGAATACACACACGCGCGCGCACGCGCACGCACGCACGCGCACGCACGCACGCGCACGCACACACACACACACACACACACACACACCACAGAAGTAACAATATAACCCAAAAGTAGAGTATTAAAGACGTGTTTTAGTGGGATAATATTAAAGCTATTCCCCCTCTTTCGTTTGTTTTTCACTCCAGCTCGTTCACGTGTTTAGTGGATAAAAGGGAGAATGGTATAAACAAACCCATTACCTCAATTACTCTCTCTCTCTCTTTGTGCGTAGCCGAGCGAGAGAGAGAGAGAGAGAGAGAGAGAGAGAGAGAGAGGTTAGTGATGGATGGTAATGGAGGGAACACGTCGGGGAGAGTGTGAATGACGGATGGGATTGGTGGAATAGTGAGAACATGTACAATAGATGATGAAGTTGATGCTTATGAGAGAGAGAGAGAGAGAGAGAGAGAGAGAGAGAGAGAGAGAGAGAGAGAGAGAGAGAGAGAGAGAGAGAGAGAGAGGTTAGTGATGGATGGTAATGGAGGGAACACGTCGGGGAGAGTGTGAATGACGGATGGGATTGGTGGAATAGTGAGAACATATGTAACATAGATGATGAAGTAGATGCTTATGAGAGAGAGAGAGAGAGAGAGAGAGAGAGAGAGAGAGAGAGAGAGAGAGAGGTTAGTGATGGATGGTAATGGAGGGAACACGTCGGGGAGAGTGTGAATGACGGATGGGGTTGGTGGAATAGGGCGAATATGTAAAATAGTTGATGAAGTTAGTACAAAGGAGTACAAAGGAAATCAAGCAACAACAGATCTAGTGACCCTTCTAGGCTGCTTGTCCTCCAAAACACTGAGGATCAAGTGTCCAAACAGTGGTTTAGAGTGGGTAAGGGAACATTGGAAAGGGAACTACTGCCCTGCCATTAACGTGGCAGGACTAGGAAGTTAGTAGGGGACATATGGGTTAGTAACTGAGGGGAGGATAAAGTTATTCATTTACAAACGCAGTCAGTCGCGGGTTTGATGCGAGATATTTGTCTAGGCGGAATTTAAATTAATCAACGGTGCTGCAGTCTATAACGTCTCGGGGAAGCCCATTCCACAAGTTGACAACTCGATTGAAGAAGAAATTCTTAGATTCGTGTGAGTTAAAAGATTTACCAATAATTTTGCAACCGTTTCCCCGCGTGTAATTAGATTGGTCGATAGTGAAGTACTTACTACAGTTCATATTGTCGATGCCTTTGATGATTTGAACACTTGAATTAAGTCGCCTCTTAATCTGCGCTGGGTTAAGGAAATAGATTTAATTCTCTAAGACGCTCTTCGTATGGTTTGTTCTTTAGGCTAGGTATCATTTTGGTAACTCTACGTTGAACTCGTTCTAGCTTGTTTATATCTTTTTGGTAATAAGGGCACCAGGATTGAACGCAGTATTCCAGAAGAGGGCGGACTAAGGAATTGTAAAGGGTTAGGATAACTTCTTTGGATTTATGCTCAAATGACCTGCCTATAAAGCCAATTATTTTGTTTGCCTTCTTAACAACTTCTGAACATTGTTGACTCGGTTTTAGGTTACTCGATATTGTTACTCCCAGATCAGTTTCTCTGTTTACATTCTTAAGCTGAGTGCCATTCATCGAATAGTTTGCTTTCTCATTTAGGTATCCGACATGTAGTACTTTACATTTATCCGCATTGAAACTCATTTTCCAAATTTGCTAAGTTGATGCTTATGAGAGAGAGAGAGAGAGAGAGAGAGAGAGAGAGAGAGAGAGAGAGGTTAGTGATGGATGTTAATGGAGGGAACACGTTGGGGAGAGTGTGAATGACGGATGGGATTGGTGGAATAGGGCGAACATGTACAATAGATGATGAAGTTGATGCTTGAGAGAGAGAGAGAGAGAGAGAGAG
The DNA here is from genome assembly GCA_032716605.1 of Paralithodes platypus. NCBI lineage: Eukaryota > Metazoa > Arthropoda > Malacostraca > Decapoda > Lithodidae > Paralithodes > Paralithodes platypus. The sequence continues at coordinate 28,442,173 of CM064542.1, read as the reverse complement.
AGAGAGAGAGAGAGAGAGAGAGAGAGAGAGAGAGAGAGAGAGAGAGAGAGAGAGAGAAGAAGAAGAAAAAGAAAGGGGAGAGATGAGTGTTGATGGCAGCATTAGACGATTAGGAGGTATGGTAAAATTATGTTAAAGCAAGAACATGCTGTCAAGAGAAAAATATTGAGGGATTGGAGCTAGGAATGATGAAATGCGAATGAGACGGAAATAAAAAATAAAATAATAGATGATGAATACACCTAAGATGATGAATAATAGATGAATAATAGATGATGAATACACCTAAGATGATGAATAATAGATGAATAATAGATGATGAATACACCTAAGATGAATAATAATAGATGAATAATAGATGATGAATACACCTAAGATGATGAATAATAGATGATGAATACACCTAAGATGATGAATACACCTAAGATGATGAATAATAGATGATGAATACACCTAAGATGATGAATACACCTAAGATGATGAATAATAGATGAATAATAGATGATGAATACACCTAAGATGATGAATAATAGATGAATAATAGATGATGAATACACCTAAGATGATGAATACACCTAAGATGATGAATAATAGATGAATAATAGATGATGAATACACCTAAGATGATGAATACACCTAAGATGATGAATAATAGATGAATAATAGACGATTAATACACCTAAGATGATGAATAATAGATGATGAATACACCTAAGATGAATAATAATAGATGAATAATAGATGATGAATACACCTAAGATGATGAATAATAGATGAATAATTCATGATGAATACACCTAAGATGATGAATACACCTAAGATGATGAATAATAGATGAATAATAGATGATGAATACACCTAAGATGATTAATAATAGATGATGAATACACCTATGAACAACTATATGATCGTGCCCTCTTCATATGTTTCCCCTTCTTCGTTCTCTATTTAAACAAACAAAGTAGTGGTAGATACTATGCACACTTTGCAATGAGCGTACTGCAGTATACTACACAATTTCTATTTTTCACCAAGAGAGTCTCCTTGTAACTCAGTCACTCACCACCATCTCTCTCTCTCTCTCTCTCTCTCTCTCTCTCTCTCTCTCGTATTTCTTCAAAGCACACACGCAAACACACCCATTATACCCTCAAGTACACGACATTTGTTTTAATGTCTAGTCTCTTTCGGAGCTCAATTAAGGGGGGTCACCTGCTTGTTTTTTATCTTTCTTTCCTTTTCTCTCTTTCCCTGGCTTGTATCCATTCGACCCCATTCAGCCTACTGTTTTAAGACGTTTATCCCCATCCAGGTGGCGATTTATTCCTGGCGAGCAATAGCCAGCCAGCATTGTATTGAGAAATCCGGCTTTGCCGGAGAAAATTTTCCATCGAAAAATTTACAAATTTATCCTGCTGACAAAAACATTATATATAAACAAAATATGCTGGTTCGCGGTAAATCAACACCTGGATGGGGATAAACGTCTTAAAACAGTAGGCTGAATGGGGCCGAATGAATACAACCCAGAGAGAGAAGGAGAGAGGGAGAAAACAAACGAGGTGGGCTCCCTTAAGGTTCAAGTGTCCCAGGCCGAGAACTGTATTGCCAGGTGTTTATCTGTAATGGAACGAGGCTTGAAGGGGGAGATAGTTGCTTTGTCTGTCCCCTTCTCCCTTAATTTGAGCCCCATTTGTTTTGAGATTTTAAGACGTTTGTTCCATTAGTTTGGCGATTTTGAGACCTTTCGCCCCATTTCTGTGTCAATGTTAAGAACTTGTGTGTCATTAAGGTGTCAATTTGTTTTCCTGATGAGCGATAGCGAGCCTATAATTTTAAGAGGAATCGGCCTTTGGTCTGAAAAAATTTCTACCGAAAAATGTACAAATTAATCTTAAAAGGGGGTCTAGAGGGTTTTTCTTTAAGCTTGATGGTGGTCTGGCGGGGAAACTCAAACATAAATAAATTAATGAATACAAAACCATCACACAAGCACTACCCACTTAAGGGGAGATTTCCACTTGAGTGATTTTTTTCTGGACACCTTTCTCCCTCACGTTTAGCCCCATTGCTTTTGAGATTTTAAGACGTTCGCCCCATTAGTTTGGCGATTTTAAGAACTGTTGCCCCATTTTGTCAATTTTAAGACTTCGTGCCATTTAGGTGTCGACTTTCCTGGCGAGCGATAGCGAGCCTGCATTTTAAGAGGAACCGGCCTTCGGCCGAGACATTTTTCTACCGAAAAATTTACACATTTATCTTGAAAGGGGGTCTAGGGGGTGTAATTTTAAGCTTGATGGAAGTCTAGGGAACACACTAAAAACCTCCACTTAACGTTTACTGCCACTGAATTCAGAAGGAATTTGAGGATCGGAGACCAATTTAGCATTATGTGTTGGGGAGATTACAGATAAACGACTTCAACTATACAAAACCTTTTGTTAACCCTCTCACGTTTTTGACGCAATTTTGAGCCTATTAGGGATACTTTAAAGCCTTTGTTACCGTCAGGGGTATTTAGAAACCTTTAGTTTAGTTACTTCAACCTCTGCAGTTGTCTTTGAGTTAGCTGTGGGCAGAAAACTAATTTTGGAGAGGTAATTATAAGAGTGAGAGAACTCTATTTATTATTGTTAATCTGGCAACCTCTGCGTCATAAAAACGTGAAAGGGTTAAGCATTTGTTTTGCTGTGAAGTTTTATTAACCCATTCAGTACCGGTGACGTCCTCTTCATCATCATGTTATGGCAACTTATATTAGACGATTTTATTTAGCTTAGGGAGAATCTGTGGTAGCTAAAAGGATTGAGTTAGTCTGTAGCTTGTTTATTGTCAGAGGTCCTTCCCAAGCTTAATAAACATCATCGAATATTGGCCAGAGTATAACGAACAGGACGTCTGCGGTACTGAATGAGTTAAGGGGCGATTTCCACTTAAGGGATTTTTTTCTTTACCCCCTTCTCCCTCATGTTTAGCCCCATTCCTTTTGAGATTTTAAGACGTTCGCCCCATTAGTTTGGCGATTATAAGAACTTTCACCCAATTTGTCACTTTTAAGACCTTTCGTCCCATTTAGGTGTCGATTTTTTCCTGGCGAGCGATAGCGAGCCTGCAATTTAATAGGAATCGGCCTTCGGCCGGGACATTTTTCTACCGAAAAATGTACAAATTTATCTTGAAAGGGGGTCAAGGGGGTGTAATTTCAAGCTTGATGGAAGTCTAGGAAACACACTAAAAACCTCCCTTTAAGGAGGTTGGTATTCTATACGTTTCTTTCGTTATTTTTCAGTAGTTTGTTTAGTTTCCTTCCTAGACTGCCATTAAGCTTAAAGAAAATCCTCAAGATCCCCCTTCGAGATTAATTTGTACATTTTTCGGTAGAAAAATGTCCCGATCGAAGGCCGATTCCTCCAAAATGTCAGGCTCGCTATCGCTCGCCAGGAAAATAGTCGACAAGAAAATGGCACCACGAAAGGTGTTATTATCGACAAAGAAATGGAGCGAAAGGTTTTAAAATCGGGAAACTAATGGGGGGGGGGGAACGTCACAAAATCTCAAAACTAATGGGGCTAAGCATGAGGGAGAAGGGGGTCCAGAGAAAATCACATACCTCCCCTTGAGTTTATATAGTTCCATTTACACTCTCCTATTGCCACCCAGAAAAACAAGGACGATCACTTAAGGGGGGGATGGGCCCGTTTTCTGGACCACTGGCTTTCTCCCTCATGTTTAGCCCCATTAGTTTTCAGATGTTCAGATGTTTGCCCCATTAGTTAGTCGATTTTAAGACCTTTCGCCCCATTTCTTCGTCAATATTTAGACCTTTCGTGCTATTTAGGTGTCGATTTTTTCCCTGGCGAACGATAGTGAGCCTGTAATGTTGGAAGAACCGGCCCTCGGCCGGAAATTTTTTCTACCAAAAAATTTACAAATTAATCTAGAAGGGGGATCTAATGGATGTTTTTTTTTAAATTTGATGGAGGTCTAGGGAGGAAACTACAAAAATAATGAATACAGTACATGCAAAAACAATGAATACAGTACATGCAAAAATCGCCCAAAAAGTGAACCATCTCCCCTTAACCCCTTATGTACCGGCGACGTCTTATAAACTTTTTTCTGGCTACTATTAGACGATTTTATTCAGGTCTAAAATAGCCTACAGCAATTTATAACAGGCTTCGAACTATCCCACTTAACACTTTTGACTACCACATATCCTTCTTAAGCTGCACAAAATCGTCTACATATAGCGAGAATAATAATATGAACACGTCGCCGGTACAGAAGGGGTTAAAGGAAAGTTTAGATTAATAATAGAAAATTGACAATGAACTTTGGCAATGTCAAGTAATTAACGTGATAGGTCTTTCTCTCCCTCTCTCTCCCCCCCCCCCCTCTCTCTCTCTCTCTCTCTCTCTCTCTCTCTCTCTCTCTCTCTCTCTCTCTCTCTCTCTCTCCCCTTTTATTTCCTCTCTTCTCCTCTTTTATTGCTCTTGTTTCATTTTCTTCCTAATTCTGGGTTCATTTCTCTTTCTCTTGCCTTCACTTTCCACTACATTTCCTTTCAATTTCTATCCTGTCTCCTCTCCTCCCCTCATTCCTTCTCGGTTCTCTTTATTTTCCCTTTTCTTCTATTAACTCTCCTCTCCATGCCACATTCTATCCTTCTCGTTTCTGCATCCACCTTTTCTTCCTTTCTCATTCTTCCCATGCAAATCCATTACTCTTCCCCATTACCATCTCCTTATCTTTGTTATTTCCTCTCCTCTGCTCTCTCTCTCCCCCTCTTCTCTCTCATTCTCCCTTGTCCACACATTTTCCTCATCAAGGGAATTTCCCGATTTCAAAAGTACAGTTAATGGATTCCCAATGTTCCAGTGTATAAACAAACGGAACATTCTGGCCACAGAGACTTCAAAAGCGTTTAACTATTGGAGAGAGAGAGAGAGATAGAGAGAGAGAGAGAGAGAGAGAGAGAGAGAGAGAGAGAGAGGGGATGAGGGATTTGTATTTGTTTTCCTAAGTCAAATGTCAAATACTGAATATACTGTACGTGTTATTGGATAACAACAAGTGAACTTGTGCCTGATTGTGAAAGTGATTTTAATATGGTTTGGTATGAATGAAAACAAAATACAACAACGAACATATTATTGAAAACAGTTATTGATGATTGTACACTTTGCTAGCATTATTCGGAATAGTTCTTGAGTTAGGCATATGTGTTTGTATTAATCCACTGTGATATTGACACCATAACTCAAGATAGTAATGTAAATATTATATTATAGGGTTGGAATTTGTTACATGTAGGCCCCCAAAAAAAATAATAATAAACACAATAGATGAATCAATTAGCACATTCTACATTCAACATTGTTCTTACTGTTTTGACCACATGCAATAGACAACTGCAATATTAGTGCCAAGTCCTGAATAATGGCCGGCAGTGTTATTTATTCCTTAAATAACTATTAATTCCGTTATACGTGTTTCTACTGAATGTATACTTTATATATTTATTAATATATATATATATATATATATATATATATATATATATATATATATATATATATATATATATATATATATATGGAAATAATATTGATTAACAGTAATTATATACAAACAACACATTTCTTAACCCTTAATTAGCGGCGAGCAACATAAGTCGAGTTAAAAAAAGCTGGACTATGTGGCGGCGCTCGACATAGGTCGAGTGGCAATTTCAGCACGTAATGTGGCTGAGAGAGAGACAAGTGGTGGCAGGAGACTAGCGAGCGTATGACTGCTCCAGACCACCGCGGCGAACCTACTGACACAAATCTCAGCTCCCTCCTCCCTCTCTCACTCGCTACATACTCAATTATGTACCGAAACTACCGAATTACCTGCTTTTTGCACTCGCGTTGCACGGTTATTGCAAGAAAACTATCCATCATACAAGGATCGTTATGGTGTCATTCGAAAGCTCTGTTTATGCCCTTTCAGGGATAGGTACTTGTTTTACGTTCTGGGTCTTATTTAGGCATGAAAATGATCACGTAAACAGCCCTATTTTGGCTAAAAACACCCCGCTGTGCGGTACATATAAATAAACCGCATAGGCCGCTCGTAAGGTTTAAAGATACTTAAAACATAGCAAGAAAAACTAATGGTTTGGGCATAGTCGTTGGTTAAGGTTGGCCGATTGATTTTCTGTCGTTTCTGTGTAAGGGTTGCTGACTGATGGAGAGAGAGAGAGAGAGAGAGCGAGAGAGAGAGAGAGAGAGAGAGAGAGAGAGAGAGAGAGAGAGAGAGAGAGAGAGAGAGAGAGGAGAGAGAGAGAGAGAGAGAGAGAGAGAGAGAGAGAGAGAGAGAGAGAGAGAGAGAGAGAGAGAGAGAGAGAGAGAGAGAGAGAGAGAGAGAGAATGAAGATTGTGTAGGAAGAAGAGTATGATTAGGGTAGATTTAAGAAGAGGGGACGGAGGAGGTGAAGAAGATGTAGGAGGCAAGTAAAGATAGAAGACTTGGAAGACGGGAAGGAAGGTGTGAGACAAATGGTAAGAGGGTAAGGAAGATGTAGGAAGTAGGATAAGAATATAAAATAAGAGACAGGAGAGAAGACATAACGGAGAAGGTGAAGAGTAAAGACCTTCACGACGAAACGTTGATTAAGGGGGGTGACCTGCTTTTTGTTATTTCTGCCTGTTTCTCTCTTTCTCTGGCTTGTATCCATTCGGCCCCATTCAGCCAACTATTTTAAGACGTTTATCCCCATCTAGGTGTCGATTTCTTCCTGGCGAGCGATAGCGAGCCAGCATTATATGAAGAAATCCGGCTTCGCCGGAGACATTTTTCTATCGAAAAATGTACAAATTTGGCCTGCTGTCAAACAAAACTAAAAAATATGCTGGATCGCTACCGCTCACCAGTAAAAAAATTGACACCTGGATGGGGATAAACGTCTTAAAACAGTAGGCTGAATGGGGCCAAATGGATATAAGCCAGAGAAAGATAGAAAAGGACAGAACAAAAACAGGTCACCCCCCTTTAACTTGGGTCCTTACTGTGATACTATATATTTACCCAATAACGTAGAAGAAAGTAGTATTTTTAACATCGTTCTTAACACTAATAACACCCAAAACGAAAATAATGAAAGCATGTGATTCTCCCAGGATTCGAACCCAGGATATCGAACATACACAACTTACACGCTCTAACCATTACACCATCAAGGCACTTAACCCTTTCAAGCTCCAATACGCGTTTCTGTTCTGTTTATGGCTACTATTAGACGATTTTGTTCAGATTAGTAACGGTAAATGGAAGTCAAAAGGTTGATTGAGATAGTATTTACCCTTTTAATACCCACATATCCTTCCTAAGCTGCATAAAATCGTCTAACGATAGCCAAAATAAACTGGTAAAACGCGTCAGAGCTTCAAAGGGTTAATAAGTACAGCACACGACCACGATTGATATAGTTTATTTTATTACTGGATATTAATCTAATCATGTACTGTGCCCAACTGCACTATGAATAACTTAATTCTTAAGCGAGAGGATTTTTTTTTTTTTTTTATGGGGCACAGATCACGTAGGACCCACCTCGCTACGAAATATTCTTGAACCTATAAAAAATGAGGCAAGGAAGATGTGAGAAAGGAATGAACATGCAAGCAGGATATCCTGGTATGGACGATGCGGAAAATATGGAAAGGAGTTAAGGAAGGCGGGGAGACAAGTAATAAAGCCGTTATGGAATACGAAACATGTAGGCAAAATGATAAACAGGAAGCGAGTATATGAAAGGGAGGCATACAAAAAGCTTGGAAGAGAGACTAGGATGACAGTACAGGATGTAAGGAAAATTTAGATCAAAACAAGAGGTTAAGAAGACGCGGGTGACAGGAAAAGTATGGAAGATATGGAAAACAGTAAAAATATAGAAACTCCAGCAAGCCAGAGATTACTTTAAAGGAGGAAAGGAAAACTTAACAAACAGGAAAAGGAGGTGTGGAGGATGTGGAAGAATTGAATAAATAGCCGTACGACAGGAAGTGGGAGGAAGGAAGTTGCGGAGGGCAGAAAAGGAAGACAATGAAGGCGTAAGAAGTAGGAACACATTTATTACAGAGGAGTCAAGGGAATAAATGGGGACAAGGAGGCAAATACGACATATTCAGTAAGAAAAAGAGAGCTAAAAACAGAGACAGAGAGTAGGAAAAGAGGGCATTGCCGGTTGAAGATGAGTTACATAAACCTAGACAAGCAGAAGATAGATTATTTACATGGGTGAGGGAAAACGTCAAGGAGTATGTCGCGAGTCAAGAAGGGAGGGGGAAGCAGATAATATGGAAGAGAATAATGGCTGTAGAAAATTTGAAGATACGTGGGAGGTATATGGAGGTCGGTGTAATTATAAAGAGTGGGAAGACTGCAATTGGAGGGGTGTGGTGTGTGAGTGTGTGTATGTTTAATTAGGTGATGCTATGCATATGTTAAGGAGAGGGGGACATTTGGGAGTGGAAAGGATTTGTTAAGGAATAGGTCAAGATAGGGAAGGAATGAGTAGGGTAAAGGGTGATATAGTAGGGTAAAGGGTGATATAGTAGGGTAAAGGGTGATATAGTAGGGTAAAGGGTCATATAGTAGGGTAAAGGGTGATATAGTAGGGTAAAGGGTGATATAGTAGGGTAAAGGGTGATATAGTAGGGTAAAGGGTGATATAGTAGGGTAAAGGGTGATATAGTAGGGTAAAGGGTGATATAGGATGATTTTAGAATGAAACTGTGGAGGTGTATGTATGTGGAGAAGTATGGGGGTAGGGGAAATACCTGGTGAAAGAAAAGTTGGATAGGTAAAATAGATAACTGTGTAGGGAGGTGGTATGGAGATAAAAAAGGGCTAAATATAAGTTGGACCTAGGATTGAGAGGTTTTTAACCGTTTCAAGATGCGATGACACATTCCTTTTATCTTTTCTGGCTACTATTAGACGATTTTTTCCTGATTACGAAGGTATATGGAAGTCAGAGGATTAATTGAGATAGTCTTTACCTCTTTGATTCCCAGACATCCTTCCTGAACTGCTTAAAATTGGCCAATGATAACCAAAATCAAATGTAAAAGTGCGTCATAGATCCTCAAGGGGTTAAGGGAGCCCACCTCGCTTTTATTCTCTTGCTCTCCCTCTCTCTTTGGCTTGTATCCATTCGGGCCCATTCAGCCTACTGTTTTAAGACGTTTACCCCCATCCAGGTGTCAAGTTTTTCCTGGCGAGCGGTAGCGAGCCAGCATATCTATGTTTTTGTTCTGCCAGCAAGCTAAATTTTTACATTTTTCGATAGAAAAATGTCTCCGGCTTCGACATTTTTCTATCGAAAAATGTAAAAATTTAGCTTGCTGGCAGAACAAAAACATAGATATGCTGGCTCGCTACCGCTCGCCAGGAAAAACTTGACACCTGGATGGGGATAAACGTTTTAAAACAGTTGGCTGAATGGGGCCGATTGGATACAAGCCAGGGAAAGAGAGAAAAGGAGAGAAACATAAAAAAAAAAAAAAAAACGGTGACCCCCCTTAAGAGTGTGCAGGTAAAAGGGTACGCAGTACATTAGTGAGAAAGGGTGCTGGAAGAACGCTGAACAGGATTCTATCTTAATTCAACATCACTTCGTATATTGTTTTTATGTCTGTAACTTGCAATGATTGTTCAGTTACTTATATATCCCTTCCAAGTTTCATTTACGCATGTCTTTTCTGTGTTCTGGCTATTATTAGACGATTTTATTTAGATTATAAAGGGTATGTGGAAGTCAGTGTTAATTGAGATAGTCTTTACCCTTACAATTCCCACAGATCCTTTCTAAACTGTATTAACTCGTCAAATGATATCGAGAGAGAGAGAGACCGCGAGCGAGAGAGAGAGAGAGAGAGAGCGAGAGAGCAGAGAGCGAGAGAGCGAGAGAGAGAGAGAGAGAGAGAGAGCGAGCGAGCGAGCGAGCGAGAGAGAGAGAGAGAGCGACAGAGAGAGCAAGAGAGAGCCAGAGAAGGAAGGAAGGGAGGAAAATTAAATCTATTAGATGGGCTAACAGTGGAAGATTCAATTGCGCGGACGGTGTAGGGAGACAAATGGGAGAATACACTATAGCAAGATGAAGATTAGGGTAGATACGAGGAAGCAGTAAAACACGACAATGAGGAAGCAACACAGATGGAAAAGACGGCGAATGAAATCAAGGACGAAATGGAAGCTTAGATTATTGACACTCAGTTCAAGTCATACAACAACAGATTATGTTAATTCTAACAAGATATCATCTCAGAACCGGTAATATCATGTGAATAAGAACTAATTTAGATAACAATGTTCCTTGGACTAAACATTCCAGCTATATGTAGGTAAATTATATAAGAAACAGATATAATGCAATAGGGAGATAATGGCAAGGTCCTTGCAGGCAACGTTCTACCCATATTACGTTTATTGCATAAGCGAACGGAAATTATGTGAGTGTTGGACTCGCTCTACTTTGCTACTTGTATCTGTTATTGTATCGGAACTACATTTTCAAAGAGGCAGTAACAAGGATCGATATAAAATTCAAAATGGAAAAGGAACTACTTTGGTAATATATAGTAACTCACCCCCCATGTTGGATTGTTATTGGCCTCCTATTATTGGCCTCCTATATCTGGTCACTTTCATATTGGTTTATAAAGTGGCTCCTGAACCTGTCCTCCCTCATATTGGTTTATAAAGTGGCTCCTGAACCTGTCCTTCCTCATATTGGTTTATAAAGTGGCTCCTGAACTTGTCCTCCCTCATATTGGTTTATAAAGTGGCTCCTGAACCTGTCCTTCCTCATATTGGTTTATAAAGTGGCTCCTGAACCTGTCCTCCCTCATATTGGTTTATAAAGTGGCTCCTGCCCCTGTCCTCCCTCATATTGGTTTATAAAGTGGCTCCTGAACCTGTCCTTCCTCATATTGGTTTATAAAGTGGCTCCTGAACCTGTCCTCCCTCATATTGGTTTATAAAGTGGCTCCTGAATCTGTCCTCCCTCATATTGGTTTATAAAGTGGCTCCTGAACCTGTCCTTCCTCATATTGGTTTATAAAGTGGCTCCTGAACCTGTCCTCCCTCATATTGGTTTATAAAGTGGCTCCTGAATCTGTCCTCCCTCATATTGGTTTATAAAGTGGCTCCTGAATCTGTCCTCCCTCATATTGGTTTATAAAGTGGCTCCTGAATCTGTCCTCCCTCATATTGGTTTATAAAGTGGCTCCTGAACCTGTCCTCCCTCATATTGGTTTATAAAGTGGCTCCTGAACCTGTCCTCCCTCATATTGGTTTATAAAGTGGCTCCTGAACCTGTCTCCTAATATTGGTTTATAAGTGGCTCCTGAACCTGTACCCCCTAATATTGGTTTATAAGTGGCTCCTGAACCTGTCCTCCCTAATATTGGTTTATAAGTGGCTCCTGAACCTGTACCCCCTAATATTGGTTTATAAGTGGCTCCTGAACCTGTACCCCCTAATATTGGTTTATAAGTGGCTCCTGAACCTGTCCTCCCTCATATTGGTTTTTCTAGGACACGTTTTAACATGTTGGTCCTCCTATTTTTATCATAAACTCATAATTCAAATGGTTTGTTTTTGCTCCTCCACTAAAAGAGAACATTTTCCAGGTAACGTCAATGTTTTGAGATCGGGTAATACAAGTTCCAATCAGCAAATTCCATGAATGTCTCCAGTTTCCTAAATTAACCTTTCTAGAGTCCTTTACGGTTTCAGGACCTTTGTTTACACCATGTTATTAACCCATTCAGTATCGGTGACATTTGTTTTCATTATAATCTTGCTACAATTAGACGATTATATTTAGCTGAGGAAGGACGTCTACACATTAAAAGGCTGCAGATTATCTCAATGAATCATTTTAGTTACCATATATCTTTCCTAAGCGGGGGAAGAGCAGGCGAAGGGGAGGGGATGGAGAAGAGGGATGGAAGAGAATGAAGAGAGTCAAAGAAAAAGGTAGAGAAAGAAGGAATAAGGAAGGACAAGAATTACAGTATATTATATGAGTTTGCTTATGATGATTATAAGGAGAGAGAGAGAGAGAGAGAGAGAGAGAGAGAGAGAGAGAGAGAGAGAGAGAGAGAGAGAGAGAGAAGGGGTACGAAGGTAATGCGAGGAACGAGTGATAGGGATTCGTGTGTGAATTGAAAAATGGAGGAAAGAGCGAGCAACTCAGGAGCCAAATAGGAACACTGGGGCTGGTTATGAGGTAATGGAAGAGAATGAGAGAGAGGGAGAAGGGAGAGTGGCAATAACGAAGGGAGAAAAGCAACGAAGGGAGAGAGGAAATGACGAAGGGAGATTGGAGGAGAAAGGTCTGGCAGCATCTAAGCTCAACGTAACACAAAACCTAAATTATATATTTACATACTATAGGTAGCGCCAGCGAACTTGACAATAATCTTAAGCCCTTAACTTCTTATAACTCGAAATTAATGAAAGCAATCGGGCTGACGTATCCATCATTTGGGAAGGGTCCACCAGGAAATAAGAGTGGATATTTACAGCCAGTTTGCTCTAGGCCCTTTTGAGTTAGAGGTCAGAGATCAAGATTATTGTCATGTTCGTTGGCGCTACCTATAGTTCATTTACATTCCAACATCTACTTCATATGTTAAAGTTGAGGGGGATGGACAGATTGGGAAGGTGAGAGGTCTCTAAGAATTAGAGACAAAGAAAGAAGGAAAAACGAACAAATTAGAAGAGTTAAAGGTGAAGGGCTATCTTCCCTGCTCAATCCATTCATCTCCCCCTAATCTAACGGAATTTGGCTCTCTGTCACTCATCCACTTTAGGAGAGACGCTTGTTATAGGCAGCGTTGCCTTTTGTCTCCTTCATACACATAACACAATACTATTGTTCTTACATATTCAAATGGATAACGTTTTACTTCCCCAGGATTCTATAGACAAAAATATCTGCATAGAATATAGAAAGATTGAGTAAGAGGCAATAGGCCGAACACAGTGAAGTGAGAGTGAGCGTAATGAGGGTGATGGTTATAATATTAACCCTTTCACGCACATATGACGCAGAGGTTGCCAGATTAGCAATAAGAAATAGAGTTATCTCACTCTTATAATTACCTCTCCAAAATTAGTGTTCTGCCCACAGCTAACTCAAAAACAACTGCAGAGGTTGAAGTAACTAAACTAAAGGTTTCTAAATACTCCTGATGGTAACAAAGGCTTTAAAGTATCCCCAATAGGCTCAAAATCGCGTCATATGTCGGAGAGGGTTAAGGGGGTAGTGCTTGGGTTTTGGTCTATCTCATTATGTATTTATATGTTTTAGTTTTCTCGCTAGATCTCTATAAACGTTAGAACATCACCCCCTAGACCCCCTTTCAAGATACATTTGTACATTTTTCGTAAGAAAAATTTACAGGCCGAAGGCCAGTGCCTTTAAAATTACAGGCTCACTATCGTTCGCCAGAAAATAAATCGATACCTAAATAGCACGAAAGGTCTTAATATTGACGAAAAAATGGGGTCAATGTCTAAAAATAGCTAAACTAATGGAACGAACGTCTTAAAATCTCAAACCTGATGGGGCTAAAAGTGAAGGACACGGGGGACCACACAAAGCGAACCAATTCCCCTTAATGCTTTTCCAAGCCAGTATGCTATAACACTTACTTTTATTCTAGCTTTCAATACACAATTATATTAAGGGGAGGTATTTAGTTTGTTCCCTAGACCTCCATCAAGCTTAAAATTACACCCCCTTGAGTCCCTTTCAAGATAAATTTGTAAATTTTTCGGTTGAAAAATCTCCCGGCCGAAGGCCGGTTCCTCTTAAATTACAGGCTCGCTATCGCTCGCCAGGATAAAATCGACACCTGAATGGCACGAAAGGTCTTAATATGGGGTGAAAGTTCTTAAAATCGCTAAAGTAATGGGGCAAATGTTTTATAATATCAAAAGCAATGGGGCTAAACATTAGGGAGAAAGGGGTCAAGAAAAAAATCCCTCAAGTGGAGATCTCCCCTTAATCCGTTCCCCCAATTACGTAGTTTTCACCATTTTCTGTTAACCATTAGACGACTTGTTTGAGTGTATAATCCACCAATACGACTCAAATGGGTAAATCCGATCTCAATAAACCCTTTTAGTAACATGTGTCCTTCTTAAACTGGATAAAATCATAACATTTTAGCCAGAATCAAAGGTAAATAAGGGTGATGGTGCTGAAGGGGTTAAGCTTAACAAGAGTCTGTGGGGTCACACAGTTAATTGACGTAAATTGTACCCGTTTCATTGGTAGAACTCTTTACTAACTTCTATAAAATCCTAAAGGGTAAGAACAAACTAAAAGTAATAGACGCTATGTAACTGAGAGGGTTAGAATAATGTGGTTGTTGTTGTTGTTGTTCCCCAAGCTGCCTGGCCGAACATCCCCAAGGCCCCGAGCAATTCCAAGGCCATAACCGTTTACGTATATGGTGTAAATAAAATGGGTATTTCTTATCATGTGTTAATTATACGGTATTAAATGGTTTGTGCGTGTGCAATATACGTCAAAATATGAATCAAACACTATTTAAATGATCATAATATGCTTGTTACCAGAATAATTACAGACAAAATTAATGGCAATGGTTGTGTTAAGGGGAGGTCTCCACTTGAGGGATTGTTTTCTTGACCCCTTTCTCCCTCATGTTTATCCCCATTGCTTTTAATATTATAAAACGGTTGCCCCATTAGTTTAGCGATTTTAAGAACTTTCACCCCATATTAAGACCTTTCGTGCAATTCAGGTGTCTATTTTATCCTGGCGAGCGATAGCGAGCCTGTAATTTAAGAGGAACCGGCCTCCGGCCGGGAATTTTTTCTACCGAAAAATGTAAAAAATTATCTTGAAAGGGACTCGAGGGGGTGTAATTTTAAGGTTGATGGAGGTCTAGGGAACAAACTAAATACCTCCCCTTAACTGTACAGACATACAACTAAGATATAAGGAATAATGGATATTGTTAACGCTCTGAGGATCGATGACGCATATCTTTTTGGTGTTCTGGCTATCCTTAGACGATTGTATTCAGACTGGGAAGGGTATATGGAAATCAGGATTGATTGAGATAGTCTTTAGCCTTTCCATTCCCACAGGTCCTTCCTAAGCTGTATAAAATCGTCTAATGATAACCAAAATAAACTGGTAAACGGCGTCATATCCTCAAGGGTTTAACTTAGAGAGAGAGAGAGAGAGAGAGAGAGAGAGAGAGAGAGAGAGAGAGAGAGAGAGAGAGAGATGAGTGGACATTACAAGGATAAACCTCGCTATTATTCCGTCTCTTGCTCTCTTTCTCTGTCTCTGTCGTCGCTACATGTCCATACTTGCTTGTTTTCTTTGCTTTTTCCTTTGCTTTCTTTGTCTTCCTTTTCTCACTTCTCTCCGTATTTTTCTCTTTAATAATTAGTTTATTTGAGGATGTGTGAGAGTTTGTGTTTTTTATCTGTGTTTATTTTTTGTTTTATGTTGTTTTTGTGTTTTCCCTGTTCTTGCTCTGTCTTGAGTCGGCTACCCCCAAAATGGGGATTGGGCCTGAGCATATAGATAGATAGAATAATTAGTTTTTTGTCTCGTTTCTTTCTTTTTTGTTCTTCTCTTACCTTCTCTCTTCTTCCTCAGTATTATTCCCGACACTTATAACTCAAATGAATGGAAACAAAACTTATTCCAATGTTATATCAAGACAAACTAAACATTCTGCAGCAATATAATATCTCTATGCTTATACAGATCTATATTGTATATATTTTCACAAAATACACGTGAGCTGAGCTCGGTTTGGTTGGGCGATAATTAAATTAAGTATATTCAGCCCGAGTTCCGTGGACATTTTTGTAAACATCTCTGTATGGTATACTGGAATACGGGTCCTACGACTTGCGTATGAAATAAAATGCTTTCTGGATTTCCCTTCTCCTTTGTGTACATTCTAGATCACGCCGTAGTAGAATTGATTAAAGCACATACTCTCGTCCTGACTGTCGGTGGTTCAAGCCCGACTGAGAGTAAAACACATTGTATACATATATACTGTATATCTATATATCTATATCTATCTATCTATATCTATTATATATATATATATATATATATATATATATATATATATATATATATATATATATATATATATATATAGAGAGAGAGAGAGAGTAGACTACCTCTTGGATGAGAAAGTGTTTTGATATATTGAAAGGAATCTGAGGATCAATAACATACATTAAAAGTTTCTTTGATCAAAGTTAGTTCGCTATTGGTGCCATTTATATAAAGCAGGAGCCGGAGATCTTTTCTGATTCGCTAGGATGTAGATAGATAGATAGATAGATAAAAAAATGAATAGACAGATTTTTTTTTTTTTTTTGTAGATAGTAAATTAATACTTAGGAAAATGGATGGATGATTAGATAGTTTGACCTAGCTAGGTAGTTTTCAAAAATAGCATAAACAATTAACTAGGTTAAATACAATCTCGAAATAGATATATTTATCAATTGATAGGAGAATTTATCAGTTTTACTCAGTTTATGTTAAGAATACACTATTATTCAACTTATGACAATACCAAAGCGATATGAGTTATTTCAATTACCCCTCTAGTTCCAACTGATGCTTCCTAAACTGAATTTTTTTTCTTATGATGATCAAAACTTAAGATTAATACCAAAGCTAAAATCCCTTTGGTCACTTCTTTTGACCGAAGACTTGAAACCTTTAGTGGTGGGGTTGTTTTGGATATATAGACAGATAGGTAGAACAAATAGGTACGTAGGGAAGTAGATTGATAGGTAAACTGGTAAATATACAGATAGCTGGGTATATACGTAAGTTAGTTGACGAATATTTAGTGTAGATACATAGATATAAACAAAATATATACAATATATATATATATATATATATATACATAGAGAGAGATACTTACATAGACTTACATATATACACTGGCCGCACAGACCTTACGATCCAAACGAGGTGGTCAGGACTTAATTCTAGTAGAGATGGCATATCCGATAGAAAAGGAAAGTTGAAGGAAAGGATAGAAAATAAGGAGAGAGAGAGAGAGAGAAATTAGATACATTTGGTGCTCTTGGTTATTGATAATGTTGAAATAAATACATAATGATAATTTAATATTATAGAATAACTTCCAATACCAAGGTACTTTTCTATTGGCCACTTTTATACGGGAAGCCTTTAACCCTTTCAAGATCCGATAACGCACTACTTTTCTGTTTCCCAGCTATTATTAGAAAATTTTATTCAGATTAGGAAGGGTACATTTAAGTCTGAGGATTCATTGAGTCTTTACCCATATAATTCCAACAGATCCTTCCTAACCTGTATAAAACCGTCATATGATAACTAGAATGAACTGTCAAAATGGGTGATAATATTCAAAGGGTTAATGATTGGATTTTGTTGTAAATCGGCCGTTATATATAATAGGTTGACATTTATCTGATATCCTTTCTACGTCTATGTACTCTCTCTCTCTCTCTCTCTCTCTCTCTCTCTCTCTCTCTCTCTCTCTCTCTCTCTCTCTCTCTCTCTCTCTCTCTCTCTCTCTCTCTCTCTCTTAGTTCTTTTTCCTATTTTCATTGTTCAGTTTAAATGTATTATACTTTTCATGTTAGAAGCTTATCTTGTTATTGTTGTGTACATTTCCCTCTCTCTTCTTTTCCCTCCATCATATACTCTACCGGTACGTATTCTGTTTGTTTTGGGTTTTTCTTTTTATGACTACGTTGATGAATGGTTTTGACTTATTGATTGCATGCTGTTCTTCTTTTTCAAATTAAGAAACATCATGGATAGGAGAGAGAGAGAGAGAGAGAGAGAGAGAGAGAGAGAGAGAGAGAGAGAGAGAGGAGAGAGAAAGAGAAAGAGAGAGAGAGAGAGAGAGAGAGAGAGAGAGAGAGAGGAGAGAGAGAGAGAGAGAGAGAGGAGAGAGAGAGAGAGAACAAAAAACAGTGCCCCTATACAGAGGAAGGAGAGCTGTTCAGGAGACGGAGACAGATGAGCACACCTACCTAGCAAGAGTGGTAATATTGTCTTTCCAAGAAAGATTGGTGGAAACAGAAATCCCAAGAATATTGACAGAGGGCGAAGGGTTGATTTGAGTGTTGTTGAAGATTAAGGGATTATTGTGTGGAATGTTGTGACGATTATACAAATTGGGTTTTGGAAGCATTAAAAGCAACAAGTTTATTTCTGCCTCAATTGGAAATACTTGATAGCTCGGAATATAGGTGAGCTATGACCTCATCAGGTGAGTTTTGAAGTGATTGCATGGAGGATTGGTGTGGAAAGTTAGTTGAATAGTGTAAGGTAGTCATCTGAACTAGAGGTACAGTATAACAGATTATTAAGGAATATTATAAAAAGTATTGGAGATGGGACAGAGCCCTGAGAAACACCTGAGTTGATAGGGTTAGGATATGTGCGGTGGTGGCCATCAACAACCGCAGCTATGGAATGGTCAAAAAGGACATTGGAGATAAAGGCTCAGATAGAGGGATAGAACCCGAAGGATGGAGTTTAGTAACAAGGGATTTGCGCAATACTTTATCGAATACTTCAGATATGTCTTAGCACAATACAAATGGTTGTGCTAAAGTCCTGAAAGGATATGAAGCCCAGAGAGAGCAGAAAGTACATCCTTAGAAGAGATAATGATGTTAGACAAAAGTAAGAGGGAGGGGAGTTGAGAGGGAAGAATAACACCGGAATCATCCAAGGTAGGTTTTAGCGAAAGTTTGAGCGAAGAGGTCAGCTTTGTCAAAGGATGAAGTGACGGTGGTGCCGCCATCAGAGTGAAGTAGAAAAGGGAGGGAAGGATAAGGAAGTAAATTGTTTGGAGAGCTTTATGACTAGATGCCAGAAAGCCTGGAAAGAGTGAAAGTAAGACAGTTTATTATTGATGAAAGAGTTTTTGGCTAGTCGAAGATTTTTTTTTTTGGTTTAGTAAGAGATATTTGAGTTTCAAAGCGACAATGTTGTTTGTATGTTTCCTCCTTATTCCAGGTAGCAGTATAGCAATTGCTAATAATCCAAGAGGAAGAGAGAGAGAGAGAGAGAGCGCGCGCGCGCTAGCTAAGCCTCCATGCCCCAGATAATTACTGAACCTCTTGAGTATTGCGCTTGGCACATTTAGAGGGTCCCTGACTGCAGAAGCCAAAATATGCCTATCTATTTGTCTTTCTGTCTGTCAGACTGTCTACCTGCCTGGCTGTTTATATGTTTATTTATCTATATGGGTGTCCGTTTGCCAAGTGTCCATGTCTTGCTATATATTTATCTGTTTGGGTAATTCTATCCATATACTGTATCTACACTACAGTATATATATGTTTATCTGTCTAGCTTCTAGTGTCCGTTTATCTATATCTACATAGACTACAGTAGATCTGGACTGGACACGAAAAGGGAATTTTGTAGTAAGGGACCCAAAATCGGAGAACGAACCCCCAAGTATGAACCTTGAAACCCCGAAAATGTCACATTTTCGCGTTTTCGAGGGACGAACTTGGGGGTTCGTTTGCCGATGTTGGGTCCCTTACTGCAAAATTCCATTTTCGTGTCCATTTCAGATCTACTGTAGTCTATGATATCTATTATTCAAAACACATGCTTAACAATTAATGTTATATCTATGTGCGTGTGTGGGTGGCAATTTCCAAAGCACTCCGCATAATTCAGTTGAATAATGTGGGCACCATTTTGAATGTGTAAATCGCGATGTATTATTTTACGTATGCATTGCACAAATTCACTCATAACGTATTAATCAATGTTCGTATTAGTCAGCTACTTCTATCTACCTACCTGTCTATCTATCTTAGGAAAATATTATTTTATAGCTCTTTTATGATTATAGTATTACCATATTTCTGAATCTACATATATATTTATATGTATATATGCAATAGATATTTAGATATATTCAGACATCGATAAACAGATAAAAGTGTTATCTATATAGCCTATCCATATATCTAACCATTAATTTAGCTATCTAGTTTGCTATCAATCTACGTATCAATATATCCAGCAATCTTTCAAAATATATATCTCTCTCTCTCTTCCCCCCTCACACACACACACACACACACAGACACACACACACACACACACACACACACACACACACACACACACACACACACACACACACACACACACACACACACAGAATCGGCTAATCATATTCACGGATTGGGTTGCCACTATTGATAGTATATTATAGCGTGAATGATTGAGCCTCAATGTGGGAAAACTGCAGTACTGTCTGAGAGAGAGAGAGAGAGAGAGAGAGAGAGAGAGAGAGAGAGAGAGAGAGAGAGAGAGTGTGAGAGAGTACAAAGGAGTACAAAGGAAATCAAGCAACAACAGATCTAGTGACCCTTCTAGGTTGCTTGTCCTCCAAAACACTGAGGATCAAGTGTCCAAACAGTGGTTTAGAGTGGGTAAGGGAACATTGGAAAGGGAATTACTGCCCAGGAACTAATGTCCGTGGCAGGATTAGGAAGTTAGTAGGGGACAGATGGGTTAGTAACTGAGGGGGGGATAAAATAAAGTTATTCATTTACAAACGCAGTCAGTCGCGGGTTTGATGCGAGATATTTGTCTAGGCGGAGTTTAAATGAATCAACGGTGATGCAGTCTATAACGTTTCGGGGAAGCCCATTCCACAAGTTGACAACTCGATTGAAGAAGAAATTCTTAGATTCGTGTGAGTTAAAAGATTTACCAATAATTTTGCAACCGTTTCCCCGCGTGTAATTAGATTGGTCGATAGTGAAGTACTTACTACAGTTCATATTGTCGATGCCTTTGATGATTTTGAACACTTGAATTAAGTCACCTCTTAATCTGCGCTGGGTTAAAGGAAATAGATTTAATTCTCTAAGACGCTCGCCGTATGGTTTGTTCTTTAGGCTAGGTATCATTTTGGTAACTCTACGTTGAACTCGTTCTAGCTTGTTTATATCTTTTTGGTAATAAGGGCACCAGGATTGAACGCAGTATTCCAGAAGAGGGCGGACTAATGAATTGTAAAGGGTTAGGATAACTTCTTTGGATTTATGCTCAAATGACCTGCCTATAAAGCCAATTATTTTGTTTGCCTTCTTAACAACTTCTGAACATTGTTGACTCGGTTTTAGGTTACTCGATATTGTTACTCCCAGATCGGTTTCTCTGTTTTCATTCTTAAGCTGAGTGCCATTCATCGAATAGTTTGCTTTCTCATTTAGGTATCCGATATGTAGTACTTTACATTTATCCGCATTGAAACTCATTTGCCAAATTTGGGCCCAACATGACAATTTATCTAGATTGTGTTGCATATCGTCAACTTGTTCTTTTGAGAGTACGCTATTTGCAATTTTTGTATCGTCAGCAAATTTTGAGATTGTACAGGTGAGACCCTCATCTATGTCGTTGATGTAAATTAGAAAGAGAATTGGTCCTAGTACCGATCCCTGGGGTACCCCGCTACTTACATTGGTCCATTTTGATGCCTTACCGTTTATGACTACTCTTTGCTTTCTGTCGCTGAGCCAATTTTCTATCCATTTCAACACACCGTCTTGTATTCCATGCGCTTTTAGTTTTAGCAGTAAACGTTTGTGGGGAACTTTGTCAAAGGCCTTTTGAAAATCAAGGTATATAATATCTACAGCTTTACTCTCATCGTAGAGGTTGAGGATATCGTGGAAGAAGTCTAAGAGGTTTGTTAAACAGGAACGTTTTTTACGAAAGCCGTGTTGAGTATCTTTAAGTATGTTATTTTCCTCTAAGTGATTTACGAGTCTGTCTCGTATGACCGTTTCTAGCATTTTACATACAACTGAGGTTAAGCTAATTGGACGATAGTTACTGGGTAGGGATTTGCTGCCTTTTTTGAATATCGGTGTTACGTTGGCTAGCTTCCACTGATCGGGCATAGTTCCAGACTGCAAGGATTTATTGAATAGTAATGTCAGTGGTTTAGAGAGCTCATCCTTAGCTTCCTTTAGAACTCTAGGCGAGATTGTATCAGGTCCAGGCGTTTTATTTACCTTGAGTTTATCTAAACAATTCAATACTTCTCTCTCTGTAACGGTGATATTACTTAGAACATCTGAATTATCAATCTGAATCGGCGATGGTGTAGGGATATCACTGAGGTCTTCTGTTGTAAAAACTGATGCAAAGAAGGTATTGAGGGCATTACTCATTTGTTCTTCGTCTTTGGTGTATTCTCCATTTCATCGACTAACGGTCCAACAGTTGAAGTAACGACTTTTTTCTTTCTGATATAACTATAGAATTCTTTCGGGTTTGTTTTACTTTGATTCGCAATATGTAACTCTAAGGTCTTTTTACTTTGCTTAATTAACTTTTTGGCTTTGCGTCGTAGCTCTACAAATTTCAGCCGTTCTTCGTCATTTTGTGAGGATTTTAATCTATCATTAGCAAATTTTTTAGCAAGCAGGCAGTTTGAAATATCTTTATTCCACCATTTGGGCTTATTATTATGGCCTGGACGCCGAGTTTTCGATGGTATGCAGTCTTGCACTGCTTTTAGGTAAGTGGCTTCGAATAACTTCCAAGATGTATTTATGTCGTTATTGTGAATTAAAAAGCTCCAGTCAGTTTCTTTAAACATAGCTCTAAGTTTATGGAAGTTTGCTTTCTTGAAATTAGGGACTTTTTCGATGCTACTATTTGGTTCGTTACTAGTAAACTTTAAAGTGAAAGTTATCGTACGATGGTCGCTGTTACTGAATTCATCACCAACATTCAAATTCTCTATTAATTCTTCTTTTGTTGCAAGTACAATGTCAAGAACGTTATTACCACGGGTCGGCGTTCCAACAAATTGATAAAGCGAACTCTCTTGCAAGTTCGTATACAAGTCATGTCCGGAGTGTGAAGTAAGAGTATCGCCCCACTTGGTCACAGGTAAATTAAAGTCACCAAAAATTACGGTATCTTGTGAGTTACTTACATCTGCAATTTGTTCGTAAATATCTCGGTCAGTTTGCACTGATTGAGCTGGAGGTCTGTATATTAATGCAAGTATTATTTTGGTACCTTTATTATTCTTTATTAGCACAAAAGATGCGTCGACGTTCACAATTTGAGGTTTTGACAAGAGGGTAGGGTTAAGACTTTCTTTGATATAAAGTAAAACGCCACCTCCATTTCGATTTATTCGGCTTTTCTCAAACATTACATAACCGGGAAGTGAATACTCTGCTAAAAAGTCTCTATCTTCTGTATTGAGCCAAGATTCTGTTATGCCAATCACATCATAATTTTCTGTAAACACTAGCTCCTCTAAATCTGAAAATTTATTGCGTATGCTACGAGCGTTTGCATAGAAAACCTTTAAATTTGTTATTTTAGAACTCCCGGAACGCTCTTTTAATATTTTTGGTTCTTGTCGGATCTACATTTATGTTCATGGCTGTCCTCGGTCCTCGCTGTCTTCGGTCCTTATCGCTGGTGGTCCTCGGTTGCCTCTGTTTTTTTCTTGGCGTTGGATGATTTATGTCACTGCTGCTTCTTCTCGGATGGCGTTTTTTGATCCATGGCTGCGGACTGCTTCGTGTAGGAGACGACCCATGCGTGCTGAACCCACAGGGTTTAGATGAGTGCCATCCTTGCGGAACAGAGTAGGCTGGTTGTAGAAGTTGTCCCAGAGGTTGATGAATTCAACTTCTTCCCTCAGACACAAATGTTTTAGTCGGCTATTTGTGCTGAAAGCCTTGTCGTAGAATTTGTCAGGTGCGTCGATCTTGGGGAGAATGCCTGAGATGATGATATTCCTTGACTTGTTTTTGTAGTGCTGGATCATCTTGCGATATTTCTCCATCAACTCTTCGGATCTGGTGCGCATGACGTCATTTGAACCAGCATGGATGACAAAGAGGGTA
This sequence comes from Paralithodes platypus, assembly GCA_032716605.1. Lineage (NCBI taxonomy): Eukaryota > Metazoa > Arthropoda > Malacostraca > Decapoda > Lithodidae > Paralithodes > Paralithodes platypus. The sequence goes on along the minus strand of CM064542.1, from coordinate 28,418,155 downwards.
TTTTCATTTGCATCCTTTGTGGTATCTTCGAAGGCTTCCACAATGTCGTCCAGTCCAGCTCCTGGGATGCAAAATCTTTTTCGTTGATTTGGGACTCTGTCGCAGAACTCTTCGACCTGTCCTCGTAGGATGGAATCCCCAAGAGAGAGAGAGAGAGAGAGAGAGTTTAATTTTACATTTAGCTTGATAGTCAGGCAATTAATACAAACGTAATATAAAACTAAATCAGATTGTTTTGACTTCACCTCCCTTTCCCTAAGGCCCCTTTCCCACCTACAACAATCAAGAATGTTCGTAAGAAATTCAATACCGGTACTTCTGTTAGATTCCTAGTTTCCTTACATGTTGGACTATAAGTGACAAACACCCGAGGCAATATGTTATACAGGCTTTCGTCTGATGTTCACCTCACTGGGTTTCACTAGGCAATGGTCAAGCACACACACACACATATATTATATAATTATGTTGTACTGTATGTATGTATGTATGTATGTATATATGTATGTATATACTCTGGCACATACATACAGTATATAAGTTGAAGTCTCAAATATTTATGTATATATTTTATAACTATCCATGTTCATTGTTAGAGTCGTTCGAATTTATCTGATTATTCTTTCTTCTCTCTCTCTCTCTCTCTCTCTCTATATATATATATATATATATATATATATATATATATATATATATATATATATATATATATATATATATATATATATATATATATATATATATGTATACTATGTATATATCCAATTAATTGTAAAGTCATGTATAGTATGTTAAATTGTTATCTCTACTACAGGTACGTGCGACATGATGGTGATTGGCTGGATAACCAAGGTAAGTACAATTTATCCATTGTAGAGAACATAGTAAACGGTGAGAGAGAGAGAGAGAGCGAGAGAGAGAGAGAGAGAGAGAGAGAGAGAGAGAAGTATTTGTGTTTTGAGTAGGCTACAGTAACTTTGTATGAATATTCATGTGTATTACATGAACGGTTTAATGAATTATAACCATACAACTGATTTAAAACGACAAATGCCATTCAGTATACCATAATATGCCACCCTTTCAATTCCTTTTACCTTTCCTTATATATTTGTTTAGGGTTTTGGAATTAATTGCGGGAGGCAATAGGTGAATTGTTAACTATCAGCTCTAGTCGGTAATATTCGTGTTGAAAAATAGTATTCATTATCAAACTCACCCATGTTTGACTCGACAGATTTGGAGTGGAACTGTGTTGAAAGGCGAGCTATTCCCACTTTCTGGAAGGGAGGGGGTATGCACTTAGAGAGCTCTGCAGAACACTAATTGTTGTAATAGGAATAGAAGAGTGAAAGAGATGTAACATTGCGGCGTGTAGAAAGATATTGCAGTGGACGAGTAAGAGAAAGTGAGTTGATGAGGCGAAATGCTTTTGCCTCTATATGAAGGTAAGACCATGAACGACCCAGTTGCAACACTCCAACTGTCTCATGTTTCTCCTTCACTATCCGGAATAAGACCTTCTGATTTCATCGTGTTGAGCTGCTTAATCTACAGGCTATACCGGTACCGGTAAGCTTATTTCGAAGGTAAAGTTGAAAACAAAAAAACACACACACGGTGGTTCAATTAAGGGCAGGGTTTTAGTTTGTTCCCTAGATATCCATCAAGCTTAAGATTACACCCCCTTTAGCCCTTTTCAAGATAAATTTGTACATTTTTCGGTAGAAAAATGTCCCGGCTAAAAGCCGGTTCCTCTTAAATTACAGGCTCGCTATCGCTCGCCAGGATAAAATCGACACCTAAATGGCACGAAAGGTCTTAAAATTGACAGAAATGGGTCGAAAGTTCTTAAACTAGTCAAAATAATGGGGCGAACGTCTTAAAATTAGTAAAGCAGTGGGGCTAAACATGAGGGAGAAAGGGGTCAAGAAAAAAATCCCTGAAGTGGAAATCTCCCCTTAGGTAGTTTGTTGGAAGCATGTGACCCAAACCACAGAGCGAATTATGAGTGAAGTTGAAAGACGAAGTTATTAGTAGTCTAATAGATAATAGATATTCGATTATGTTGATAAGATAATGTAACATGTATAATTAAGGATATTGACTCGCCACTTATTTGACATAGTCGTTATATTATTCAAGAGTCTCAAGAAACTCACGAAGACTGTCAAGAGAAAGAGATAGCAACTTATCCAATTCAGTACCGGTGACATCCTAATTACCGTTTCCATTAGTTTACACACAACACTTGTCAAACTGACTGGTCTATAATTCCCTGGGTCATTTCTCTTTCCTTTCTTAAATATAGCTGTTATGTTCGCCTCTCTCCAGTCCATCGGGATTTGTCCTGTATTAAACGATACCTCAAATAACATTTTCAATGGCTCTACTAACATCTCACCTCCTTCCTTTATGATTCTTGAGTGTATCCCATCCGGTCCCGGTGACTTACTTCTGTTCATTTTTTCTATAGCCCTTCTTATTCTAGCATGGGAAAACTCTATTAGTTTTAGTGCCGGTGCCATACAGTATCTATAACTCTTTTACCAAGCGAATAGAGGCAGATCCTTTACACAGCAAATCTCTTTCTCTCTCGTTCTTGTTTGTTTTGCACACCGGTACAAATGAGGCAGATCCCTCACACATGCAACCAAGATGAAAAGGGGAGTCTGCAGAGAGCCAAGTGGCCCACATAAGGCAGATCCCTTTCACACCCAACCCATCTCATAAACGTTACCTGTTATTTACACTACTTACTATACACCCATGTTATTATATACCTGCAACCAAAACACAATTGTAAGAAATAGGAACATAGGAAAATGGGAGTCTGTAGAGAGCCAATTGGCCCAAACAAGACAGATCCTTTTCACACCCAAACCATCTCATAACAACTCTCTCATTTATCTCTGTCTTCCTTACATTTATGACATCCTAGTCTCTCTCTCTCTCTCTCTCTCTCTCACAAATGAGAACATAAGAAAACCGGAGTCTGCAGAGAGCCGATTGGCCCACACATGTCAGATCCCTTTCACACCCAACCCATCCCGCGCTCTCTCTCTCATATTTATCGCTATCTTCCTTACGTTTATGACATCCTATTCTCTCTTGCCATACTCTCTCACCCTCACAAATGAGAACATAAACAAAATAAGAAAACGGTAGTCTGCAGAGAGCCGATTGACCTACACATGGCAGATCCCTTTCACACCCAACCCATCTCGTTCTATCTAATTTCAAGTTGAAGCTCTATTGTTCTTGATCCCATTATAGCACTCGGTAGCCTATTCCACATATCTACAACTCTGTTACTAAATGAATAGAGGCAGATCCCTTATACAGGCAATCTCTCCCTCTCTCGTTCTTATTTGTTTGCACAATCTGTTCCTTTTGTAGTTTCTCCATGCCCGATAAGTTAAATGATCTTTTGATATCTGTGACACAACTTTTATATCCAACACAATACCCTGCTTGCAAAACCCCTCGAACCCCGGACAACGTTGCTTGCAACTTTAATTATTATTATTATTATTATTATTACACCATCCAGGAAACATATGCAAACGAATGTTGAGTCTGGAATTCCAGTCTCGACTTTGACCGACTCGAAATATTTCCACGATTTCAGGTAAACTTTTGCTTCAGCTTGAATTGTGACAACTCTCAGAGAAGCTGGGAAGAGGAGAGGAGGAAGAGGAGGAGGAGGAGGAGAAGGAGAAGGAGGAGAAGGAGGAGGAGGGATCGAGAGTGTGACTTTGTGAGAGAGTGAAGAGTGTGAGAGCTAAAGTTGAGTGGGAAGATTATATACTTGTGTGTATGTGCGTGTCTAGAGAGAGAGAGAGAGAGAGATTTACATAGAGATTTATATAGATACACTGCCCTCACAAACCTTACGATCCCAGCGAAGTGCTCAGGACACGATTCTAGTTAACCCCTTCAGCACCATGATGCCTCTTACCTTTGAATTTGGCTAACATTAGAGGAGTGTATGCAGTTTAAGAGTTTATGGAGATCGTATTTACCCATTTGAGTCGTATAAGAAGAATATAGAATATCGTCGAATGGGAACCATAATATGATGACATTTACGTAATGATGGTGAAGGGGTTAAGATAGTAAAACTCGATAGTAAGGGAATTTGGAAGAGAAGGATAGTAAAAAAGAACGCTCTTTTTCCAACCTTCCGTCCCTTAGGCAATTGCCTTGCATGAAGACAGTGGAAAGTGAATAACTTTGCATGGCTTGGAAATTCCTTGAAGAAAAATATAAACTAAACAAATGTGAGGTGCGTACGTTGAAACAATGCGTAGCGGCGGCGCTCATCTGCATCTCATTGCCCTTTAGAGCCTGTGGTTGTTAACCACATACAGAGGCTACTGCATGTGTGTGGGTTATCACAGTGTACTTCCCTAGATGGAACATTTCAGCTGTCCACTAACAACAGGTACACTCAGTCATCCCTGAGCAAGATATCTAATGCTTGCCTCTCACTGTTTAGTTGTAGTACCCCTGGCCCTGAGCCCCTGACGCCACTGAAGGGGTTGCCGGAGTAAAAACCTGATCTGAACAATGCAATGCTTCACTTCATATTGGAAACCAGGGTCTCAAGGCCAGTGTTTCTATAAGTAAACATCGTGAGGCATTATATCTTTCGGGGAGGGAGTAGGGGGGATCTTTTATGACTTAATCTACATAGTTCGCTGCTTAGGTGAACAAAGGCATTGGGTTTTAGGAGACTGCCCATCCGCCTGGGTTTGCCCGAGTAATTGATCCCAGGACCTCTTAGTTGTGAGCCGAGCTTGCTAACCACAGCACCAAAACTAGAAATGGAATGGAAATTGTATGCAAACTTTCACCTATAATTATTCCCTTCAGCACGATGATGTAATTTTGATCTTATTCTGTTTAATATTAGACGATTTTCTTTAGCTTATAATGTGCCTCTAAGACTCAAAGGGGTATTATTTCCATAAACTCTATAAGTGACATAGGTCCTTCTTGAATTCCATACAATCGTCTAACTTTGGCAAGCATAATATAAAGATTACGTCATCGTGCTGAAGGGGTTATATATACATGCATTGCAGACACACACTCACAGAGAGAGAGAGTGAGTGTGATTGAGGGAGTGTGAGTGAGAGGGTACCTTGATTAAATAGCCGGCAACCTTCTCCTCTGGCAGTTTGTAGAATGAAAGTGGTAGTTTTGCGGTTGTGGTACTTTTGTGGTTGTGGTAGATATATGGATTTGGTACGTTTGTGGGTGTGGTAGATTTGTGGTTGTGGTTGTTTAGGGATAGTGGGAAGGAGGAATGAAAAGACGGAAGGTTGGATATATGGATAGCTGAATTGATGGATGGATGAAACTAAGGACAGACGGAAGTTTGGAAAGATGGTTGAATGAATTGAGGCACAGACTGAGGATGGGAGGACTGGATGGATGAATGGATAGAGGTACTCAGAGATGGATGGGTAATGAGGTGAAAGGATAGAAGCAGTGAGGGAGGAAGATATTTATAGAGATTGGGTGAGTATATACAGATGGAGACTTAACAAAAATGGCAGGTAATGATGATGATGATGATGAGAGAGGGACCACTTGTCTCTGATATTCGTCCCTTCTCCCCCGTCTCCTCTTTTCATCCCCACTCTCTCCCCTCCTCCCCACTCCTTCCCTCTCCTCCTCTCTTATTCCCTCTTTTCGTAACATTCCCCCCCCTCTCATTTCTTCTTCTCCCCGTTCCCTCCCCCCCTTCACCCCTTTCAATCCCTCTCCCCCGATTTCCCTCCCTCTCTCCTGCACTCTCCTATCTCCTCTGTTCCTATCCCCTCTCAGTTCCCCCCTTCCAAACCCCTCTCCCCCGATTTCCCTTCCTCCCTCATGCACTTTCCTCCTCTCCTATCCCCTCTGTTCCTATCCCTTCCTATATCCTTTCCTCTTCTCCGTGTTCCCTCCTCCCCTCCCTCTCCCCCGATTCCCCTCCCTCCCTCCCGCCTGCACTCTCCGCCTCTCCCTTGACTCTCCACCATTCCCAAGAGGAGGACAAACTTTTTAGTCTCCATAAGTGAAGTAAAAGTACTGACCCCATTTTTGCTTCATCCCTCACCCCTCAACCACTCCTCCACATGCACATAGCGAAGTACCCTCCCTCCATCCCTCCCATCCTTTCCTGACACCACCTAGAACATAATAATTATGCAAACGAATTTTGAGTCTGGAATTCCTGTCTCGCCTTTGAACGACTCGAAATACTTCCACGATTTCGGGTAAACTTTTGCTTCGGCTTGAATTGTGACAACTCTCGGAGAAGCTGGGAAGAGAAGAGGAGGAGGTGGAGGAGAAAGAGGAGTAGGAGAGAAAAGGAAGAGGAGGGGGAGGGAAGGGGGGGGGGGAGTGTGAATGAGAGCGAGTGAGGAGTGAAAACTTAGGTTGAGTGGGAAAGTTTTATACTTTGTGAGAGAGAGAGAGAGAGAGAGAGAGAGAGAGAGAGAGAGAGAGAGAGAGAGAGAGAGAGAGAGAGAGAGAGAACAGACTTACATAGGGAGATTTTCATAGTTTTTTACAAAGATACACAAACCTTACGATCACAGCGAAGTGATTAGGACATGCAAATGGAAAACAATACTGAATCTTTCAAATATATTTCTTCGTTGAGGAACCTTGGCTATTCGATGGCATAATATATTCAGTAGCTTTTACTTGGATTTTCTATAATTGTTCATAGGCTTTACTCAGTGCTGATAGCATATTTCTGTAGCAACCATATAAGATCATTATAGAGGGTAACAAACATCTACTTATGCCTATATTGAAACTCGTACTTAATATCCTCCCATGATGTCTGGGATTTCTTCTCTATTGTAATGCAATGCTTAGAATATTTACAGTCACTACTAATTGGAGAGAGAGAGAGAGAGTGAGAGTGAGCGAGCGAGTGAGTGTGGGAGTGGGTGAGAGCTCAAGTGCCATGCCAGTTAATATAGGAATTATGCATGATGATAATCCGCATAAGCGATGGGTTTGAATGTCAGTTGCCAGCTAATGCCCCAGTATCTATGTATGGTATTATCTTTACTCTCATATATGTTGTACTGTATGTGTATAGTATAAATATATAAATGTATTTATACATGTATATACATAGATCGGCAGGTGAACTATCATATGCCACACACACACACACACACACACACACACACACACACACACACACACACACACACACACACACACACACACACACACACACACACACACACACACACACACACATACATACACACACACACACACACACACACACACACACACACACACACACACACACAAACACATAATTATATATATATATATATATGATGTGTGATGTGTGTGTTTGTGCCGGTGGATTAATACTGTAGGTGAAGATATAAAACATTAAATGGATATCGTATGGTTGGTATGGTTATGTTTACATGTTGCCATATGAACCAGACAGGGAGCTTAATTATATTCACGGTAATTCTATCCAAGTTTTAGATAATACATTGGATATAAGGCTTAATTAATGCTAAATTGTATTACGAAATATTAAATACCGGTACTTGTTTTATTCGGATTCTTGGTTTAGGTATATTTATTTGTGCATGTTGATTCATTTTAGGTTATATGGCAATGTTTTGAGCGATATATTATTAATGTAATATTTTGGTTTCCTCTGTGTATGAAGGAAACAAAAGACGAAGGTGACTGTAACAAGTGTCTCGCCCAAAGGTTGAAAGAGTGACAGTGCGAAAATCAAGGTATATTATAGGTACCGGTAATTAAGATGTAGTGAAATTAATAGGAGGAGGAGGAGGTTTTTGTGAGTTAACTGGATTTCACCCTGTGTAGATGAGGCACAAATAAGAATAGAGTGGGAAGCCAAGCACATGAACCAGGAGTTCCTGTAACTCCTTATTATATGCCTATGTGGCCTTCCCTGGGTACTGCCCTGCTCAATTGGGGCTTGGTGCGTACAATTGGGGCTTGGTGCGTACAATTGGGGCTTGGTGCGTACAATCTCCCCAAAACTATATGTTCCCTTTTTCTGTGTTCAGTGCTATATTAGCGATTATTCATGTTCGATTATTTAACTACAAATGAGAGTAAGAAAGCGGTGCCATTTTTGAAAGGCTTTAGTTAATTGTGCAATGGTGTATTAATTAACAGCGTCTATAGTAAACGGCATATGTCACTGTAGCTCTGTAGAACTTACTGAACTTTTAAGGGGAGGTTTCCACTTGAGGGATTTTTTCTGGACCCCTTTCTCCCTCATGTTTAGCCCCATTGCTTTTTAGATTTTAAGACGCTCGCCCCCTTTAGTTTGGCGATTTTAAGAACTTTCGACCCATTTTTGTCAATTTTAAGAACTTTCGTGCCATTTAAATTGATATTTTCCTGGTGAGCGATAGCGAGCCTGTAATTTACGAGAAACCGGCCTTCGGCCGGGCCATTTTTCTACCGAAAAATGTACAAATTTATCTTGAAAGGGAGTCTAGGGGGTGTAATTTTTAAGCTTGATGGAGGTAAAGGGAACAAACTAAATACCTCCCCTTTAGGTGTAAGTGTTATAACTAATGTGTTGGTATAGTTTAAGCACCGCAACTAATGTACTGGAATAGTTAAGGTGACAAATGTTTGAAGAAGGGACAAGTTAGTGTAGTAGGGAAGTTATGATGGTAAGTGTGGGTGACAAATATTGACTATAATGATTGGATTGTAGTTAAGAGATAAGTGATTTACATACATACATACTGTACATAACTTTATATACCGAATGCTCGAGGTTTCAGTCATAAGTCCTAATGGCAATGTTCCAGGCAGCCATGTTCAGAGCTACCTCACTTTTCAGGTTTTATAATTCAAGATTAAAGCGCATAGTCTGCTCTCACGTCTTTTTAGGTCTACCCCTTGGTACAACTCCCCTTCACGCTCACGGACTTGCATCCTCTCACCCAACTTAGTTCATCCATCCTCTCCACCACATGCTATCCAAGCTGTATGCAACTCATCACTGATACTTTTGATACCTAACTATCTCCTCAGCTCTTCACTAGATATCCTGTCTTGCAGTTTGGCTATACAAATGTATTTGACCTTTCTCATATTGTTTCGTTCCATTTTTTTATTTCATACGCTTTTTGCATTACGTTCATTGTAATTGATAACAAAGGTATTCATGTATAATTATAATGATGTATAGAAGTTGATAAGGAAGTGGAAAGGTACTGACAATCAGAGTGTAGTAGTGGTAAGTAAGGAAATTACATTATCGGGCCAAAAATTAGTCTTGAAGAGAGAGAAACAGAGGAACTGGTAATTGGAAGGAGAACGTGAGTTAGTTGTTGTTGTTGTTGTTGTTGTTGTTGTTGTTCCCCAAGCTGCCTGGCCGAACAGCCCCAAGGCCCCGAGCAATTCCAAGGCCATAACCGAGCTCCCCCACAGAACCCTCCCTGCCGACCACAATAAAGCCTGGGTGACCGAAGCCACTCCATGGCGGGGATCTGAGGAGGGTGCGGAAACGCCCGGGAAACCAAAGCCCCACCCAGGGCCCTGTGCCCCTCAGCAATTATGAAGAGAAAGTTGAGGGGCAAGGGAAAAATGTGACGCTTTGGCTTCCAATCTTGGTAGATTGGGAGGTCAATCCACGGGAAAGACGCTGTCACTTGAGATCTAGAAAATATATAAGTTAAAGGAACAGTCAGAGTAAGCTATGGGTATGGCAGAGATCGCTCAGTTCTCACTCTGATAGACCAGCCCATCACCACATGACTAGAACCCAATCTTCTCAGCATCAGCTAGGAAAGGCCCTAGAAAGCCACCTTTGGCGGGGGGATAGCTCCCCTATTTCAACCCCTTTCGGGGTCGGGCACCCGCCCACGTGAGTTAGTAAGCGAAGCCAGTGAGAGCCATTGATAAGTCTGGTGACTAGAACGATACATGTTATAGAAGATCCTTGCCGGGAGAGGCTTGATAAGGCGACAGTGATAAGCAAAGAGACAGGACGTGAGTGAGATTGTGAATATAATTGGGACATTTATTTATTAATTTAATGACCTTTCAGCAAACAGACACTGACAAATTACCAACATGATTTTATTGTATATTGTAGGCTATTTCTTAGAATGATACCTGTTAATAATAATATATTTTAACTCTTTCACGCATTTATGACGCAGAGGTTGCCAGATTAGCAATAAGAAATAGAGTTCTCTCACTCTTATAATTACCTCTCCAAAATTAGTTTTCTGCCCACAGCTAACTCAAAGACAACTGCAGAGGTTGAAGTAACTAAACTAAAGGTTTCTAAATACCCCTGATGGTAACAAAGGCTTTAAAGTATCCCCAATAGGCTCAAAATAGCGTCATATGTCGGAGAGGGTTAATGTGATTCTACATGACGCTAAGCCATATTATTGTATTCAATACGGGCTTCTCCCAGTGAGAGAGTAATTGCAATGGTTTGATTCATAGAGTAACTTCCCAAGCTTAATAAACTCGTTCTTTTATAAGCAAAATATCTACATCTAATGAACTTTGGTTATCTATACTGATAACGTGAATTATACCAATGACGTTTTTAGTTATTAGATATGTTTAGACATTTGTATCCTATGTGTTCGACTCCCCAAGAACATTGATTTTGTGTCATGGGTTCATTACGAAAACGAATAGTCGTTCTCTGTGTTCGAGTTTCGGGATAATTGTATGTTATGATAGGATTGTTATATGTAATTTTATGTTATGATAGGATTGGTATATGTAATTGTATGTTATGATAGGATTGGTATATGTAATTGTATGGTATGATAGGATTGGTATATGTAATTGTATGTTATGATAGGATTGGTATATGTAATTGTATGTTATGATAGGATTGGTATATGTAATTGTATGTTATGATAGGGTTGGTATATGTAATTGTATGTTATGATAGGATTGGTATATGTAATTGTATGTTATGATAGGATTGGTATATGTAATTGTATGTTATGATAGGGTTGTTATATGCAACGTTAGGGACGTTGATCGTTGAGTAATGAAAATGACAATAGGGTCGTGAGTAGTGATGATTGGATCCTTAACCCCTTCAGTACCGGTGACGACCTTTTCATCCTATTCTGGCAACTGTTAGCCGATTTTATTCAGTATTAAATGGGCCTCCAACACTTAACAAACTTCGAACAATCTCACTTAACCTTTTTTTACTACCACAGATCCTTCTTCAACTGCACAAAATCATCAGCATATAGCTAGAAGAAAATTAATAAGACGTCGCTGGTACAGAAGGGGTTAATAGCGATGTGCGTAAATATGAAAGGTAAATGGATAATATATTTGGATGATAGAGAGTAATTATGGATGAGAGGCGAGATGGAGATTATTGGTTTGGACTTATTGTTATGGTAATGAGGTAGTGATGAGTGAAGATAATGATATGGTGATGATGATGATTGTGGGATGAGGTACTGGCAGCTAGGGAGAGAGAGAGAGAGAGAGTGAGTGTGTGAGAGAGAGAGAGAGTGAGTGAGTGAGTGAGTGAGAGTGAGTGTTAGAGAGTGAGTGACAGACAGACAGACAGATATTTAGTTAGTTAGTTCCGTAATAATTGACATATTTTATATCGAACATTAATTGACGCTTCAGCACGATGAGGTAATTTTCACCATATTCTGTGTAAAAAAAAAAAAAAATGGACGTTTTTCTACAGCTTTTTATCTACCTCTAGGGCTCAAAGGGATAAATGCGATCTCGATAAACTCTCCGAATAACATAGGTCCTTCGTAAACTGCATACAATCGTCTAATTTTAGCTAGAACCAAAGGTAAAACGACGTCATCGTATTGAAGGGGTTAAAATGAGATAACTATCCGTAAATTACAGGCACAATAGTACAAAATATATAATTGATAGTAAATTACTCAGGAATATGATGGGACAAAAACGCCGACAGAAAACGCTGGAAATAAATATGCAGAGAGCAGAGTTAACCCTTTCTGTACCGGTGACGTCAGTTTAATTTTACTTTTGCTCTATTTAGACGATTTTGTGCAGTTTAAGAAGGATCTAAGGTAGTAAAATGGGTTAAGTGATATAGTTCGAAGCCTGTTAGAAGGATCTAAGGCAGTAAAATGGGTTAAGTGAGATAGTTCGAAGCCTGTTAGAAGGATCTAAGGTAGTAAAATGGGTTAAGTGATATAGTTCGAAGCCTGTTAGAAGGATCTAAGGTAGTAAAATGGGTTAAGTGAGATAGTTCGAAGCCTGTTAGAAGGATCTAAGGTAGTGAAATGGGTTAAGTGAGATAGTTCGAAGCCTGTTATTTGCTGGAGGCCCTTTTTAAGCTGAATTACATCGTCTAATAGTAGCCAGAATAAAGTTAAAAGGACGTCGCCGGTACAGAAAGGGTTAACATATTATATGCTATCCACAATTAACCCATGCAGTATCAATGACGTCTTTTTTTATTTTATTTTCAGCTACGTCGAAATGACCGGAAATTCCCAGTTTATCCAGGCCTATCCATCTGTCCATATAACAAGACTCGTGTGTTACGGTTAATTTTGTGAAGACCAGTTTTGCGTAAATCCGTTCATCTATACATTTGCCTCCATTTTCCTTTCTTATTCTATCTGCCGGTCATTCATTAATATATCTAAAGTATAAGTATAGTATTTGCATGTATATATCTATGTATAAATGTATATATCTATGTATATACTCAGGAACATACCCCATAGCTGGGGGCGGCCAACGCAAGACAGAGCCCGAACGGAAGCAACAAAACAAACGAAAATGTAATAATAATAAAAATATAACAATATATATAACTCACACACATTACATACGTCTATCTATCTATCTATTGCCGGACGCCTTACTCCCCTTAAGGGGGGTGACCTGTTTTTGTTCTGTCCTTTTCTATCTTTCTCTGGCTTGTATCCATTTGGCCCCATTCAGCCTACTGTTTTAAGATGTTTATCCCCATTCAGGTGTCAATTTGTTACTGGTGAGCGGTAGCGAGCCAGCATAATTTTATTTTTGCTTGACAGCAGGCTAAATTTGTACATTTTTCGATAGAAAAATTTCTCCGGCAAAGCCGGATTTCTTCATATAATGCTGGCTCGCTATCGCTCGCCAGGAAGAAATCGACACCTAGATGGGGATAAACGTCTTAAAATAATTGGCTGAATGGGGCCGAATAGATACAAGCCAGAGAAAGAGAGAAAAGGACAGAAATAACAAAAAGCAGGTCACCCCCCTTAATGAGAGTGGCCATACACAGAAGGCTCCCAAGTGGACCTATCCCTTGTAAGAGGGACAACCTATGCCAGTTTACTGAAGGACTTACAGGATTGAACACTCAATTTAGGACCCGTCCGACCCCGAGGCCCTCTATGTATCTTTTCAGCACTATTTTTCTACAATGGTGGTCGGCTAGTCCATCCACTAACCTGCTTCACCCTTATGTAAGCAATACCGATTTGTATCAGGTTTACTCCCCTAGACAAGTTGCCGACCAAGGCTGACGAGTCTCATCCACCCGGATTTTTATAAGGTTGTATCCCCTAGATGGGTTGCCGACCAAGGGTAACGAGTCCCATCCACCCTAACACACGTACTGTAGCCTATATAATTGTAGTTGTAGGTATTTATCTGGTAATCTATCTAGATCTATAGTTTTTCTATTTCGCTATGTAATGTTTTAACTAAATCTCAATTTATATATGCATGCAAGTATATCTAAGTCAATATATCGTAACTGGTCAGCATATTGATCTATCTGTCTGTGTGTAGGTTTGAGTGGCTATTTATCCATCCGTCTATTTGTAATTTCACTTATTTGTCTTGATAGCGTAATGCATAAGTGCGCGGAATTTCGTTGTGATTGTCCTAGGTTCGAGTCCTTGGAGTGCCACGTGTATTTATTTATTTCATTAATTGAGTTTAGAAGTGAAGTTGGTTGGTGAAAACAAAAAAAATTATCAATCCATCTCTCTGTGAACCATATTTCTTATTCATGAAGACAAATGGACACGAGCCACTCCACTCTTGACATTTTAAGCTCTCGGTCCCTCTTTCTCTATCTACCTGTTAATATATATATATATATATATATATATGAATGTCAATCAATGAATCAGTCAAATGGCAGTCAGTTAGTCAGAAAGTCAGTTAGTTTGGCATTGTTAAATTTTAACAATTTAATTTAATAATAAATAAAATTTAATTTAATATGTTAATTTATTCGTCCATTCATCCATCAGCCATCTACTTACATGTATCGATTCCCTCCTTCCTTCCTTCCATGTGTCCATGCACTCATTTAGCTATCAACCATTGAGCTATCCATTATGTATCTATCCATATATCCATTCACCCATCATATATCCATCCACCCGTTGCCTTCAATGCTTCCAAAACCCAGTTTCTCCATGTAGTCACCCGTCAAGAACTCCCAATGACTATCCCTTATACTCCAACAATTCAAAAATCAACCCTTCATCTTTGCTCAGTATTGTCGGTGTCTCTTTTTCTTCCGATCTCACTTGGAAAAAAACATATTACCACCCTTGCTAAAAAACTACTTCCCAGAAGCTGGGTGTGCTCAACCACCTCCGGGGGTTCTTTACCCCTGCACAGCTTCTTGCTCTGTACAGAGGCACAGTGCGTCCATGTATTGAGTATTGTTCACATGTGTGGGGAGGATCCTCTCACACAGCACTTCTTGACAATGTAGAAAAGAAAGCTTTTCGTCTCATTAACTCACATCCACTCACCGACTCTCTGCAATTTATCTCTCTTCGCCGCGATGTTGCATCTCTCTCGCTATTCTACCGCTATTACAATAATCAGAGTTCTACAAAGCTCTCTCAATGTAGGCCTACACCGCCACATATACGTAGATTACGTAGCACCCGTCTTGCAGCAAAATCCCACCCCTACTCAGCGCAACTCTCCAACTCAAAAGTGAAATGATATTCCCAATCTTTTTTCTATTAAACAGCTGAGCTCTGAACTCTCTCTCTAAAGCCATCTTCCCCTCATCCTAGGACTTAAATTGCTTCAAACTCCTTGTGTCCAGGCATTTTGGCTCAAATATTTCTTGATTTTGGCCCTGTCACTCTTTCAACTCTGGGGGAGGCACTCGTCTTAGGCATTTCTGACTTTTTTCTCCCTCATTCACATAGGAAAACAAAAAATCATATATTCATGCACTTATCCGTCCCCCTATCCATACTCTCATCAATATATCTATCTACTCATCCAACCATGCATCCACCCATCCAACTTTCACCCAATCAGATTAACGCATCAGTAACTGTTAGTACTTGCACGTGAATGGAATGTTTCAAAATTGCATTTTCCGATAAAGAGAACAATGCTGAATGAGCGCCCCCTCGACACGCACACATATATAATGGAGAATATACATATAATGTGCATGCATGTAGTCACACAATTATATTATTTTATACACATATATACTGTACATTTTACGAATTCATACACAATCACTAGCATATGTACTGTATATAAAAAAAAAAAAAAAAAAAAAAAAAAAAAATCTATATTCCAACTTACTTCCTCTCGGGCATAGGCTGAGAGCATTAACATTCACCGCTTTACAATGAACAGTGAAGCCTTGTTCCAGTCTAGGGAGTGAGACATGTGAAGCACGTAGAGTACAACGAGCACCTGCCATCTTGCCTTCACATGAGGCACGGTACTCACTCATGGCCCGAAACGACCCCATCTCTGAAGCCACCTCATTGCCGTGCTTCACTGTCTCACCCCCTACACTCGGACTCTCACACTTACACACACACAACGCCACCTGTTGAACAGATAACTCACCAGGCATTGCACCCCTATAGCATATTTTGAATATGGGAATATTCATACAGTGCTATTTAATCAGGGAACAATGAGGGTATTTTATTGACATTTCGGTGGGCTTGTGGTAATGCACTGATACCAGGTACAGCACAAATTCCATCCCAATAATATCTTCCCATTGATACATCGGGATTTGAACCCGGGACATTTGGATTACCAGGCCAGTGGCAAGACCACTCCACCACACCTCCCCTAAATATACATACAATTGCACCAGCAACCACGCAACATTTTGTTTTCCCCTCTGACGGTTTTGACAGTTTATCATGGCTGTAATTAGACGATTATATACAGCTTAGAAAGGATCTGTGGTAATTAAAAGAGCTATGACTATCTCAATCAACCCTCTGACTTCCATATCCTATTCCTAATCTGAATAGAATTGTCTATAATAGCCCTAAAACAGAAAAGAAGTGAGTCTTGGATCCACAAGGTATCAATATACAGATACCTACCGTATATAAAGGCACACACAAGTACGGTGGCGTAAATATACTGTGGGCCGAGACATGACTTATTTGGCCGACTGTACCAACACACATACACCTATACCTACAACCCCCCCCCACCCCCCCCCCACCCCCTGTGTTTACCGGAGTGAGTGGATCCAGCTGGTCGGTGTGTGTCTGGCCTAGATAACATTCTAGACGGGTATTGATGTATACATCACAGGTTCAGTATGGGGGAAGGGTTTGTTTAGTGGTCGAATTATATTATGTACGGTATATAATATTATATAATATTTGTCTATTTTCTTCCCTAAACCAACATAAAACAAAACATTTTAAATACCCAAGATTCCCCTTCTAGCAATAGTTGTCAATGTTGTCCTCCTTAATTGCAGGCTCGCTTTCGCTCGCCATGAAAACATCGACACCTAAATGACACCAATAGTCTTGATGTTGACAAATAAATGGGGCGAAAGGTCTTAAAATCGCCAAACTAACTGGCAGAGCGTCTTAAAATTGAAAACTAATGGGGCTAAACATGAGGAAGAAGGGGGAACAGAGAAACCAACCATCCCCTTTAAGTTGATTAATGTGAATGTCAGTGGAGAGAGACATTCAGTATTGCTCAAAGGTCAGGTCAAACTTGATTTATTTTTATTTGTGTATTTTGTTATTCTTTTCTCTTCACCAGATTCTCAGCACAAGAACACATAAATAAACACATTTTACATATAATTACGCTCAAATGCACATAAGTTCATGCACACGGTCACACATGCATACATTTAAAGCACACATGTATTTAAAAGTACACCCAGTTACCCTTACAGGAATTAACCCCTTGAGGATTATGACGCGTTTTGGCAGTATGTTCTAGCTATCATAAGACGACTATTTTTCATATTAGGAAGAGTGTATGGAAGTCGGAGGGTTAAGGGGAGGTTTTTAGTTGATTTCCTAGACTTCCATCAAGCTTAAAATTACTCCCCCTTGACCCCCTTTCAAGATAAATTTGTACATTTTTCGGTAGAAAAATGTCCCGGCCGAAGCCCCTTAAATTACAGGCTCGCTATCGCTCGCCAGGAAAAAAATCGACACCTAAATGGCACGAACAGTCTTAAAATTTACCGAAATGGGGCGAGGGTTTTTAAAATCGCCAAACTAATGGGGCAAGCGTCTTTAAATCTCACAAGCAATGGGGCTAAACATGAGGGAGAAAGAGGTTCAGAAAAAAATCCTCCAGGTAGAAATCTCTCCTTAATTGAAACAGTCTTTACCCTTATAATTCCCATAGATCCTCCCTAATTTGTAAGAAAATGTCTAACGATGGCCAGAACAAACTGTCAAATTGCGTCAAAATCTTCGAAGGGTTAAACCCAGATACTCTAAAGGGAGGTTGTTAGTTTTTCTTCCCCCCCCCCCCCCTTCTCCCTCTTGTTTAGCCTCATTAATTTTGAGATTTTAAGACATCTGTTTCATTACTTTAGCAATTTGAGACATTTCGACCCATTTCTTTGTCAATATTGGGACCTTTCCTGCCATACTCTGTAGGTGTAATTTTAAGAGGAATCTGCCTTCCGCCGGGACATTTTTCTACCGAAAAATTTACAAATGTATGCCGAAAGGGGGTCTAGGGTGTGTTTTTTAAGCTTGATGGAGGTCTAACGAGTAAACTAATATATATATATATATATATATATATATACCAAAATATAAACCCCACCCCGTTAAGCTGCGGGCAACCACTCAACCAAGGTAATATTGGTGTAGTAGAGCGAGCATAAACCCTCTAGTGCTGAGTTCTACATCCGGAGATAAGCGCTTCTGTGAGGCTTAGATTATTATACATTCATTACGTTTTATACTGATACATATTAGATTATTATACATTCATTACGTTTTATACTGGTACATATTCCTCGAGAGCTATGTAAAATGCACAAGCTTACAATATAATACTTGTTATGTGTATTCATTTGTAACCTATTGTAGTCATTATTTTATATTATATATGAATCAGTATGTTTAAATATACGGTATATGCATTGTCTGTGTGTGTGTGTGTGTGTGTGTGTGTGTGTTTAGATAATCGTCAAACATCTTTTATCGTTTCTATTTCATCATTCCGCCATATTCCCATTGAGAGAGAGAGAGAGAGAGAGAGAGAAAGAAAGAAAGAAAGAAAGAAAGAAAGAAAGAAAGATAACTTGGCAGTGATGTATTCATTTAAGCTGCTCAGGCTTTGGCAGTGAGAGAGAGAGAGAGATTTACACAGTTTTACACAGTTTTACATAGATACATTGGCACATATAGACTTGTATGCAAATTATATAAAAGAGTAGGCTCTCTCCCCACTCTCCGGCAAGTGATGTGCATGAAGACAGTTGGAAGTGAATTTATTAAGGTGACAGTTACAAAGTCTTGGAAGTGAATAGCCATGCAAGGCTTGGAAGTTGCCTGAAGGAATGTAGCCTATATAATAATTGGAATGGAAAGAAAATAATATGCATACCTTCAACTACAATAATATATACGCACATCTATTATTTTTTTTTTATATATATATCAACTGAGACACTGCCCGAACTTTCAGATTGCCAGTATGGTTTGAATTTGGCTCTCTATCACTCTTTCAGCTATAAAAGATACACTTGCTACAGGCAGCTTTGCCCTTTGTTTCCTCCATACACATGAACAAAACCTTAACTTTATTAGGGAGCTGATTTAACTCACTAAACTGTGTTAATATATATTTTATTTGTTATGTTGTGTTGTCCCTGTTCAGGCTTTGTCTCGAGTCGGCCACCCCTAGCTATGGGGTATGTGCCTGAGTATATACATACATGCATACATACATATTACCGGTGAAGACATTTCTGGTTGTATCTAAGTTCGATTTCTTCCCTATACATTTTACTGTGCAGAACTCTCTTTGGCCATCTAAAATAGGTTCTCGTTTTTTATGTTATTAAATCCTTTTAGAATCTTCTAAACCTCTATCAACTCTCTTCTTATCCTCCGTTTCTTTGATGAAAAGAGTTCTAATCTCTCATTCTATGGTTTAATTTTTAGTGATGGGATTAATTTAGTTGCTCTTCGCTGCACGGATTTCAGTTTTTCAATGCCCTTTATGAGGTAGGGAAACCAGAAATGCACATCATGCTCCAGATGCGACCTCACTGTTCTTTTATATAATGGCATAACTGGTTTTACTGTGCCATTGAAAAGGTGGTATTGAATGTATATGGTGGGTAGAATAGGGAATAGGTTGGTCATTATGTTGATAGAGTGAATACTGGGATGGTTGGATTTGGAAGAAAAAAAGTTGAGTATGAGAGGCGGATGAATTTTGGAATACTTGGTTGAAACATAGAGGTGACGTTGAAGTCTATGTAATATAAGTTGTGTGTTATAAGCGCTCTTACACAAACTCGTGATCCTAAAGTTTTTGATTGCAGACTTTTTGGCAAAATATTACTGCTCTTTTGCACTGGTATCGCTAATCGGTTTATAATTACATTTTGAGGCTCCTTTATGCTGAAATCGGCAGCTATATTGAAATTAGTTTATCTTAACCATTTTAAACGTATTTATTGTCTATGTGTGTGAAGGAGACAAAAGGTAAAGCTGCCTGTGACAAATGTCTCCACAAAATTTTAAAGATTGATAGTCGCTATAATATTTGTTTTTGTTTTTGTTGTTATAGTGTATTGGAAAGAAGTGTGGTGTGCTTGTTTAGTGTAGTGAAATTAATAGGAGGAGGTGTTTGTGAAAGCGAGCTGGATTATTCTGTGTGTAGTTGATAGACAATCTTAACCATATTGATACCTATTTTCTTACCTAGATTGAAGGTACCTTACGCTAGGAACAGAATGTAAAAAACATAAGTTTGAAATTGCCGGACGAAAAATACAGTAAAATTTCCCCAAACCGTGTGCCTTTAATAAAATTGGATTAGCAGGTATACATTTTGATGATTAGCTATTAGGAATGTCGTAATGGATAGACATAAGTAGTCTTTCGGAATATATAATGGGTGTCAGTGCTATAAACAAATATATATACTGTTATTAACTACATCTTGATTCAGCTTCGATTGTTAATTACGTGTATGTTGTTTCTGGACCCTTCCATCTGTCATCATGTTGTTCTTCACCAAACCAAGCTATCCTTGGTGTCATTCCACACCTGCTAAAGTATTTGAAATATGAATTAACAAATATGTTTGTAAATATTATATTCACTATAAGTCATATGTTCTAAAAACTAATTGGAAAATTTAAAGTAAACCGAGTTAACTCGAAAACAACATTGCCAACATAATAAAAATATACGAGGTGAAAACCTGTGGTTTTCACCTGCAGGTGTTCCTCTTTGGTGTAGTCAATGTAGCTCTCACCTTTATTGGGTGTGGTCCTGGATTAGCTCCCGGGAGACACGTTCACTCATGGTTAGAGAGTTACAATGAATTACAATGAATAGTCAATATCTCAAAGACCTTCCGGGGAGACAATTTAAGTTGAAAGAAATATATTTTATAGTGCACTACACTCGCTGCAGAGTGCGCAAAATACTAAACATATCTTTAAACTGCTCTACTGTAAATCTATTTCCAATTTTTCTTGTAAGCTTGTTCCAGGTAGAATGGATCTTTTATGTAGAAATATTTCCCCTAATAGTATTGTTGCACCTTTTCAAATATATTTTTCTAGTTCTGATTGTGTTGTATTCATATAGAAATTATTTTTGTTTTTATAATCCACTATGTCAGTCCCATTAAGTATTGTATACACTTCTTTAAGTTTAACTCGTAGTCTACGTGTTACCAATAAGAGGAGACCAAGAGTTGTCAGTAGTTCCTCATAGTTCAGTTTTCTGATCAGTGGAATAAACTGTGTAGCATTATCTTGGATTCTTGCTAGGTGCTCACTTTCGTCTCCAGTAGTCTAACTCCCTCCATCCTCTTCACTGTATCCCTATCCTATAACAGTTCCCCACCATCTCCACAGTTTCCTCACCCTCCTCAATCTGATTCAGCCTCTTTATTTCGTTTCTATCCTCCTCATTTTTCTTTTCCCTCATCTCATCCCATCTTCACCCTCACTTATCCCAACTTACTTAGTCTGCCCATCCTCATAACTTTGTTCCATTCTCTTCACGTCTTCTCTATCATGTTTGCATGTTTTCATCTTTTCTCTTAATTTGCTCTCAACCCTATTTTTCATCTCCTCTACTGTCTTTCATTAATTAATTTGTGTCTTCCTTAACCATCTCTTTCCTAATTTCCTTATTGTATTTACTGTTTTTCTAAGCTACATCCATTAGTTAATTTTAGCTTTTCTTCTCTGTATATCTATATATATATATATCTAGCTATATCTATCTATCTATTTATCTACTTTTAAGTTTTGTCTCCTTGTTTCCTTAATTTTCCTTTGTCTTGTCTTACTTCTTCTCCTCCGTTTCCTGTCTTGGTCTATTATTCTCCTCCCCGCGCTCACATTGCTTTAGAGATGCGATATGAAGTTTTCGAGAAAGCGCGATATAAAACTTTGTAACCCAGTCTTTCAGGAAGATAGGTATACATAAAACATGACAACAGGAACCATGTCGCCAAAATAAAGCGAACATTACAGTATATATATGAGAGAGAGAGAGAGAGAGAGAGAGAGAGAGAGAGAGAGAGAGAGGCAGAAAGAGAGAGAGAGAGAGAGAGAGAGAGAGAGAGAGAGAGAGAGAGAGAGAGAGAGAGAGGCAGAGAGAAAGAGAGAGAGAGTGGTGCCCTTATTACCAAAAAGATATAAACAAGCTAGAACGAGTTCAACGTAGAGTTACCAAAATGATACCTAGCCTAAAGAACAAACCATACGAAGAACGTCTTAGAGAATTAAATCTATTTCCTTTAACCCAGCGCAGATTAAGAGGTGACTTAATTCAAGTGTTCAAAATCATCAAATGCATCGACAATATGAACTGTAGTAAGTACTTCACTATCGACCAAATCTAATTACACGCGGGGAACGGTTGCAAAATTATTGGTAAATCATTTAACATCGCACGAATCTAAGAATTTCTTCTTCAATCGAGTTGTCAACTTGTGGAATGGGCTTCCCCGAGACGTTGTAGACTGCAGCACCGTTGATTCATTTAAATTCCGCCTAGACAAATATCTCGCATCAAACCCGCGACTGACTGTCGTTTGTAAATGAATAACTTTATCCTCCCCTCAGTTACTAACCCATATGTCCCCTACTAACTTCCTAGTCCTGCCACGTTAGTGGCATGGCAGTAGTTCCCTTTCCAATGTTCCCTTACCCACTCTAAACCACTGTTTGGACACTTGATCCTCAGTGTTTTGGAGGACAAGCAGCCTAGAAGGGTCACTAGATCTGTTGTTGCTTGATTTCCTTTGTAGAGAGAGAGAGAGAGAGAGAGAGAGAGAGAGAGAGAGAGAGAGAGAGAGAGCGCGAGCGAGAGAGAGAGAGAGAGAGAGGTTATGAAGGCCCACAACTCACCTACGTATGACGCCTAGGGCAAATTAACTCTATATATTCTTTCCCGACCAACACAAATCGTCTATAATGTAACCTACAACAACATCTTGGAGGGCTTGAAAGGGGGGCACCAACACCTCCCTATTTTGTTTTGACCGCATTAGTTGGACATTGTAAGACCTTTCGCACCATGCAAGTGTAGATTAAATCTGACGATTCATAGCGAGCCTGAAAATTAAGACCAAATTACCTTTTACGGGGTCTTTTGTTAAATTAGGGTGAGTAATACCGAAGTAGGCTCAGGGCTAAAGTCGCAGGTGGACCTTCTCAAACTTTAATGTTATTCCCTATGAATAATGGTACTGCAGCTAAAACACCAGTGTAATGCATAATTTTTTTTATAGCTATTAATGTTATTAATTATATTTGAAAAAGCATGCCGTTTGTTGTCAGTAATACATAATTAGCATTGTATGCAGTACATATACAGTATATAATACCAGTGCTAGTTTAGATTTTTTGTTTATGCGTATGAAGGAGGCAAAAGGCAGGCTGCCTTTAATAAGTGTCTCCTCTAAAGCCAAACGAGTTGTACAGATGGAGACATTTTGTTTTGGAAACATTGAAAGGAAGATTTTCTCTGTCCCGATCAGAAATTATTGAAAAGTCAGAAGATAAATGCGTCATGGCTTCATCACATGAGTTTTAGAGTGACTTTGAGGGGAACTAGTTGAATAGTGTAAAGTAGTCATCAGCATATAAGTGGATAGAACTAGAGGTACAGTTGAGATCATGAACAAATTATAAATAGGACTGGGGATAGGACAAAACCCTGAGGAACACCGGAGATGATAGGGTGAGGAAGTGAAAGATGGCCATCCACGACGCAGCTATGGTATGGCCAAGGGTAAATAGCGATAAAGCACAGATAGAGGGATAGAAGCCATGATATGGTACTTTACAAATAAGTTATTTGTGCCAGACTCTACTGATAGCTTTTGATATGCGTAGCGCAATAGAAACAGACTCATCGAAGTCTCAAAGGGAGGATGACCAAGAGTTAAGAAAGTAGGAAAGTAGATCACCAGTAGAGCAGCCTTTAAGGAAGCCATACTGGCATCTGAAAGAAGGTTATGGGAAGTCAGATGCTTAAGAAATTTACATTAAAGAATAAATACAAATATTGTGGAGATACAAAATGTAAGGGCAATCGGACGATAGTTGGAAAGTTGAGAGCGGTCACCCATTTTCAGGACAGGTTGAATGAGAGAAAACTTTCAACAAGAAAGAAAAGTGTTAAATGAAAGACAGTAGCGGAAGAGTTTACATAGACAAGGAGTCAGCACAGAAGCAGTTTTTTAATACAACGGGAGGGACACCATCTGGTTCATACACCTGCTTCGTATTAAGCATAGGGAGGACAGAAAGTACATCTTTGGAAGATATTATAATATAAGGCATAAGTAAGTTAGAGGGTGGTGGAAAGAGAGGAACAGCACCAGAATCGTCCAAGGTTGAGTTTTTAGTGAAAGCTTCAGCGAAGAGTTCAGCTTTGGCAGAGGAAGGTGTGACGGTGGTGCCATATGAGTATGCTGATTATCACTAACGTGGTTATGAGTCGAGTTATTACCTAGTCAGTTGTTAGCCTCATACTCAAAGGGCTGTAGCGAGTTTTGTGGTACTGAACAGGATAATTTCACTGGTTTACGTAATTCGGTACGTAGAATCAAATTTGGTGTTGTGGCATAGCAAAAATGAAAAAAGAAAAAGAAACACTGGCCTAATTATCTCTTAGTTTTATTTTATTCTTGCTGCATTCAATGTAGGTGTGACAGGCGGTTAATGTAAGATGGGGAATGTGCTAATATGATAATAGGATGTTATTTGCAACTTCTTTTTGCAACATGTGCACGTCAGTGCGTGCGCACGCATGTTTGTGTGTGTGTGTGAGAGAGAGAGAGAGAGAGAGAGAGAGAGAGAGAGAGAGAGAGAGAGAGAGAGAGAGAGAGAGAGAGAGAGAGAGAGAGAGCAGCAATAGCAATGGCGGACTATGTCTGCTCGAGTTAGTCTATTTGTCTTTCTGTTCGATTGGAGAGTGAGAGGAATGGAGTAAGCCTGAGAGAGAGGGAGAGTGAGAATGCTGGTGGGAGAGGGAGAGGGGTGGAGGGAGAGTGACAGGGGTGGAGGGAAAGTGAGAGAGGGAGGGGGTGGAGAGGGATGATTTGAAGGGAGGAAAAATAAGAGAGATGTTAAAAAGATCGAGAATAACGAAAATCAACCTACAATACTATATCAACCCCTCAACAAGCTGTTTATCCCCTGTCCCGTGTGATTCATCAGAAGTGAGATTCGGTAGGATTTGATGGATTGAAGATTGACTGCGGTAAAAAAAAAAATAAACAAAAAATATATATATATACTGTATGTATATATATATATATATATATATATATATATATATATATATATATATATATATATATATATATATATAAATAAATAAAACTGTGAATTTAGACACTATTATCCGTATTATTTCTAGTGACAAGTGCAGAAGATTCCAAGACATAGAATGGTGACGGATACCCAATAGGCCTAAATTACATTGTTTTTGAAAAGACTACCATGAGTCAGAGTTGACACGTCACAAGCTGGAAAACTTGCTTGGATTGCCCAAAATTCTCACCTTACTTTTTTATTATTTTGTTCTACTGTTTAAAAGATAAAGACATGAGGATTTCAAATTTCACCGGGGCAAGTAAATAATATTAGCGTGATATATATATATATATATAAATAAATATATCTATATATATAGAGAGAGAGAGAGAGACCGCGAGAGAGAGAGAGCGAGAGAGAGAGAGAGAGAGAGAGAGAGAGAGAAGAGAGAGGAGGAGAAGAGAGAGAGAGAGAGAGAGAGAGAGAGAGAGAGAGCGAGAGAGAGAGAGAGAGAGAGAGAGAGAGAGAGGGAGAGAATATGAGAGAGAGAGTGAGAGATGAGAGAAGAGAGAGAGAGAGAGAGGAAGGAGAAGATGAGAGAGAGAGGATGAGAGAGCGAGAGAAGAGAGAGAGAGAAGAGAGAGAGAGAGAGAGAGAGAGAGAGAGAGAGAGAGAGAGAGAGAGAGAGAGAGAGAGAGAGAGAGAGAGAGAGAGAGAGAGAGAGAGAGAGAGAGAGAGCACGGGTCAAGTTACGCTAGCATGCCAACTTGTAATTTCCTTAGGCCAGAGGGGGAAGCTGTTAGTACGACCTGGATACAACTACGGTGAAAGAGGAGACGTTAACAAATAATGGTGTTGATAAAGTGGAAGAGGAGGAGAGCAGAAGGAGGATAAAGCAATGTAAAGTAGATTTATAAGATGAAGGAGAACCCTTATTTAACCCCTTCTGTACCGGCGACGTCTTTTTTAATAATAATATGGCAACTATAAGACGATTGTATTCAGCTTTCCAAGGATCTCTAGCAATTATAAGGCCTCGAGCTAGCCCAGTCAACCCTTTTAATTGCCACAAATCCTTCCTTGCAGCTGTCTAAAATATAGCTATCGTCTAAATATAGCTAGAATAAAATTAATAAGACGTCGCAGGTACAGAAGGGGTGAAAGAGGAAAAGGGATGTGGAAGGGAGGCAGAGGAATAAGAGGACCTTTATTAGGACTGTCATACATACTCCCCCCTGCCTTGGTTTACTTTATTAGGTTTACTTTATTTATTAGGTTTATTTATTAGGTTTATTTATTAGGTTTATTAGGTTTATTTATTAGGTTTATTTATTAGGTTTATTTATTAGGTTTACTTTATTTGGTTTATTTATTAGGTTTATTAGGTTTTTATTAGGTTTATTTATTAGGTTTATTAGGTTTTTATTAGGTTTATTTATTAGGTTTATTTATTAGGTTTACTTTATTTGGTTTATTTATTAGGTTTATTAGGTTTATTTATTAGGTTTATTTATTAGGTTTACTTTATTTGCTTTACTTTATTAGCTTTATTAGGATTTTATTAGGTTTACTTTATTTGGTTTATTTATTAGGTTTATTAGGTTTAATTTATTTGGTTTACTTTATTAGGACGGTCATTACATACTCCTCCCTGCCTTGGTTTACTTTTAGACAGGGGGGTGTTTCAGGGGAGATTTCCACTTGAGGGATTGTTTTCTGGATCCCTTTCTCCCTCATGTTTAGCCCCATTGCTTTTCTAATTTTAAGACGTTCGCCCAATTATTTTGACGATTTTAAGAACCTTCGACCCATTTCTGTCAATTTTTAGACCTTTCGTGCCATTTAATCCTGGCGAGCGATAGCGAGCCTGTAATTTAAAAGGAATCGGCTTTCAGCCGGGACATTTTTCTACCGAAAAATGTACAAATTTATCTTGAAAGGGGCTCAAGGGGGTGTAATCTTAAGCTTGATGGATATCTAGAGACCCAACTAAAAACCTCCCCTTAACGAAAGACGAGGCCATTCTCTTAGTCTTTATGATTGTGTTTATGAAGATCAAATTAGGGTTTCTAGTTCAAATGATGTCTTTGGAAGCGATACTAATGGCCAAAACAACCCCCTTACGTGTTAGTTTTCTTGTACTCCTTCTCATATTCATTCATTCCGCTCTTAAACCAAATTGCTTCGGTTTAAGGGGAGGTATTTAGTTTGTTTCCTATACCTCCATCAAGCTTAAAATTACACCCCCTTGAGTCCCTTTCAAGATAAATTTGTACATTTTTCGGTAGAAAAATGTCCCGGCCAAAGGCCGGTTCCTCTTAAATTACAGGCTCGCTATCGCTCGCCAGGATAAAATCGACACCTGAATGGCACGAAAGGTCTTAATATGGGGTGAAAGTTCTCAAAATCGCTAAACTAATGGGGCGAACGTTTTATAATATCAAAAGCAATGGGGTTAAACATGAGGGAGGAGAAAGGGGTCAAGAAAAACAATCCCTCAAGTGGAAATCCCCCTTTTAACCCCCTGCTGTTATGGTTATTGGTATAATGCGTTTTCTGATAGCTCTCCACCCCTGCGGACGATAATACTATTTATTATTAATATATGCAACTTAGGACGATTAGTTATGGGGAGATTTTTAGTTTGCTTCCTAGACCACCATCATCAAGCTTTAAGGGGAGATTTCCACTTGAGGGACTTTTTTTTTTTTTTCTTGACCCCTTTCTCTCTCATGTCTAGCCCCATTGCTTTTGAGATTTTAAGACGTTTGCCCCATTAGTTTGGTGATTTTTAAGAATTTCCGCCCCATTCTGTTAATTTTAAGACCTTTCGTGCCATTTAGGTGTCTATTTTATCCTGGCGAGCGATAGTGAGCCTGTAATTTAAGAGTAATCGGCCTTCGGCCGGGACATTTTTCTACCGAAAAATGTACAAATTTATCTTGAAAGGGGGTCAAAGGGGTGAAATTTTAAGATTGCTGGAGGAGTAGGAAACAAACTTGAAACCTCCCCTTAAACAAGTATACCCCCAAAGACCCCTCTTCGATATAAATTTGTACACTTTTCGGAAGGCCGGTTCCTCCTAAGTTACAGCTTCTCACGTCAATACGATGGGGCCAAGTTTGTAATTCTATTCTGAATCTCAATAAGGCAGTTTGAGAAGAGTCTGTGGTGTCAGTCATAGGGTTAATTAATGTGAGGTATACCTCATTCATTGTTAAGGGTCCATTCATAGCTGTATGGCATTGTCTAACGTAAGGGGGTGACCTGTTTTTGTTCTGTCCTTTTCTATCTTTCTCTGGCTTGTATCCATTTGGCCCCATTCAGCCTACTGTTTTAAGACGTTTATCCCCATCCAGGTGTCAATTTCTTACTGGTGAGCGGTAGCGAGCCAGCATATTATTTATTTTTGTTTGACAGCAGGCTAAATGTTTAAATTTTTCGATAGAAAAATTTCTCCGGCGAAGCCGGATTTCTTCATATAATGCTGGCTCGCTATCGCTCGCCAGGAAGAAATCGACACCTAGATGGGGATAAACGTCTTAAAACAGTTGGCTGAATGGGGCCGAATGGATACAAGCCAGAGAAAGAGAAAAGGACAGAAATAACAAAAAGCAGGTCACCCCCCATAAGCCAGAATATAATACAAATGTTGCCATCGCATAGTATAATACAAATGTTGCCATCGCATAGTATAATACAAATGTTGCCATCGCATAGTATAATACAAATGTTGCCATCGCATAGTATAATACAAATGTTGCCATCGCATAGTATAATACAAATGTTGCCATCGCATAGTATAATACAAATGTTGCCATCGCATAGTATAATACAAATGTTGCCATCGCATAGTATAATACAAATGTTGCCATCGCATAGTATAATACAAATGTTGCCATCGCATAGTATAATACAACAGTTGCCATCGCATAGTATAATACAAATGTTGCCATCGCATAGTATAATACAAATGTTGCCATCGCATAGTATAATACAAATGTTGCCATCGCATAGTATAATACAAATGTTGCCATCGCATAGTAAGGGTGAAACTATATATTTATCCTTCACAATTTACAACTTGTATGGTGCCAGTGTCCAAACAGTTGTAGCATATTTTGTTGACACTATCTCTCGCCATAAATGTCTTCTGCAAGTGTCCATTAGTTTCAATTTTATAGCGCCGATGCTGCAGTTGTAATACAAGTTACATTAACCCTCTCAGAATAGATGAGGCACTTCTTTATTTGTTTTCTGGCTATTCTTAGACGATTATATTCAGATTAGGAAGGGTATATGGAAGTCAGAGGGTTAGTTGAGATAGTCTTTAACCTTTTAATTCTCACAGATCATTCCTAAGCTGTATGAAATCGTCTAATGATGGCCACAATAAATTGCTAAAACGCGTCATATCCTCAAGGGGTCCTATACGCGTCTCATTAAGGGAGCCCACCTCGCTTTTTTTCTCTTTCTCTCCCTCTCTCTCTCTTTGGCTTGTATTAATTCGGCCCCATTCAGCCTACTGTTTTAAGATGGTTACCCCCATCCAGGTGTCAATGTTTTCCTGGCGAGCGGTAGCGAGCCAGCATATATATTTTTGTTCGGACAGCAAGATACATTTGTACATTTTTCGATTGAAAAATGTCTACGGCGAAGCCGGATTTCTCCATACAATGCTGGCTCGCTATCGCTCGCCAGGAAGAAATCGACACCTGGATGGGGATAAATATCTTACAACAGTTGGCTGAATGGGGCCGAATGGATACAAGCCAGGGAAAGAGAGAAAAGGAGAGAAAGATAAAAACAAAAACGGTGACCCCCCTTAACTCGCTCGGTCAGAACGATAAAGTGTGTTATCTTGATTGTCTAGGAACTGCTTATTTGTTAGCATAGAATATGTACTTTGGTATATACAGTAACTAACAGTATGTACATATCGTTTGATATCTCCTTGCCATATCTAAACTAAGTAGAAACCCGTCTAGTGTTGCCAAGAATGAATTATGTAACTGTAACACTGTCCTGATGGGGTTATGGGGACGTTATTTTATCCATTTATATATTTTAAATTATTACCAGTATATATATATATATATATATATATATTTATATATATATTTGTTTGTTTTAGTTTGCTCCCTAGACCTCAATTAAGCTTAATTAATAACATCCCCAAGACCCACCTTCGAGATAAATTTGTAAATTTTTCGGTAGAAAAATGTTGCGGCCAGAGGCCGGTTCCTCCTAAATTAAAGGCTCACTATTGCTCGCCATGAAATAATTGACACCTGAATGGCACGAAAGGTCTTAATATTAACAAAGAAATCGGCGAAAGTCTTAACATTTGAGAACTAATGGGGCTAAACATGAAGGAGAAGGGGTTCAGAAAAAAAACAATTACTTCCCCTTACACTACAGCCCTTTATCGGATCTTCTATGTGATGACATGCTTAGTGGTTCTATGTTGACAGCTGAAATGGTTTGGGAAAAATAATGTCTATTCAAATAAGTTACAGGAGTTTTCACCCATTTGATGTCTGCAGGTTACAACTAAGGCTGGACATAATTATGTAATGTAAGTCAGAATATAATTATATATGAAGCCATTGTACCGAAAGGGTTAAATAACATTCCTTTATCGTGGCTTGCAATTAATGTCAACTGCATGCACTAGTGTGTGTCAACTTAATTTCTCTAATGCTCCTGCTGTGAAAAAAGGTGAAATTAATTGGCCGTACTTTGTGCCTGCATATGAGCTACCTTAGGTTAGTTATAGCATGTATCTATCATGTATATCACACTCAGACGGCTTAGTATTTGTTTCATTCAATACAATTGTCTGGCTACATCGACGTCCTCTTGAGGAATTACAGAGACCGAAAAGTTTACCTTGGCAGGGAGTCAGCACAGAAGAATATTTGTCGAGTACATACACCATCTGGTCCATATGCCTTCTTAGTATTTAGCCCAGAGAGAGCAGAAAGTATATCCATACAAGACATTAAGATATTAAACTAAGTAAGAGAGAGAAGAATACCAAAGCATTGTTACTGAAAGTCTGAGTGAAAAGTTCAGTTTTGTCAGAGGCAAAAGTGATGGTGGTGCCAACAATTGGCATGGAAAAGTGGAGGGAAAATGGAGAAAGTAAAATTGTTGGCAAGGTTTTTGGCTAGATGCCGGAGAGCTTGGGAAGAGCTAGACTCAGTTCAGCAAATGTGTTGTATATGAGGCTTGATTCCAAGCAGAAACATGAAGAGTATGATATTCTTGATCTTGAATGCGACGATACTGTTTGAATGCTTCCTGGTTATCGTGGATGTTTGTAGAACAAGCCTGCGTAAACAAAGATGTGTTGCTCTACAATGAGCGAAAGTAAATAGAATGTATGCCTCCATGCCCGAGATGATTACCTCAGTCATGCTACTACACACTCTGAGTGTCCTCGACCAAGGAAGCAAAAATCATTCCAAGGGAAATCCTAAAAGTGCTGCCGTAAAACCTCCCAGTCAGATAACATATATATAACATTACAGATTAAAAACAAGTCAAGGATGTTGAGCCAATCTCCAAGGTGGTTAGGGATACTAGTAGTGTACTGAACAAACTGTTCCAGATAATTTAGGATACAACAGATATAGCTTTGTTCACCAGATTGGTCAGTGAAATGAGAGGAGAGCCATTGGCGGTGGTGAACACTGTATTCCCCTAAGATTGAGATTTCTGAGGAAGGAAAGGCTGATAGGATGTGTTCCACTTTAGAATTCAGATTGTCAAAGAGTTTGAGAAAGTCAGTAGAGCTAGGGGAGAGGTAGGCAGCACGGATATACTCAATTTGGGAGAGACAGGACATTTTGAGCCAGAGAGTTGAGAATTCAGAGGAATCAAGACTGGAACATAGAACAAGTTATTTTGTTGGGCACATACACACAACATCCACCATTGGATTGGAAACTAGGATAGAGAAAGTACTTCCAGACAGCAGATTGTTTTACAGCGGAGTAATTTTTATTTTAGACATGTTTTTATTATGCAGTATTTTGTAAAAGAAGAATGAACAATGGTTCTCTATCCTCCGGCCCTGATGTTGCTATTATATAGACTATACACAATTAAGCCCGTTATAGTTTACTAAGGACGTATGTGGATTATTATGATATA